>VWZO01015368.1:123388-575549 GCA_013396975.1 Bucco capensis
GATAAAAAGGGAAAACATTTATTTTTAAATTGACCTATTCTGAAAATACAGTGTTGTAGAATGTAGGGCAGACACATGTGAAGTTAATTGTAGCAAAATAAATATTACTTTGTTTCATTTTTCTCCCAGAATCAGTATTGGAAGTCAACCTCTCAGAAAGCAATGCATTACTTGCAACTTAAGAAAAGAGAGATGCCAGTATTACACAGCAAGGTTCAGTGAACACTCTAAGTATTATGCCTTGATCTGTTATGGTATGTATAACATGGCAGGAAACATAGCATCAGCTGTTCTTTCAAATGTATCAGAGATGTAGATAATACTGATTGTTCCAACTGGCAGCTACATGAATTACAGAAATTTCACAGTAAACAGGAAAGATTTCAAGGGAGAAAATTCTCCATGATCAAAAATCTTGGGAAGATGTTTCAGAAAATACAAATATTTTCACTCTATATAATGCCATTTTCAACAAAACTCTTGTGATTTTTCGAATTAAAAGCAAATTTGTGGAAGTCCTTCTTGGCACAAGGCAGATATTAATCTGGTTTGTCAAAGGCATACTTTTTCTTGCAGCAACAATGATTTCCCATTCATGTGATCAAAGTTAGCTATGAGAAACTACTACATTGTGCTTCCCAAGAGAAATCCTGAAAACCTGTGTCAGCCAAAAAAGGGTGGATATTTACTGAGAATATTTTTCATAAGTGGACTAGGAAAAAATCAGTTCCTCAAGATGTCTGATCATTAAACCCACTTGGAACACTAAAAGAAGTCTTAGCTGTTTTTAAATAAGTTAAGATTATTTCAGTGATTTGAGGTTTTTGTCCATTGCTGTAATGACAAAACAGTGAAGTCTTAATCGAAAAGGAAATAAAAAGGGGGGGAGGGGGGGGGGAGAAAATTATCCAAGGTTTTTCATCTAAAGTTTACTGTTCTGGTTCTGCACTGGCTGATCAGCTGAAGAGTTCCTTAGAACTTCCAGTGAGCAGAGAAACAAATGTAGCAAATAATAACACCTTTCAATCATTCTTGCCCAAACTAGTCAGGAAGGTCGTCACCACATGAAAGGCACTCAGCCTCACAAATACAATGTGACATGTTTTCACAAGAACCTTTCACACTGTTAATTCTGCCTTTGCCTTATGTAATCACATCTCAGGTAGTAACTAGATGTCACTTCATCTCTAGGAAGGGAGAGTTTGTTAGCAGATTTCAAGTTACTCCTCTGATGTTTGCTAAGCAATGCCTTTATGTACACAAGTCTATGTACACATGATACCTTATTCCAGAGAGCAGGAACTGGTGAGTTATACAGCAAAGAAGATTCAGAGCTCTTCACAACTTACCAGTTACCAATGTTAATGTGATATAGACTCCATCACCAAATTCCAGATTCAAACTGTAAACTGCCTTCTTATCATTCTTGTGACAGGTCCTGGGATTCCCATTTCTACTCTTTTTGAGAACCATGGTGATAGAGGTACTGCAAATATCCTGCTTATTTCTGAGTGATTCTCATTCTTCACTAGCATATCTTCTAATACGATATTTAGGATTGTGATCAAGAAGCCTTTCATCTTGTTATTAAAATACCTAGTGTCTTTCTAGATATGTTAATTAGTAGCATCCAAATATCAGTGAGGACACTGATGCCTTTATTTTCATTCCTGAATACAGTACTTTCATAGCATCCTGATGTTTTTTCCTATATACACACTGCAGATGAAACTCTTTCTCTACAAAATATTGAGTCAAAATTCATAGAAAACATTACTGTGTTTTCCAAACTATTGCCTTCCACATTTGGGTGAACACAAGACTTCATTTTTTCCTGAAGCAACCCTACCCTATACAAAAGGCAACAGTGTACTATTTAGAGTTTACACTTTGAGTTCTTATACTGTGCTAATTAGCATTTGGATCAGTGCCTTGCTCTTCAGCCATCAGCAGAGATGTCAGGGAAGAGCAGAAGCTCTTTCGGGTGATCACTTCACATAACTGCTTCAAACAAAGTGTAGTGATTGATACAAAATAGCAACTCCAGCAAGAAGGATTGAGAGCCCTCATTCTTTGAGCAGCCTGGGAGGGAGGACTCTTTGCAACCAGGCCAAGCAGGAATAGGCTAACTCTGAACATATTAATTGCTCTGCAGTGAGTTTTCTCTCTCTGACTCTTGTTTTTCCTTAAAAATTCTGCTCTAACATAAAGCCCTCAGTCCTGGAATGTTATGAAAATTGGCATTATCCTGTAAAAATATTAAGTGATTTGGCATTCCCTCTTCCTTCCCCAATAATCAGTGGCAATGCACTAGCAGCTCTGATGCCAAAGTCCTTGCAGTTCAGCCCACACTGATAACTCACTATTAATTTAGTGTTGTCTGACCAGAAGACACATCAAAACATGAGCAAGACAAATGCCTCAATACTGTTAAGCTGTATTAAGCAGTGGTGATTCATGTAGAAGTCAATGAATTGCAACAGAAGATTCTTCTGACTCCAACAGGGCTTGGTTCTTCCTAGTTTTTTGCCACTCAAAAATGTTTGCAGATAGAAAAGATTGATGAATGTGTCAATTGCAATTGTGTTGTAAAAACATTGTGTTCTGCTGGTATTTGTTTTCCATAAGGTTTCAATAGATTTAAATACAGGTAATGCATGGGCTTTTTTCATTTTAATCCATTGTCATAGCTTGTGTATCAAGGGCTCCTACTACTTCCCCTCTCAGAGTAGGAATTGCATGAAATGCAGCTAAGTGCCCAACAACAAATATATATTTCTTATCCTCTCTGCAGGAGAGAATAGTTTCATTTAATGGATCTTCACCACTGTTTTCATGATGCCTCACTCTGCTTTGTTATTCCTCTTCAGGAACAAAATTCAGGCTTCTCTTTGACTTTTTCATAACCTTTTCTGGGGATGATTTTCCTTAAGTCCCATTCTTTCATAATCGCTTCCATGGTGCAAAACTATTTTTAGTAGATTAATTTTCATTGCAGTTGGCAGCATTTTGAAAACATGTCACCCATGAATTTTAGTAGGAGGCATGCAGTTAAAGTAATATACACAAGTTTGGGAGCTCCTTGCAGCGTGCCTACAATTCATTTGTGGTAGTGGACAAGTTGCAAGAGTTTTGAGGGGAAGCATGGAAAGGGTTGAGCTGAGTTAAGGTGAGCACCCAAAGCCAGGATGACCTTTCAGCCATAAAAACTCACTTGAATCTGTAAAACTTGTCAAGAGTACATTGAAAGACCAAATTCCAATGTTCTCTTTCTGGCATGTCTAAGCACTATCTAGCTCAAGGCATGCTGAGAGAAGTGCTTCTATTCTTTTCATAAATTCACCATAAATTCCAGAAACAGAAAGTGGTTGCCATAAAAGAATAAAAAAAAATAAGGAAAATCTTCTGCAGTTTTTAAAGATTCTTTCATTTGGAAAGTGAAGCTAAAAGTCACAGATTTCCATTATCTACAATATTCTTTATCACTACTCTTAGGAAAACACATCAATAAAGAAGTAATAACCAGTGGATTCACACTAATATATGGTTCTGCAGTCTATGCTAGAAATTAACTCCATTTTAAAAAAGCAACTTTTAAATTATGTAACTGTAAATTGGGTCTTAAGCATGTAAACCAAAAATTTTCAACACTTTTTAGATGTAAATAAACAGCAAAAGAGCTTCAGTGAGTATGGAGTAGTATATTATTAAGGACAGTCATATGGTAAGTCTAGTAACTTTGTGTAGGAAGATGCCATATGGTGCTTACACAAGGCTTTGCCACAACCCCTTCAGAAACTGAATTTCCTGCATTAGCCTGGACACAAGAGAGTCTCAAACATCTATATGCTTAAGCACACTGCCCAAGGGTTAAACTCATGTTACTCCAGTAAGCCAGGGAGGAGATACAGGTCTGTGTTTTGCATGATGGGATGAAACTTGCATTTCCAGCTCATATTACAAACCTGGGACGAGGGCTCTGCAGGAGAAAGGAGTTTCTTCATAACATCCAGGACTCCAACACTCAGAGGCAACATGTGAAATGATTTGCATTGCAAAATGGACATCCTATCTAAAGCTAATGAATATTCTTGCACTGTAATACCAGTGCCTTGCTTTTATTTAGCTATGGGATCAAGCCCAATTGGAAGTGTCTGAGTTGATTTCATTACTCTACTTGTAAAATTCACAGATTTCCTTTCTGTCCTAATAACACAAAATAAAGGAATCTCTAGTAATGAAGAGGAATTAACAATAAATCAGTTAATAATTCAGGCATTTCTTCCATTTAGAGCTCAGAGTATTGGAAGACAATTGGGAATTGCAGTCTGCTTTGCAAAAGATCAAGCTGCCTAAAGAAGAAATTAATAAACTTGAAGTGGATGGTATAAGTAAGAATGACACATCTTTATTATCATTTTTATCCCTACCATTTTAATATTCTGCCTTCATTTTGTTATAGTGTCATCCTTCTGTAGAAAAAACGTCTTAGTCTATAAGATTGGGAAGAAGAGGCCTGGTTCTGCCCTGTTTGACAACAGCTAATTTCTCTGTACCTCAGGGTATCTATCAGTAAAACAGTAGTTAAAACAAATCTCTGCTTCACAATGCAATTTTTTTCAAGATTCAATACCATGGTAAAGTGTTTAAATGTCATGTAAAAATGTTAGAGTATAGTGGTAATAAAATGTGAAATGAAAAATGCTGTTCATATAGTACACATTGTATTGACTTGCATACACTGTTGTTTGCACTTGGGACGTTACAAACAATATTCCATGGTAATGAATCAGTGTAAAGTTTCCAAAATACTCATCTCATCATCCCAACAACAGTTACATTCCTAGTTGTATTTTTCTAGGCACCTAGAAAACTGAGAACCTAGAGTTTAAATTAAAAAGGGTTATTTTATTTCTTCAGAGCTGTTCTCCAACAGCTCAATGTAAGCAGTTACTTGCATCAGTTCTGTGATTCACAGTTCATGCATTATGTAGTTTGTGCTGATTCATTTTCATATACTATTACACCAAACTCTGGATTATGCTTGGAGAATTCATTTTAACCATTAATAACAGATTTTTTTTTTTTTCTAGCTTTGTGGTACAAAATGCTTCTGCCTCCACAGTTTGATAGATCCAAGAAGTATCCTCTGCTTATTCAGGTGTATGTAACACTTCTTTTCTTTGAATGTTGTTTTTTTTTGGTCAGAAAATATACTTCTTAAAATTCAGCAAAAGTTAGGATCTTTGCAACATTTGATGAAGCAGCAGCAAAATTACTTAATTCTATTTTGTTTGTTGTGGCAGGGTTTTTTGGTTTATTTCTGGAGTAGAAATTCAACTCAATGGAAATCTAAGTGGCTTTTTAGTGTCAATCTTATCATGTCAAGGATTAGTCCCTCAGAGAAAGAAAAAGGATAAAAACACATGGGCTATTGCTTGGAGTTCTTAGCTCTGTGCTTCTTTGTTTTATCATGAGGCAATCTGAAATTTGCCTTAGGCATAAAACCTAAAGGATTAAGATGGGCTTTAGATAGCAAAATCTTCTAAAGATATGAAAATGGCAGTTGAACTGTTTGTCTGCTGAGGTCTCTGAGCCACAACCATATAGCAAAATACTTGTGGAGAAAATGTAAGAAGTAGCTATAGCTGTAGTTCACTATCTGGTTATAAATACTAGTAGAAAATGTGTGAATTTTCATCCTCAGATACGGAGGACCTTGCAGTCAGAATGTAAAAGAAACATTTAGCATCAGCTGGATAACCTATCTTGCAAGCAAAGAGGGAGTTATTGTTGCTCTAGTGGATGGCAGAGGGACAGCTTATCAAGGGGACAAGATTTTGCATGCAGTATATAGAAGATTAGGAGTCTATGAAGTTGAAGACCAAATCTCAGCAGTGAAGTAAGTAGAATATCTCCTTGTATAACTGTTCTATTTAAATACCTACAAAAAGCAATGTGAAAACAATATCAAATCTACTTCCTAGCCTTCTTTCTGGAGAGTCAAGGTCTCAAGGAAATAAGAAGAATGGTAGAAATGAAATATTGCTGAGATGCATGATGTCAGGGAGGTTTTGTGTGAGGTATTAAGTCCATATACTACTATGCCCACTTTTGGACCTCACCATTTTGATTTTGTAAGAGCATCATCAAAGGCTTCAAACCTAGGCTAAGGAAACACAAGCATCAGTGGTTAGAGGTAAGCTAATGTAGTGTCCATTCTTCTGAGGTTGTCCCTGTAGGGGAAAGCTACCTCAGTGACCAGAGGAATTAGCTAAAGCTCCCTAGTGATGTACCACAGGGATTAGCTGATGGTCAAATGTGAAGTTTGTAGCAAAACTGAATCCTAACACAAGCCTTCTAGAGGTCAGTTAGTCCTATGCTTGCCTTCCATGATATTTTAGGATAGTTATAAGCAACAGAAAGTATTTCTGGTAGGTCCCCAACAGTTGCTTCTGTGCATCAAAACACTTCAAACGTACCAAGGGAAAATAATTTCCTAAGCAGAGATTTGGGGAGTAAGTGGAAGCTGAGGTTTTTGTAGAGAACAGCTGCCAGTTAAGCTTCCAGATCCAGCAGCACTGCTCAAGTGAGCATTTGAAGTGTTATCTGAACCCCAGAGTGATAAGTGCAAGACAGGAATAAGGAGCTCAGTCTAGCCTTTGGTCTGGAATTTGGCCCTTCAGAGTATGGATACATTTCCAGGTGCAACAGTAAATACCCTCTTTCCCCCCATAATAGACTCAACACTGAGTAGCCTAGCTAAAAATTGGATGTAGCAGTCCAGGTTTACACAGCTTTCTCTACTTATTTGAGAACACTGCTTGTACTTACAAGTGTGTTTAAAGGGAATATCTGGTTCTTCCTCTTGCTGCTTTCTGATAATTCATTTCCTCCACAATGATATGAACACACCATTATCCTTTTCAGTGATAAATCAAATAGTATAGTTGTATATCATGACAATTTTTTCTATTAATTATTTGATTTTCTTTCTTGAAACTTATAGCAGCAACAGCATACTTGAAAATATCACAAAAGAACATTTTTTTATTACTCTGAATTGTCACTTAGACATAAAATGTCAGTGACAGAAAGAACCTGAACTGATTCTGCGCTTGCAAAATCTGCTGAGACAGGCTGTGAGGAAATGACCTCAGACTTCACACTTCCCAGTTTTCTGTCAGCACAGACACTACATTTTTATTCAGTTCAATGTATTGCATTCCATTTTCCTGATATAACACATGGTTTAAGATGCTTGATTTTTAGAGAGGATCCTATACCCTAGTGGGAAGTTATTACAGTAAAAACCCCTCCAAGAAATAAAAGCTCCTCCTGTAAGAGGAGCCCCCAGGGATTAAGACAGCAATATAACAAAGCTGAATCATTTTTTGGCTTTTCTAATGTTGTCCCACCCAGATAGCATCCCACATTTTGGGTGCTGTCAGTCACTCATGCCTTTGTGGTCTTTTGCTTCATCCTCTTTTATTTGCTTTTGCTAATACAGCTCTGGAAATACAGTCTTCAGACTCTGATGCAGGACCTAACATTTATGATGAGTCAATTGCAAGCTTTTGAACTACTTGGAATATTAGAATAAGCTTTCATCATTATTTTTGTTTATTATTGTAGCAGTATGTACTCCTCACTTCTCAGGCACAAAAAAATGTTTATTGCTGTAGGCAAACCCTAATCTCATGTTGATACTGTGCCTCTTGAGAGATTAGAGTATGAACTCATTGTAAAATGAGTATGTTGAGTGTTGTGCAGGATAAGGTCTGAATGTTAATGGCAATACAGCACCTTTGGTATTAAAATGATGAAAATCAGAAGGTAGAGTTATGGGAAATGAAATGTGAATATTAGTAGGTGTACACATTTGGAGCTTTCCTCTCTGCATATGTGTGAGTGCATGTCTGCACATATGCATATGTAGAACATGAGTATAACATATGATGGCTAATCTAGTCTGGATTCAATGTCTAGGTGGATTCCAAGTGTAATAGACTAGAACTCTTTGCAAAGTAGTGAGCTGGGCCAAGGGCTTATCCACTGGAACAAAAATTATGAAGGAAGTATTCATAGAGCACTTTTTATTTTCAAGAAAAATTCTTCCTTTTCCTCTGAAATGTCTATTAATTGAATAATAGATGCTTTTTGATATGCTATGCTGATTGTCAATTTGCTCAAAAGAGTGATATGTGTGGGGAAAAAAGAGGAACATTTATTTTTTGCTGATTTGTTATAATATATGCCATCTTCTGTAATAATGTATTTATTTCTCTGATTCCCTATTCCACAGGAAATTTATAGAAATGGGGTTTATTGATGAGAAGAGAATAGCAATATGGGGCTGGGTAAGTGCTTGGCTATTTTGTATAAACCTAAGAACTTTTGTTGCTTTGTTCTCTATGCATTCAAATCAAAATATTTACTTTGGAATTAACTTTGATGAGTTTGTTTCTGAAAACAAAATGCTATTTCACCAATAATTTTAAACTGTCTGTGATTTCTCCCTAGTCCTATGGTGGGTATGTAACTTCTTTGGCACTTGGATCTGGCAGTGGAGTATTTAAATGTGGAATGGCTGTGGCTCCTGTTTCAAGCTGGGAATATTATGGTATGGAAACTTGTCATAAATGCTGACTTGGAAAGCAAGATGTAGAATTTAGTGGCTTTCTAAATTAAATCATTGCAGGAGACTGGCAATATGAAACTTAGGAGACATTGCAATTACCTAGGCAGAAACTCCTAAGACCTTAATATTTTCCTTGCTAGAAAAAAACTGACTGCAACTGGCAGTTTGGGACAGACTTTCTCCCATAAAAGAAGGCATGCCCAGAAAATT
This sequence comes from Bucco capensis, assembly GCA_013396975.1. Taxonomy (NCBI): domain Eukaryota; kingdom Metazoa; phylum Chordata; class Aves; order Piciformes; family Bucconidae; genus Bucco; species Bucco capensis. The sequence continues at coordinate 132,240 of VWZO01015368.1, forward strand.
CCATATACACATCTGTAACAGTAGGTTTGGAAAGCTCTCATGATAAGTGCTATACTCAGGAGTGATCTCCCTAAAATCCTGTTAAAAGAACATGACTGCATTCAGACACAGCTGAAATGATTTTTCTGCCAGTAATGGAATCACAAGGCACTTCAGCTACTGCAAGATAATCTCTGTCAGGAATTGGTATCTCTGATGATTGTGCAGTTACTGTCCAAAATCACTTGACAAGAGAGGGACTGACTTGTGTCTGCTCTAATTTATTTTGAGTTATTTTTCCCTTTAGATGCTTCTCAGCCACACCTCCTGTGTTGTTGTGTTAAAAGACTTATTTTTATTTATGTTTATTGATTTTTTTGGCTCCAAACTGTTCAGAGGAAACAACTCTTGGGAGTATAATCCCAGGGCCTTACTGTGTGAATAAAGCAGGCACATACTTGTACTTCCTTGCAGACCTGTGAAGCTCTTGGCACAGTGTAAAGGAGCCTTAGTGTAAAAAAGAATCATGGCATGCATGTTTTCAATGAGCAAAATGTAGCACTTTGAACACATTTACTTAGCATATGGTCGTTTGCTAAGAAGCCTTGGTTATGAGAAAATTTTTTGGTTAAATGGGAAAGATTCCTTCCCTGACAGCTAGTACAGACATTTCTTACTATTTATGGTGTTTTGCAAACAAAGGGGAAAACATTTGTATGACACAGGAAGCATCATCTTCGTGTTTTCACTGGCATAAAAATTTTTTTAAGGCATTTTCACTCATGATTGCAAAATTATTTCCAGAATGCACGCATAAAGCATTATTTTGGGGAAAAAAAAATTCTTCAATAAAAGACAAGTTATAAACATTTTCCAAGCATTAGAAACTGAATTAAGTTTTAAAATGACAGTAGATTAGGCACACGCTATTGCAATCCTTACTTTAGTTTGATTTTTAGGAAGAAGTAAAAAAAAAAATCATGCTAAAAACACATTGTAAAACCCAAACAGGCAAATGTACCTTGACTAAGGAAGGAGAGAAACACAAGGAAGTCATGAGTCATGTATTTTGGCAAACAGATCATGGTAACATTAGGGTCAACTATTTTAGGGGCAAAAGTACAGGATGCTACAAATTTGAGCCTCTAAGTAGTCTCATTATGCCAGAGGATGTACTGGTCCCTACAGCTTCCAAATTCTGCCCTATCTTCTTCTAAATGCACAGGGCAGAGTCTCTGAAATCCTCCCACTTGCCTCTATTTTGTGTCAGAGTTAATAACAATTGAATAGCTATTAAGATGACAAGGAAAATTGTGTTTGGAGATAAAGTATAGATAAAAACATTAGATTTGTGACTCTCTATTAAAATGTATAATTTATCTCATTTTTCTTCCTCAGTAATTGACAAGCCAAATCTTCCACTTAGTCATTTGAATGCAATTCTGCTGACCTCTGTGAGCTTGTTGTAGCTCTCCTGGTAGAAGAGAGTGGGGAATTTGGCTCGGAATCCTGTCGAAAAATGCCAGCCATTCAGAAAGAGTCTATTTTATTGAAAACTTGAGCCCAATATGGTTGTTTGACACTGTGTTGACAACAGATATTGCACATTTTCTGTTTTCATTGAATGATAAAGGGTTCTGATAAAAGATAGGCTACTTAAGAGTTTTTTGGTACTTAGTTTATTACAAATGATCTCTGGGAGCCTTACTTGGCTGATCTGGGAGACATAGTACACATCTTTGGCACTCACTGGCAGCATATGTAAAGGATACATAATAAACCATGGCAACATGAGTGTATTGAGCCATTTTAATTTCCTGGGAGGATTAGCATTCCTACTTTTGAACACGATTATTCTAGTGCAGTGTGCCAAACTGGACAACAAGGTAGACAGTTCCTTACTGATTACAATGGCCATCACCTCTCTTGTGGGAGGGAAAGATGCCAGCTCTGCTTTGTTGGAAAGCCCTGACTGATAAATAAATAACATTTTTGTAGTAGTGCAGCTTGACTGCTCAATATGTGTCAGTTACTCTTTCAAGGCAAGGTCATAAAGAAAGTAATGCTCTGGTAGTGACAGCTGCTGTGTCAGTTTCCCTCAAATTTTCATAACAGCTCTTGGTTAAATTACAAATATCCAGAGCTAGCTGCTCCTATTGATTTCTTGGTGGTACTGTTCAGTTACTCACATTTGTTTTGTCAAATCTGTTAGCAGTCTTTGTTGTAGTAAGAAATAGGAATTGAACAGAGAACTGAACAGCAAATGCACTATTTTTGTTTAGTGCAAGCCTGTATAATTTCCTCTTCCCTCTGAGTGCTGTGTATATCCATTCTGTAGGAATAGATCAACATAGTTATCCATATTTACTGTATATACACATACACATCCCAGGTTGGAATTCTGCTGGGCTTCTCTTTTGAAGAAGTCAAAAACAATCTGTGTCATCTTTCTAACATATACCTTTATTGGCTCCTTGGGTCATTCAACTGACTTCTGGAGTTCAACCCAACAGCATCAAGCAGTATCAGTTAATTACCTTTATCCACAAAACCTTCTGTTAGTTCCACAGAGAAGTATCCAACCACTCTTTCTGCAAGTACAACTTGGAGGACATTTATTAATTAACCTTCATAGTTGACTTCTGTAACTATGTTTATATTTGGTGCATTATGAGGAAACCAAGGAGAATAGATACAGTTAAAATAACATTTGATTTGCTATCTGTCTCTGGAGGCACAAAAAAATCTGTACTCTCTTTATAGCTTTTTTTCTTTTTAATATTGCAGCATCTATCTACACAGAAAGATTTATGGGTCTTCCTGTAGAGTCTGATAACCTTGAGCACTACAAGGTAAGAATTCTCTTTCTGTGTTGAGGTGCCTTAAATTTGAATTACAATTCCATGGACAAGTAAAAATGTGAAGAAAGACAACAGCCCACCAGCTTGTGGCAGGACCTGGCAGCCCTTTAGCAGCTAAACTACTGCTGTGAAATTCCTATCAGTCCTAAGTATTCTCAACTTGAAGGATGCTTACTTTCTCACTTAGATAAGTTGGAGAGTTCTGCCAGTGCAAACTATTAGCCTTGGAAAGAACTCATGGGAGAGGTTAAAATGTTGATAAGGTTTTGGTGGGTATGCAAACTGCTTCATATAAGTTTAGCTTTCTGATAATAATATCATAAGCATACCAAACAGTCAGAACAGCTTTCCCTACCTGGAACATGTTGCCTTTCTTCTTTTCTTCACATTGACAGGAAGTCTCTAGCTTCCTCTAGCAGCACACATACCAGCTCTGGATACAGGGAGGCCTGAATTAATCCCCAAAGTTAGTGGAACGACTCCCATTGAAGATTTGGGATCATGATCTCAATACCTATTCTCCATCCCAACTGAAAGAACAGAAACACTTAATACCAAACTGGCCTGGTAGAGCTGTCTGGCTAGCCAGGAATTACAGTGCCCAGGGAATGACACATGGCTACTGCTGTTTGGTGAATTGGCCCTTAGAAAAGGTACTAATTATCTATGGCTTCTCTTATAATCTCATACTGATATAAGGTCACTGCTGTCATTATTATGCCAGTCCTACTAGGTAATGAAAGCCTTTTAGCTCTGTGACTGAGTGGTTTAAATTGAAGCTGATGAACTGTTCATTTTTCCTCTTAACAGAATTCAACTGTGATGGCAAGAGCAAAGAATTTCCAAAACGTGGAGTATCTTCTCATCCATGGAACAGCAGATGGTGAGGTTTGCAAATGGCAGTACAAATACAGACCCAGAATCACTTTGTTTGAAAAACATTAAACATCTTTCTATGCCTTTGATTAGGGTCAGTACTTAGATCTTTGGTAGATTTCCATATGACATAAGATGGTTACTTATTCTTAGTAATGTCAACTATATCACTTGATAATTAGTGGACACAACTTAATGCACTATAACTTTATGCTTTGTGGTATTTACATGTTTCAACAGCCAATATCTTTTTTTTCCTTTTTCAGATAATGTACATTTTCAGAACTCAGCACAAATTGCAAAAGCTCTGGTTAATGCACAGGTGGATTTCCAGGCAATGGTAAACAACACACTGTCTTTCATTTTGAACAGTGGTTTATAGCTTTATCAACTGAACATCTTCAAAATCTGGCAATTGCTAGGAGCATTTGTTACTCTACAGAAACAATTTCTTCCTTAAAGGATTTACCTGCTCTTTGATTCTTTGGTGTTTTTCCTTCTTGCCCTTTGGATGCTAGCAGGATTTCTGTCTTGTCAGGAATAACTTAAAGGCTTTTACAATGAGCCAGGGAGAAGAATGAGAATCCAGCCTCCTTGGAGGGGCTTGCTTCTGGGGCCATTTTAAATCACTGGCTGGATTCTATCTTGAACTGGACATGCCTGCCACAGGCACAAGGTGAAACAGGAGAAAAGAGTAGAAGGTATAAAAGAGTATAAGCAGTATAGTCAGGATCAGAAAATAAACAGGTTCTCTGCAAAACTTGCTTGGGGTAATAGGTGCAGGCACAGAGAGAAACATGTTGGCAAGAGGTTAAAGGATTCAAAAGAGGAATGAACAGGGGAAAAGTAGTTCTGAATTCCATGCTGCAGCTTTTTTGTTGGGGCTAATGACCAAAGTGTTTGCCTGCTATCAAACATACTGGCCTTCTGCCTTAATCCACTTTTCCAGGGCCATAAACTTTCCAAAAAGGACCCACACAGGGCTATCCCTGTACTTGGAGATACACATTTTCTGCTTCCTTCACTGATATTTAGCAAACTATTTCTCAAGTCTCTGGAATACTTTATGCAATTGTAGTCATCCTAGTTCAGCTAGCATTATTTGTATGTGTATTTTATTGGCAGTACACCATTCACAGTGGCCATGGCCCTGCTGGAGCACAGCATGTTTTGAATAGAATTCCAGAACATTTAGCTGAAATTTCGTGCTTAGAACCCAGTATTCCTGAGCAAGACTTTGATGAGCCCTGTTGTCAAGAGCATGCAGCAGATCAAGGGCATTTCATCCCTAGGAGCAGCTCAAAGCTCTTTTGCCTGACTTGATAGAACTGACTTCTCAGTACTGAGGCAGTAATGCTTACTCCTGGATCACAGAAAATTTAGAAACTTTTTTTCAGCAAGAATAAGAATACACTGGAAACTGATGAAAAGAAAGAAGATTAGCAAGTCCCTCTGTTTCCTTGAAGTATCCACTTTCTTTTACATGGTAATAAAATAAAGTTCTTGTGTTACTTAGCTACTGTAGAATTGAAAACATAACATAGAGGTTTTACATTTTATTTTATTTTCCAGTGGTATACTGACCAGAACCATGGAATTCCAGGCCTTTCCAGCAAACATCTCTACACACATATGACCCACTTCCTCAAACAATGTTTTTCTTTGTGAGAATAAACAGATTATTGACAGTGCACTGATACATCTCTGGAGAATGCAATGATAACAGTGCCCAGGTTCTCTAGTCTTCAGGTGAATGGATAACAGGAAAGCTGAAGTTTTAAACTTAATGTTTACATCCCCTTTTGATATTGTGTATTAGGAAATGTTATGCTAATCCATGTTTTGGCACATTTAACACCTGTTTGATAGAAAAAAAATAAAATCAGAATGAAAAACACCACGTGCATTTCTTGCCATCTTGCTGAAGCTTACACTGTGCAATCCAAAAATAGGTGGCCCAAGGCACACTGCCAGATGAACACTCTTGCAGTTGTTAACTGCAACTGGAAAATAGGAAAGGACAAAGAGAACACTGCAAGTACCTAATTAGCACCCTAACAACAACCATTCTTGGCAATTTTCTTGCAGGGATAGGAGCATGCAATAGTTAATGCTGAAGTTTGAATAATTATTGAGAACAGTGAATGCTGTGTATCCAAATTTTATTCAGCTCTTATTTGAAACCTTGATTCTGCAAAATTGTCAGTGTTCAAGTATAAATAGGAAGGCAAGACTTTCATGATTCTGGGTTTTTCTCCATGTATTCAGAATATGTGAGTCATATTAGCTTGTTTTAAATCTCTAATCATCACCTTAGCATTCAAATTAATCTCAATGTCATTCATCCCAGACTGGAAGGGAAGGATGAAAGTATTATGCAAGCTTCCTTTGCTTTGTTTCCAGTTAAACTATTTTAGAGAGTCCTTAAACAATGCTAGAGCCTAACGATGATTGGAATACTTGTATTCTTCTGATTCATAATTCAATCAGTTCTGTCATAATAGAAGAACATGAGCAAGGTAACTGGCAAGTGATTGTTTGTAGATGGAATGATCATCTGGTTGTGTGCCTAAAAAACTCTGAGTTAGCCTACTGCCTAAGAACCATGGTCCAACACAGCACCTCATCTTTACTATTGGCTGGTGAGTGGACAAAATCACCTGGAAAAGACTGTAGAGAAGCCTTCCCAAACAGCAAGCAGCTTCCTAATTCTCAGTCAGAGATGGCTTGCTGCTGCTCTGTGGAAAAAGCAAGGGGTTTTGTTTGACCCTCTTGACAAAAACATGGGGTTTAGCCAAAACCATTAAAGTGTGGAAGTGATTTGCTATGTAACAGCTTCCTTCATTTGGTTAATGGCAATAGCAAATCTGATTTTCCACACACCAGAACATTCCTCAGACACATCTTTATGTAAATGGAGTTGCCAAGCTGTTTGTAATGGTGAAATTATACTTTGATGGGAACTCTCAGAAAATACTCAATTAGTTCAGGTTTTTTTGGAAATGCTGCCAATTACATGACGTTAATGAGCTTTTTGTTGGTAATGTAATTAAAATTCAACTGCTATAATGTTAAAGGAAAAAATTATAGCTCTAAGAAAGTTAACATTAAGCAAATATAACATGAAGTGGGGCTAATTAGATGTTGATTATAGGGTCCTATGTGCATTTGCTGCACACAACAGTAGTCTCAGTAATGTCTTTTTTTTACAAATAAGGAATACAATTCAGTTGAAATTACTAAGATTTAACTCTCAATTTCTTATATTGATACACCACCACAGAAACCATTGCAAAGTTGTGGTCAAAGAGAAAAACCAAGCTCTTATTCCAAATGCTTAAAGGTTTTAGATGCCTGAGTATGTCAAAGAGAACCTAGAGCAATTTTCAATAAACATGGTATCAATCTCACATAAATATCAATATGTTAAGTTCTCTTTAAATTTCTGCACCTTAGTTTTTATTTATACTTCTGAAAAACCTATAAGCTCTTGAAATTTGGCCAGATAAATTGGCTCTTTGTGGATATGATAAGTAATAACATGATGCAGTGTGTTGTTCACACCCTGCCCAGAGGCCTATAGCCAGAAACTTCTGGAAGCATTTGGAATAAGGGATGTTTCATGAAAATCTGTCAAATAAAATAACAGAAAGGTATCTCTTTCTCAAGTTTTCCTTGTCAATTTCAAATGTTTTAGAAGATTCAGTTTTCAGAAAAGCTGATCACTTTCTGTTCTTTACTTTTTTGAATAAGAAGCTCACACTTCAGATACCAAGAAATGCTACTTCAGACAATGATATTTAGTCTTCAGATAGCTCTCAAACCAGGTATACAAGCCTCTGAAAATGGGACATAGTTATTCTGAATACTTAAGTAGACAGACCCTTGATAATTAGCCACAGATAAAGTTGTTCACAAGGCAGTTTCCACTATGAAGCCTGTTTTAGCTTTTAAAAACTAAAGCTAGAGCTGCAAAGCAAAAAACTGCTTTATTCTAAGAACTGAAGTGTAGATAAATAGCAGAAAACTACTGGTTCTACTCCAAACCATTCATTCCCCCACATCCATTTTCATCATTGTCCTAGTTTGGGTCAAAATAAGCTATTCTATGCCATATACCTCATATTCAGTCCTTGAGGCTTTGATATTGAGGACGGGCCTTGTGGTGTCTTGCATGAGGCCTAAGACCAAGCAAAACAATTGCTTAATTAAGCTAATTAGTAGCTAATGAACAACTAGTATATATAAGGAGAGGTCTGGGTCTCTACCTGGCTAGAAGGTTGAGCACCTGAACTCTGTGAAGTTCAGAAGCCCAGCTCTGCTCCTCAGGACTCTCTCTCTGTTCTGCCTTCAGTCCTGGCAGACTGAGCACCCTGAGCCTTGTGAAGCTCAGCAGCCCAGCTCTGTTCCTACAAGACTCTACCTATTCAGTTTTCCATCTCAATTCAAGAGTTCCTGAGTTCCAGGATTCAGCTTCCTGAGCCTGAGTCCCAGCTGAAATCCTCCTGCTCCAGCATCAGTGACGTAGTTACCATCAAAAGAGGTTTGGTTCTGGCACTGGTTTAGTGTGTGTGTATATACTCTTCATTTTCTTGTTATTTTTGTTAAAGTAGTTTAAGTTTCATTTCCAATTTGCAAGCCTTGCTCTCTGTTAATTTCCCCTTTTCCTCCCTGGAGTGGAGGAAAAGAGGATCATAGAGAATATCTGTCCCTGGGTTGGTGGTTGACCCAGCCCTAACTCTTGACAATCATCTAGATCATTCATGATGTGAGAGTTGCACATGCAATCCTCATACCACGAACATGGAGCCACATGATTTGCTTCACTGAGGATTACTGCAGGTACAAAGAAAAGGCCTGAAGAGAAAACATGAGTAGAAAAGCAAGCACAACCCTAGCTAGTCTTTAGAATATGGTTAGTGTTATACTCATTTCACTCAGATATCAAGGCAAATTCAGACTACGTGCAATCCTTTCCAGTTTGCCAGTCAGTTCCAATTACAAGGCACAGCTGTTTAGAACATTTCATAGAGTCATTTGAAGGCTCTATATTTAATCTGAATAATTCATAGTATTTTCTACGAGCATTTGGTATTACTTTCAATTATGAATAGTGTCTCCTCAGAATGTAAAGTAACTAGTACATCCTTGGCCAGCCCTTCTGCTTGCGCACATTGAAGTAGCTCCATTGACTTCAAATGGAGTGAGTCCAATTGATGGGAGTAGACAGTGTGGGCTACAGCAGAGTGACAAGAGCTCTCTTTCCTGAGGCACCAAACCCATTGGCATCCATAGCAGTGAGCATGGAGTTGCATGCTGTGGAAAGGCTTAGAGCCCCTAAACTAATCCTCCATTGCAGAAAGCCATTCTTGCTCTCCAAAGTGTAGCTATGGAGTTGTATACATACATCTGCACAAATTTGTGTGTTATGTGTATGTGCATGTGTATGTATGTAACCTAATGCATGTGTTTACACATGTTTTTCCTATATGTGCTGCAGTAGTTCTCGGAAGGGGAATTCAGGGCTCTTTTGGCTGATTATCATGTATAATGTAATAATAGAATACATAAATACGAAGACACACAGCAAAACATGGGGGGTTTGCTTTGTTGAAAGCATTTGCTGAGAATTTTTTTACTTTTCAAGAGTCAGCAACTTTTTTGAAAGTTCAAATCTTGACAATTTAAATTATTTTTCTCATGCAAACAGTTAACAAGTTGAAAGAAACATCTTAGAAAATTATCCAATTATGATATTCAGAGTCTGCTAGTCAGTTACATCAAATGCATTGATCCTCTTCTGAAAAAAGCCTCACCAACTGGAATTGTCACTGCTAAAGCATCAGGTTCAGTGTGCAGCTGGTAAGAATTCTGCTTCTCATTATACCTCTTCTGTCATTTTCCACATAGATTTTTTTTGCCCAGTGTGTACAGTGCAGTGTCCTTAACAGCAGCCCTCAGCTGGGGCTGAGATGGTGCACGAAACTTCCATCAGCTCCAAATACAGTGAACCCAAAGTAACACATCTTTTAATGACTCCAAGTGAATCACAGAAAAACATTAAGATGGACATTTGCTGAAGGCAGATCACTTTCAGCTTTTGTCTCTTAGTCTGACTCAGCTGAAGTACTGTCATACATGTGAACTATAAGACAGAGGACAGTGAGGTTACCCTTGGCTTTGCCAGAAGGTGCCATTCCCCCTGTACTCAGCAGTGGTGAGGCTGCACCTAGAGTACTGTGTTCAGCTTTGAGCCCCTCATTGCAAGAAGGCCATAGAGGCATTAGAGTGTGTCCAGAGAAGGGCAACAAGGCTAGTGAGGGGTCTAGAGAATAAATAAGTCTTATGAGGAGCAGCTGAGGGAACTGAGGTTATTTAGTCTGGAGAAGAGGAGACTTACAGACCTTATCTCTCTCTGCAGCTACTTGAGGTTGGAGTGAGATGGGGATAGGTCTCTCCCACCAGGTTAACAGTGAGAGGACAAGAAAATGGCCTCAAGTTGCACTAGGGAAGGTTTAGCTTGGATGTCAGGAAAAATTTCTTCACTGAAACGGTTGCTAAGCATTGGCCCAGGCTGCCCAGGGAGGTGGTGGAGTCACCATCCCTGGAGGGGGTTAGGAAACATCTAGATGTTCTACTTAGGGACATGGGTTTGTGGCATGTTAGTGACAGATATGGTTGGACTTGATCTTAGAGGTGTCTTCCAACCTTAATGATTCTGTGATCTAACTGTTGTAATTTATAATGCGAGAGGAAAAAAACTGAGTGCCTACACATTTCACACACTCTTTACAATTTCCTGATTTTGTTTGGTATACCTTGTTTTTCTCCTCTTGAAATACTTATTACTGTAGATTCAGTTATGGCAACTGAAGGTTGCTTGGTTTTTATTGAAAATTCACTTCTTTCCTGTACTTTTTCTTGTCTGTGTATCACTGGAAACACAGTCACCTTCTCCATGCTACACGACCTGCTAGTTGATATAGCTTGTGGAACAAGCTGCCCAACCAGCTGCACTGAGCTGCCCTGGCTCTTTTTTCTTTTTTAAATCATCCTACTGTAAGCAAGGAACTTTATCTGACACAAGAAAACAACCAACACTAAACGAAAAGAAAAGAACTGCCTGGTTTTTGGAGGAGATGCTATTGTCTTACACACTGTATTGCCTGTCTGCAAGGCGTTAACCCAACGTGCAGTGAGAGAAGTGTCTGCAGCAATGCATTTCAACTGCTGCCTGTGCCAGCCTGCTGTAAAAAAGGTCTCCAGGGCCCATGGACCACCATCTGCTGTCCTGCTGAGGTACTGCAGGGCCCCAGGAGCCGCACAGCCCCCGGCCTCACGGACACGCGCTGCTCGCTCGTCTTTGCATCACATTACACTGTCATTTTACAGCCACTAGGCAATACTCCAAAGTTTAAATAGAAAGCAGATTTAACAATAATTCTGAGATCAAGACAACGAAGTATCTCAGTGAAATCAGCTGATTCTGTGACCTCACGGAAGTAAATTTGGGGTATAAGGTTGTTTCCAGGCTTACTTTGGTTCCTTTGGCACTTAGACATTACCCAGTTGTTTGCCTAGAGGAGGTTGCTATATGGATGGTTATTCTGGCCGTTTCAAACAAAAAAAAAATATCTGAAAAGCCAAGTTTTGTAAATATAGAAGCAAGTTTATGTGTCCTATACCAATCAATGACCAGGAATTGATGATTGTAAATGGATGTGAATAGTACAACTAGAAGCAGGAAGAAAGAGGGCATGGGGAACAGAAAACAGGGAAAAGAAATAGTTATTAAAGAGGAGAGTAACCAAAATGCAAAATAAGGCTCTCAGAAATGACTGGAGGTACAAACAGAAGGCAATGGTTAGAGGAACAGGATTATCCTAGATTCCATGATGTATGAAAAAGTCTGTAAAGAGAAACTTCTCCAGGAATTTCTTGCAGGGGGATATCTTACTTGTCACTTCAGAGACAGCAGCAAAGACTCCTATTCCTTCCTGCTATTTTTTTTTCAGCTGGCAGGGCCATTGACAAGCTTTGTGTCAATCTCTCCTAGCTGTGATCACCAGGTGGCTGAACACAATGCTGTCCCACATCATCATCATCATCATCATGGCTAGGCTCTGTGAACGAAGCTGTCCCAGCACAGCTATGAAATTGCCCTTATTCCTGAATGGTTTAAGACCTTAACAATAGTTGCATAGACCATACACAGCTGCAATGTTCAAATATGTTTTCTTCTTTGGATTATTGTTTTTTTCTCCTAGGGCATGGAGATGTGAGCAACAGGCTTATCTTGCATAAATCTGTAGGTCACAGTGTGAAACTCAATTTATAACCAATGTTTGGCACACAGTTCTCAAGTTGAGTATGAATTTTCATAGAGAAGAATTCACAAAGTTGGCATTTTACACCTAAAGGTAATCAAATCTTTTTGTTAAATATGACTTGTGCTAGGCTTTGCATAGTGGGTGTCCAGCACTGCAGTACTTCATGTCTCTTCATGTTCATTATATTGGCACAAGATCACTTGAAGAATCATTCAAGGGCTTTAGGGCTGGTGTGTTGTTTATTGTTAAGTGTATTAGATTTATAAACCTTAATTTTAAATTGATAGGTGAAGTTGATACTATTGATGTCAACAGGACCAGGATTCTAAATGCTAAACGTGGCAAATCAGAATCAGGAGAAATTGCTGCCTTGATCAAAGACACCTTTAACCCACTGTTTGTCATCCTAATGCCCTTCTGTTTGATATTTACTACTTTGGACATTGCTACCTCACTCTTTTTGCAAATCCATGTTAGCATTGATGTCATAAAGTAAGCAGAATGAATGTGTGAAATTGCTTGTAAAATTATCAAATGAAATGAATAGCAAATATGATGACTTTTTTTTTGTTGTTGAAGTTGAACAAGGAAACTGTCAGCAATGATGCACTCTTGTAATGCTTACTAGAGCTGAACAGTATATATATAAGTCTGTGCAAAAGAGGCAGCTAGGCAGAGCTCAGCATCCTCAAGGCTTGCCATAGTTCCTGAAGAGAGAGTAGCAGCTCTTTGTGCAACTGCTACCTAGCACTTCAAAGTATCAAAAGGTAAGATTTAGATCAACTTGAAGGACAATTTGTTTGAGAAAGCTGAGTGCATTATCTGAATGACATTGCTCAAAGTTTGCAGGATCTTTCAGCAAATTGATGTTTTCTTCTGTGGTTATGCTCATTGATCTTTAATGACATCATCATTTAAACCTTGTCATGTATTTGAATTAGTTCAACAGAGAATGATCTGAAAAAGGGAAATTAACTGTTTGGGGATGCAGAAGCATCTGAAAGAAGATTAACCATGAGAACATGAAAGACATGCATTGTATTAAGAATTTAAATGTGTGATACATAATTACTGATTTTAATATTTTTATCTCCTTTAATATCTTTTGTAGAGATATTTAATGAACCTGAGTTTAAAAATATTCACTCCTGATAGATACTGCCTAAATGTGAATCAACAAGGATTAAATCAGCACGTCACAAAAATGAAACTGTGTTTTTAAGATAGTTCACTGCTCCATCCCCTTACTGATTGCCATTCCCCTGCCCTACTTTTAGATTAGTTCTCTCAAGCAACCTTTATTTTCATATCACTATGAGATCTGAAAAGGAAATTTTATAGCAGAAAAGTAAAAATTAAAGCTTTTCAATAGTTGATTATTGTGTAAAATTTAATTTGGTCTTCCATCCTACTATTGATTTCCTTAGACTAGAGCCATTATACTTTAGAGAACTTTCCACAAGGCATTATAGCATGGTAGGTAAATTAGATGGAAGTAAATGTACCTGAACAAAAAATTATTTGTAATTACAAATAATTACTATTTGCAAACAGTTTCATGTGAATAGGCATCTATTTTATTTGTTCATATATTTTCCCTTTTTTACTACTGGAGCTCCATGATTTGTCTTTTTAAACTGGAAACAGATATAAACCTGACTTTGAAAGACTCCTTTTTAAAAACTCAATTAAATTAAGCTAGTTATAACTGCAAATAGATACAAAAGCCACCTGCAGTAAAATACATTAGAAAAACTAGCAAAATCAAGTTGATCAAGGAAATAATATTCAAATAAGTTCCTGATCAAGATTTGAGAGACATATTTGCAACATTCTTTCTGGTGGTTCAAACTGGGTTAAGTTTTTAATCTAGTCAGAAAGAAATTTAGACTAATTTCAATTAGTCTAGTATGTATAGGCACAAAAACATTCTGGTTTTGATTCTAAAACTAAGATTAGACTTAGTTTTCCTTCCCCTTGACAATTAGACTGGATAGGTTCTGGCAGTATGTACTGGGAGCCTAAATAACTTACAGCAAATAACCTTTTTCTTCTGATCAGAAAATGAATTGATTAGCAGAAATAAAGTACTTTACTGATCATCTCTTTCTCTATAAAACATATTTGTGTTCTCAAGAATAAAATAACAATTTCTTCTTTAAAACTGTAGTTTCTTTAACGTGTTAAAACTGCTGTTGCTGGTTTGTGTTCCCAATAGCAAGTACTAAATGTTGAACAAGCCAAACAGGTTCTAAATTTTTTAAAGAACATACTTAAGAGAAGTTTAATAGCTGTTGAAAATGCTTATTTTATTGATAAGGGTTTTCTTACATGAAAATGGTAGTTATTTCAAAAAACTGCATTCATACATCTTTGTAGTAATCTCCTCAGACTTTAGTTCTGAAAATTTTAGAAGGATGTTAAACATGCATTTCACTTTAAACATGTGAACACTGTTCACATCTGAAAGCTCTATAGGACTGAGGCATAAGGTTTAGACCCAAGATACATTGAAATCACTGAAAATCTGTTTACTGAGTACAGTGGGCTTTGAAATTGTTTTTTTTGGGGGGGGTGGAGAAGGTTTTGGTTTGTAAGTTTTACATAAAAGACTTGCTTTTGGTGTGTGATATTACAATAAGAAGGCTGGATTAATGACTAGGCTGTTTCTTTCATTCCACATCAATGACTTGAGTTTATGTCTAATCTGCATTAGGGTCCCACAAAGCTACAGGCAGCTGTAAATTAATTTCCTTTAGTTTTTCAAGTTAAGTATACCAAACTGCTAGCATACCATTAAGCAGAGCAAATTTGTGTATGTAGTGCAATTGCTAGACTTTTTTTGCAGTCTAAATTAACTCATTTCCAGCCAGCTAGCATGGGGGTGACTACACTACAATCAATTTTTGTCACCACAGCAGATTCATCATCTCCAGAGAACAGGCAGAGCTTTTATTCTCTTGTTGGAAGTCTATATTTTGCATTCTTTGGGATAAACATTGGATGTCAGTATTGCACCACTAAACTGCAGCTCCAAACAGTGAAAAGAGAGTGCAGTACTCTAGTTAGGGTTATAACAGGACTAACTACACTGCCATTGCAGCATCTGTTAGTAGTAGAGCTGGAGATGTGCAAGTGTGGGAATCAAATCTCACACATTAGGACATTACAAAAGACAAAAGCATCTACATACACAGTGAGGGAAAAATGAGCAACAATAGCAGTGACTTCTGGTGGAAAGAGGGAAACTGGTTCCATAGCTTAATAGTGCAATACACCAGAAAAATCCTGTATTCAATTTATTCCCCTGGGTTTGATTAATATTTTATTAAGATTTTGATGGCTTTAAATATTCTGATACTGACATTGTGGTATTCTAGTAAAATATTTATAGTATTCTTTAAGACTCTCCTGAAAATTAGGCCTCACAAAGTACCAGAAGCATACATTCTTCCTAACCATAGGTAAAATGCCTGTCAACAGTCAAGGTCTGCATCTCCAACTCTAAGTTATTTTAAGATTGATGAAAGAAACAAATTTAATTTAAAAACAGCAGATTAATATTGTGATCCATACTTATTTTAAAGTTAGAATGAATAAGCATTACTATTCAATATGCCATTGGCCTATAAATGGCATATTCAATTTTTTTGTCAAAGTCAAAAGTACCGAACCAAATTTTAAATTTGTTTCCTTTTCCATACAGTCATTCCATAAATTCAAGTGATCCAAAGTAATAAAAACATAAACAATATACACTAGTTGATTTTGTAAGTAGATGTACTCTCATTACCTGTCTATGTAAAGCACTTTTGAATCTATTAGCCATTAGCTGCTCACAGTCCCTTTTGCACAGAGTTTTGTCACTAGAATGAAATGCATTTCTTTGCCCAACAGAGTTTGTCCTGTAGGGGATCATGTGTCAACAGACTAATACTACTACATTAAATAATGAAAACTGTAGTGCACTTAATTGGGGGGTTTGAGAATGCCTTAATCTCACAGGTAACTATTCACCAGAAGTTATAAGTGTACTACTTGCACGAGTAAACCTGTCACCAATGCAAGTAAGGGAATCACAGCTTGGCTATGTCCTCATAGGGTCTCAAGATCTTCAAGTCCAGATCAGCATTAAGAATGCCTCTTTTCTGAAGTAATTGATTCAGGTGTATGTAAGGATGATTATATTTTTCTTTGTTGCCTTTTTCTTCTCTTTTACCAGGCAATGAAAATGAAAAGTGTTTACTTTGTTGCTGGTCTCCTTTTAATCATAGTTCAAGGCAGCTGGCAAAATCCTCTTCAGGATACAGAGGAGAAATCAAGGTAAATTCTTTAGAATAAACTTCTAGAAACACTTGGCCTGAACTTTTCTTTTAAGATATTTTTTCATATACTATTACACAGTACTTTATCATTGGATTTGGCAAAAGATTGCAAAGCACAGAACAGAATTTTTCAGGATTACAAACAGCAGCTGCCTTAGTTATCCAAGAAGACCTTGTAATTGTGCAGTATCTTATCTGCTATGTTGATCCATTTTACTAGCCAGCCAGTGATCAATATGCCACTTGTTTTCACTTTGTGAGAGTATAAAACAGTATTTTTAAAAAGAAAAGGAAATGCATCTGTTGAATGTGCTGTAAGCATTGCCAATTAACAAGTGCTAAACTTTTCATAGATCATTCAAAGCTTCCCAGTCTGAAGCACTAGATGAATCCAGACAGCTGAATGAAGTGAAACGTCACTCCCAAGGCACATTCACCAGTGACTACAGCAAGTACTTGGACACCAGGCGAGCTCAGGACTTTGTGCAGTGGCTAATGAGCACTAAAAGAAATGGGTAAGCTCTTGGGTCACAGACATCTCCATATACAGCAACTGCCAAAAAGAAAGCTGAATTCAGTTTCTTGAGTTCAGCTTTGCCTCACAGACCCTGTATAATCCTGAAATAAGGAAAGTACTTAAGGAAGATTGATGTGTATGTTATGCTATTGTTAGAAAAGGGGAATATGTGCAAAATTAATCAAAAGGGTTTGGATAAATCAAGTGTAGTATCAGTATATCACCTGATATGCTTCTAAAAAGACTATCTCAGCCTCTTTGGGACAGATTGTTTCAGTGAATGAAGTTCAATAGGAATAAGATACATAAATGTAGTCATAGAAAGCTTTGGTTGGCAGAGACCTTTGAAGGTCATCTAGTCCAGCCCATAAAACCATAGAATCATGATACAGAGGTCTGGGCTTTAGGCCTTAGTAAAACTTTCCTAGCTATGCATACTCTAATCCTGAAGATTCATTCGTGAAAAAAGAGCTGAGGTTTAAGCTTTGTTGACCACTGGATATGTTACCAGTATCACAAGTATACTGCTAAGGCAGGAGTTGGCATGTTTTCTGAATATATACTTTTATTAAGCACAAGCTACCAAGCTGAGAGCAAGAATAATGTATTCTAGAGATACATTGTGTTCTAGAGATGATCTGTCCACAGAATCAAAACATTTATGGTATTAATGCTTTTAAATCCCTGTGGAAGTCTTTAAAGGATAAAGTAACCATTTCTAGATATTGTATTAATTTAAATGCACAAGCCTGAAGTTATTTTTAATATACATCCAAGAGTCATAGCTGTTTATCATATTTAAATGATAACTTATCAACTTATACATACTCTACAATGTACTGGTAATAATAATCTAATGATTATGGAATTCCACTCCAGCCAGCAAGGACAGGAGGAGAAAGAAAATGACAAACTCCCGGAGCAGATCTCAAGGTATGCTAATTTCCACAACCATTTTGAGCTCATTTTATGTTAAACAAGAAAGTAAACAACTAGTATTCTTTACTATGTTACCATAACCCAAGACAGAGCTATCAACATAAATCACCTCACATCAGCTTTTTACAAGGAAAGAGGAAATGTCTGTAATGTAATGTGTTTCCTGACAATGTTTTTGAGAGAGGGTTGGGGAGATTGGAAATTTGAAACAAATTTAACAAAAACTCAGTGTGTATTCTTCATTTTGTCAGAAATTCCAAATAGGTTAGCTCAGACCACAAAGAGTCTTCTGCTCAAAACACTCTCAGTATCACTAACAAATCTGTAATAATGTCTCAGCTTAAATGAAACAGCATAGCTTCAAAAACTTTTCATTAAAAATGTTCCAACGACTCTAGTTTGCATGCTGATAAAAAGTGCAGATGGTACTAAATTAGAAGAAATGGTGAAATCCCAAGATAAAAAAAATAATAGAAAGAGCTAGAGGCCCTGAAAATTATGTGGAAATTAGCAAATTCTAAAATGAAAATGCTAGGGAATTTATTTGTGGAAAATGTTCTGTAATGTCTACTTCTCAGAGTTGCTTGCTCTCCTCAGGGCCATTGTGAGATAATTTTGTGATGTATCAGAGAAACAAGCACAATGAGGTGTAGGGAGGAAGAAGGTAATTGTCCTTCTCCATTAAGCTAGAGGTAATCAGGCTTGAAATTGTTCCACTTGGTCACAATGATGATTAAAAGGGTGTTCACAGAACAATTCAAAATGTAAACTCACAAGGAATTAAGTCTGAGCAGTTTGGCTAAAAAAATAACAAAGAGGAAGGCATGAAGAGTGGCTTAATGGAATTTTTTAGGTTAACACGAGGTAACAAAAACTATGACTGTCTAGTACAAAATGGCTTGTTGATCACAGCTAGCTAATCAGTCTAGAAGACCATTCCAATGCAGCTATAATTGCTTCAGTTTATTCAGAAGTGGCTCAGGCATCTCTGCACAAAACAGTATTGCATAGCACAGACAATGCCTTCAGAAATGAAAGCTATCAAGAAAAAAACAACAACCAAGACTAATAATAATATCCCTAATAATAAATGCTAGTCTAATAGGTGGGAAATATAACTCAATAAAGGCTAAAAGAAATATCAAGTCCTTCAGCAGTGTGCTCCTCCAGTATTGTTCTTCTTGCAGCAATGAGATCTCCAAGCGGCACGCTGAATTCGAGCGGCACGCTGAAGGCACCTACACCAGTGACATCACCTCTTATTTGGAAGGGCAAGCTGCCAAAGAGTTCATTGCTTGGTTAGTCAATGGACGAGGAAGAAGAGAGTAAGAATCCATCCATTCCTATTCCTAAATTTTGCCTTGCTTTTGGCGTTAGAATTCAAGTCTGATAAAACCTTGATGTGTTTTTGATCATTCTTGCTGTACTTCATGTTTTCCTTTTGTAAGAGAAGATATTCTGTGGGTGTTAGGCTATGACTTTACATTATTAAGTTCAAATACAGATTAAAACAAACCTGTTAGGCATGCTGTTACACTCTAAAAGGTCAACTTATATTTAAGGTCAACATATCTAAAACTGCACTAGACCATGCTCAAACTAACACCTTTCCCCCTTCACATAACATTGCTTACAGTCTCCTTAACTCTCATTAAGATGATTCAAGTCAGTGTCATCTTCAATCACTTTCTCTTTTTTCCCTTTCACAGTCATTCTTTTCCTCTGCAATATTTCCAAGATTAATTTTTAACCAATGTCATCAGCTGTACACCATGTGCTGATGATCATTCCCAGCAGGAACTGATGATTTCTTTTCCTTATCCCCACGCTCCACAAAGTTTCCCCAAGTTGCTGCTGTCAAAACAACTATCATTTCCTACAAGTATGACTTATTTTTGTTTTTAAGACACCTCTACTTCTTTTGGTATGGTTCACAGTTTCCTGGATGCCATGCTCCATAGTTGTGACCTACCTATGTCTCTTGTTTTCTTTCATTAATATCTTGTTCTCCATAGAATCACTGCAGATTTCTCAAGCATAGTCACTTCATGTACTCAGTCATAACTTTACCTCCTTGTTCATGGTAGTCTTACCCTTTGGACAGCATTCCCTTCAATCTCCTGCTGGCACCCTCTATCTCCTCTCTTTTCCACTCTGCATCATTAGGAGCTACATCATGCACATGCCACTCCACACCTTTAAACTGTTCTGTACTTATTTGTGCCTTTAGACTGTAAGCTCTTCGGGGCAGAGATTTCAGTTCATCCTCTGATTATATATTCTACCAGCTGTAAAGTAACTATGTAAGTCTCACTATATCAAAATAATAAATAATAATAATAAAATATAATCTGTAAGACAAGATTGTGTGTTGTAGTCAAGGAAGTCTAAATAGGTTAATTTTCGAAGTAATGACAATTCCCTGAAAAAATAGTTTCCTCCCTTTAGAGAAGGAAAAGGCTGGTGCCACTTCATAGTAATGTTCAGATTTGAAGTTGGTTTCTGTAATGTTTTGTCTTTATGACCAGAAATAGGGTCATATCTTTAAGACAGAAATACAACCTAGCTGGGAAATTCTGCTTTCCAATATTTAGTATTATGTGTGGCAAAACTTGTACAAAGCCTTCCCTGAAATGATTGCATGACAAGAACCAGTCTGTCTGTCATTGGTCTCAGAGCACAATGTGCTTCAGCATCAGTTCACCTTAATGGAACCCCTTAAAATCTTCCTGTATTTGAGGGGATGAAACAAGTGAGGAAAATCTTCTCAATCAGGCTCTCAGCTTAATTGTTTCCCAGAAGTCAGGAAAGAATAGTGCAAGAATCAGGACGTGATTTCAAATATAAAATGCTGTTGTACAGCAAACAAGCCCATAGCTTTTAGACAGGTCTTGGAGTTATTTTAAACCACCCCCACCCAAAGAGCTGCTGTTCTGAATAGCTAAATACTTAGGCACTATAATGGTAGGGACCAGGACTTAAGTCCAATTAAACATGGAAAAAAGTATGAAAATTAGTTTGGGTGGCAATATTTCTTATTATAATGTAACTCTACCATGAGTTTTACTGCCTAGGCTTACTTGGCCTAGATATTGCAGACTGAGATGTTCTAGCATGTGTGGCTGGAGAGGAATTTCAACTCAGCTGAAGGAAATGTAAAGGGAGACTTCCAAGCTTTAATCTAGTGTGAGAATAATGCCTCAAAAGATGTTCTGACATGCATAGTGCTACACTGAGCCATAACACCAGGCTCAACCCTTACCTCCTTAAAATCCCTGGAAATGTGCAGTGTATTAGAATACTGGAATGAGGCCCTTTTAAACAGTTTGTTTATGTTGATCTGCAAATTGTTTGCTAATTTCTTCCCTTTAAAGTTTCCCAGAGAAAGCTCTTGTGGCTGAAGAACTGTGGCGAAGGCATGCAGATGGCACTTTCACCAGTGATATCAACAAAGTCCTTGATGACATGGCTGCCAAAGAGTTCCTGAAGTGGCTGATAAACACCAAAGTTACCCAAAGGTGCTTGCATTTTGATTCTCTTATTCTTAATGTGCTGGGGTTTGAAATGGATCTGTCTCACCTAGGGAAAACACTGCTGTTTTTTCTTGACATATCTATAACTGTGTTACAAACTTTGTTACAGACAGTGCTGAATAAAGGACAAGACACTAAACTCATTCCAAATATGATTTGTATTTTGCATCAGTGGTGAACCTATTTCATAGTTTCTTATTTCACTTGAGGTGAGTTTTGCCACTGAATAGTTAGCAGAAGTGAGGTCATATTAAATTACTGAAAAATACTTTCCTTTGCACAGGCATTATAAAATCAGAAATACTTTTTGGTAAAATTACACCAAAATTATTCGTCTTTAAAGGCTAATTCTGCCTTTTCATTAGGGAATGGACTACTGTAATTTGATTTCCTAACTCTGCTTTAGTTTGCCTGTCTATATAGGCAAATGCAATTGGCAAAGCAACAATTTCTATGTGAACTCTGTAAATAGGTTAATATTTAAGAATTATTAATGTTAACAAAGCTTTTAAAAATAATAACATGCCAACCCGAGGCACATGTGAGTAGTCAAATTTTTTAAAAACCCAGATGTTCACTCTATAAAAATTAAGTGATTTTAGTCTTTGGACTACTGAAGCACCCAAAATTACTAGTTGACCTTGGAAATCTGAAACTACTAACTTTGTCTCAAAAAATTTAAAAGTTGTGGTTAAAATACACTTTTTATTAACATTTTAATATTTTTGAAGTTCAGTTTAATATCCTTGTAGTTCAGCATTGAAACAAACAGTTTAGGAAGATAATCCACTGCAAGCTAATAATAATCTATTAAAAACATTTTCCTTTAAGAATAGTTTTCAATCTGTTATTAGAAGCATTGAAGGGTCTGGGGAACTAACAGCTGGGAAACTAACATCTGGTAACTCTAAAACATAAGAAATACATTCCACACATATTTCATAAATCTTGGGAGATTTACAATAAGTCCTAATTACTGTTGTGGTTTTTTTTTCCCAGGGACCTTTTGGGAGAATACCAATAAAAATGCAAAATAAAACTGGGATAAATGAAGATCTTCACTGCATCAACTGCCAGTTACGAAGAGATTCTGAAACCTGTATTCTGTCATTTACATTAGGTGTAACAAAGCTTTGTCACCTTGCATGCCAGGAAATAATTGTACTATAGTTTAGTGCTGACCAAGGTTTATATATGGCAAACCTATTGTCTAAAGGAATGGTTATCTTAACAGCTTTAAGACCATGAAAGTTCCATATATTCATGTTTTCCATGTATTCAGGCTGAAGTAACTCCATTTATATTTAATGATAAAATTATTTTTCTAAAAAGTTGTCTTCTACACACAAAGGAGTCAATCACCAATTCTATGTGTTATTTGTAAGGAGCTGGCAGTTACAAATGCCTGAGAAGTGAATATCCCTCTTAAAACCTTTGTTATAAAAAGGCTAAGCTTTAAGGATATTAAATGATAGCCTTAAATAAATATTTTTCAAGCTTCTTTTCTGTTGACTTTCATGTGTATATCCCTTGTGCTGCTTTGCATTCCATTTAATTTTATTCTAATATTTTACTGTCACTGGGATCTTGCAAGTGGCTTGTTTGGAAAGATAAAACAAACTCAGCATTTTGGTTTGTCACATTTCCTCCATAATGATTCTCAGAAAAGAGCTGTGCACACTTGGAATTACCTTCACTTGAAAAAGAAATTTTGTAAGATGAAGCTAGAGAGAAGGAAACAAGGCTGAACAGACAAGTATTCCTCATTAGCTTAAATTCTGGTTTCTCAGCAAAAGCACCAGGACAGCTTTGATATTAGATGCAATATATGCCATTAGGAGTGGAAACGGCCACATGATTTCTTCAAATGTTATGAGGTTGCCAAGTAAAACAAACTCAAATGGCCCTGAGGTCACTAGGATCTGAGCTGTATTCTTTTCTTCCTTCCTGCTTCCAAGAACTGCTTCATCTCTTGCTTTGAACAACATTGTACTGTAAGTTACAAGCACCACCGTCATTTCAGGAAGCTGTGCCTTTGTCATGATGGTGACAGAGTATTTTTCTTGCAGACCTCAGTGTTTCCAGCAATTCAAACAATTATACTCTCAGCTGACCAGGGTGTGTTTTTGTAGATCCAGCAGTAGCTGCAACTTGCAAACAGCCACGGATGCTGTTATGCACCTCTTACTTCTGATGACTACCCAAATCCTCCTTCCCCCGTTGCTATAACAGCAATATGCCAGGCATCTATATTTAAAGGTCCTAAACAGCAAGTGGTTTCAGTAAAAGCCAAAAGGTTTAGTAAGTATCTAGAAGCTGATGTGAAGCAGGAGCATTGGTCAATCTAGAATAGCATCATGAACAGCTTCTTGACTGCAACAGAACCTTGATCTAACATCCTAACTTTAAACAATCAATAGACCCTTGCATTAAAAAAAGCCATCATAGCATCCAGAATACCACTGGAGATTAAAAAAAATGGGTGAAAAAAGAATGTATACATATTTGTTGCTTACTTAATCCCATTTGTACATAGTGCTTTTGGAACTGAAAAGGATTCAGTTATACACAGCCGAATCAAGTCCAGGCTGAAAGAGTTAGTTTTGCTATTTAACAGTTAACAAACATTTAACTCTTCTATTTCCATAGATTGAGCAATTGTCTTTAGAGTGCTTTGTTCCAGGATATTTAATGTTCTGAAGGACAGGAATCCTGAGTTACAAATCCATTTGCCTTTGGTGTGTGTCACCAGTGTATTTCAGCAGCTCCTAAGGATTGCCTTGCCAGCTCAGAAAACACTGTTTCCACACATTTTTACAAATTATATGCTTTTAGGCACAGAGGGCTATAAATTATTTTCTCAAAGGCATGCAGCTTGTCTGGAACTCAGCAAAAATATTTAACCTCCGATTTTCTAAGTCCCAATCTAGAGCATGAAGCAAAAGACATCCTTTCTTCGGAAGTGAGATGGAGTTAAGTATGTTCCAGAAGTTCCAAATACGTGGTTTAGCTCGACAGGACTAGGATGCATATAGCCTGAAATCACAGAGCAAGTCCAGATGGAATCAAAAAGGAGGTATGTGCTGGGTATTTCTCATACACGCTAGATGAAATCCAAGGACTGGTCCAAACATAGGGAGAAATAAGGAGCAGTCACTTCTTTGAGAAGTGTCTCTCCTAGACAACAACCACCCATATCTGCAGGCTGGGAGAGTGCCAAAGAGCTGTAGCACTCAAGCCTAGACAGAATTGCTATTTATGCTTTAATTTAAATTGTGTGCTCTAGTAAAGGAAAGAGATCATTCTAGGCCTTACATGCTGTGTTACATTGGTAAAGAAATTTAGGAAAAGAATGCCTGAAGATTCCTTTTAAATAACAAATGGCTTTCAAAGTCTTCAGGCAATGGAGCAACAGCTATCGGTTATTACACTGACTGTATTGCTGCTGCTTGTATGATGAATCTTCAACTTGCTCTTGGCAGGTAAAGGGAAGTGGGATTGCTTAAAGGAATCATATTCAGGAGCATGTTTCAGCATTACATATAGGGCTGTATCTTCAGCTAGTCTCAGAAAAATTGATCTTCCTTCCAGTCAAGGCCCCAAACCACGTATAGCCTATTAAAATCACACACCCTGGTGTGTCTATAAAGGAGTTTGACTGGCATGCTCTAAAAGATGGCACTGTTGCAACGACCCTCTGCACCTGAAGTCAGTTTTAAGTCTACAAAAGAGTTAGTGTATGGGGTTTATCTTATTTGAAATACATTTTAAATGTATCATAGGTACAGCTTATGGTGCATAAACTTAATTGTTTTCATTCACTCCACACTGACTGCTTCACTCTATGACAAAACTGAGCCTTATACCTTCTTTAAGTTGCATGAAAACAGCACCACTGACTCAATGTTTTGACTGGATTATGTGCACTGTCTACAGTTCCATATTCCATGAACTCAGGTGTGTATCTAGATCCTCTGTGTGCTACCTAGAACTTCTAGGTGGCCTTATATTAAAAAGTGTTCTCAATATTATCTCCTTTATAAACTGTATTTTACATGCTGAGTGTGAGGCATCCTTCCTCTTCTACCCTATTTACTCATCATCATCATGGCTAGGCTATCCTATTTACTAAGTATCTGGAAAAATAAGCATATTGAAGCAAAACTAATTGGAATTAATACACATACAAACATGTGGTAAGAACCTTCAGTTGCCAGAAAATTAATTTTATAAAGAAAAATACATGAACTTGAAAGAACTGAATGGCAGCCACTACTAGCCACACTGAAACAGCTGTCCCAATGACATAACCACAGAAAAGGTTTTCTCATTTGCTCTCCTGATTTACAGTTAACATAGTCTTCACAACCCTCTCAAACAGACACAATGATGAATAACAAAACTGTCCTTATGCTATCTCAGCCTCAAAATGCAATTATTTTGGAAAAAAAGACACTTTTAATATATTTAGTATCAAAAGACACATTTAGTCAAGGAGAAGTGGAACACTCAGTAGTAATAGCATTTTTGCTTTCTCCTCCTCAAACCACATGTCAAGTTAGACACTGAATCAGTACAAAACTTCCTCCAGCACGTATTTTGTCTCCCATAGCCACACACTGAGACATCTGGAACACATTATTGCAACAGTAAAGTAAGACTTATACATTTTGGTCACGATATTTTTTTGTTGTTGTTCTGCAAAGAGCTTTTGTTTTCCATTTTTTCCTCTTTACTTCTCCAAATATTTCTGGAGGAAAGACTCAAATGTATAAACAGACCAGACAGGTATTTAAGTGAACTTGTAAGACATTCTGAAACTCTAGTCATGCATCTCATAGCATATACAGGATACTAGTTTGAAAAGTAATGCCTGGAAAGACTGCTATTTCACTGTGATTTTACTTGATAAAAGCAGATTTATCTATAAACAGAAATTAGTGTTAAGCAAGCTGTGAATTTGCAGCATGTTAGACCCTTCATTGCAAACTTACACTGAGCTGCATGGAACCACTGTCAGGGCACACTGATGGTATTCCTAAAGTAAACCAACAGAGCTAGCATGGTGTCAATTCATAACTACTAGCATGGTGTCAATTCATAACTACTAGTAACCACTACCTTCAAGGAGAATGGTATACAGTAGTGAGCAGAGCATAAGTTTATATCTAGATGAAGTCTATCCCCTTCCATATAGACAAACCCTTCATGTTTGTAAATACTTTTGTTTACCCTGATAGATGTGATAAAAAGTTGCTAACTCACTTCCAGATACATATTACTTCAGGAACAGTAGAAAAATACTAAATGCTGTGCTCGTTCTGCAGAGCAGAATGAAGGAATAAAAAGCAGAACTTCCCTGAAAGCTCTGACAAGTATTTTGAAGGCAAGACTAAGAACATTTCCTACCTCTCTTGGCTGCGAGTTTCTTCCTCTTCTTTTGTGCATCACCTAACTTTTCTGTTCAATTTCTCAAGTTGTAAAATACCTACACCTCTCTCGTAACTGCTGGTGTTCTGCAAATAGAGGGAAAAACAGCTAAGATGGAGCAAACCAAAAGCACAAACCAACTGAGCACCACTAAATAACTACTTTATTGAGGCTAGAATTCTTCTCTTAAAATAATTCCAGAACTCTCACAACTTTCTGACTACTTGGTGATATTTTGCTTTTTTTTTTAAATAATCAAATGCTTTATAGTTTTGACTTACAGGTTATTCTCAGTCTTTCTCACCAATTCATCTTACTATCTCTACACATATTCAGGATTCTCTGGAAAATGTAATTGTCTGATGTGATAAACCAGGGTCACCGTCAGAGCTAAATTTTAATGGTCTATCCTATACTTTTCATTTTCTGGTCTTAATGTCAAATTTCATTTTGCAGACATACAAATCCATCACTCTTTATGCCAAGAACCAGTACCAAAGAAATAAAAGCAAGTCCTTCCCCCAGTTTTCTCAGTCTTTCCACAACTTGAGGGCCAAAGAAAGAAGTTCAAAGAGCAGAAACTTTGCAAGACGTACTGGCGTTATCAAAGCATTAACTCTGTCAGCAGTATCAAAGGTCCCTCCTCGTTGCCGTACCGCTGTGTCATCGCGCTCCAAGTGTTTGAACTGAAGCAGAAACCGAAGCTCAGAGCACAACACGCGGAGCTGCAAAGCCAGCACGAAACTCGCCATCTCCCACAAAGTCCCGCCGCCTGACGCCGCTGGCTTCCTGCAAGCAGCAGCCGCCCCCGGCCCGCCCCGCGCCGCTCGGCGGGAAAGCCCCTGAGGGCAGCGGCAGGCTCGCAGAGCTACAAGCCGACAGGTTTGCTCCGCCCGACCCCTCCGCCCAGGGCAGCAGCGATCCCGCCCGGCCCGGCCCGCCCTAGGTGCCCCTGTCCGGTCTGCTCGCTCCGCTCCGCCGGCCACGCGGCGCCATGCAGGTGGGTGAGGGAAGGAGGNAGACCCTGCGAGGCCGCGGGTGCCGCCTGACGGGACTTCACCTTGCAGACCTTGCTGAAGTGGCTGCTGGGGATCTTGAGCGTCGCTATCATCGTCACGGTCATCGCCGTGCCCCTGGCTCTGCTCACCGGCAGTAAGTCCGCGGTGGGGCCCGTGGAGGCGGGAGGGAGGGCGGCGGGGAGGGGGATCCCTGCGGGGCTCGGGGGATCCCTGCGGGGCTCGGGGGATCCGCGGCCGCGACACCCAAACTGAAGCCGGGGGGAAGTTGCACTGAAAGTTAGTGGTTTAGGGAACAGGGTTGCTGGGTAAGGGTTAAAAAGTCCCTTTATTCTCCTGTGAGCTGAGAAAATACTAGTTATAAGCATTACCGTTTTCGGCATTTGCCTTTCTTGTTGCAGTCGAAGATTGTGGAACCAGCCGTAAAATGCCAATTAGGCACTGTTCTAGAGTGTATTGAAGAGATACGATTATATTCCCTCTAATTTGCTTCGTTAACACAACTTTTCTTAAGGTTATTGAGTGAAGTTACATACATGGCATGGTTAGAGAGGGAAGGCATTATTGGACTCTGATCGGTTTGTACTTTCCAGGTTGTCCTTGTAGCTCTGGATGTTAATGGGAAGCAGCATTAAACCCTCATCAAGCAATGTATTGCTTCCAGCTGGTAGGACAGAACTGCAGGTTAATATCTTCTTTTGGTTGTTCTTATGATTTAACAGCTGAGCAGTTGTGATACCCAGAATTCAGCACTGCAAACTCTGAGGAAACAAAATGTTTTCTAGACTAGACCTTTGGTGGTTTTTTTGTGAGGTGCAACCTGAGAAGCATGAAGATGCTCATGTTGGTCTTGACAGTGTGTTCTAAATGAACACAGCAATTGGCTTATGTGCACAGAAAGTTCTGGTGGATTTTTTGTCTATCAATTCAAGAGGCAGAGCTTGTGTCACTAGTCTTCATATGGAATGATTTATATTAAACTTTTTTGCAATTCAGGTCTGTCGTTATTAATATCATGATCATTAAAAACTAGAGTTTCAAAGTCCAGATATCTTAATTACTTACCTTTGGGGCTAAAACTAGCATCAGTGAATGCTGGATCTTTTCTGCTATTTCTGGGCAGCGTATCTCAAAAAAGCAGATTTTTTTATATGACAGAAAATGCTCTTAGTTTCAGAAGTTGGGAAGAGAAATAGAAAGGGTCTTGATAACTTATCAGATGCATGTGTGCAGGCATAACACCTAGTGAAGGAATTCGGTATGCAGGCTTGAACTCTGCTGAAGAGTTGGTGCTTGTCTGTCTTACTGCCAATGCTATTTCTTACTGAAAATCAAGTGGGTCTTCTGTTATAAATTGTAGCACAGGAATCCTTTTGCTATAGAAGTGGCTGTAATTCAGCATCAGTCATTGAGTTACATAGTAAATAGAAACACTTTTGTTGGATGACATACAGAATATCACTATGCTGTCAGCCTTGGCTTGTGTCATTTTGGTTGTAAAAGAGTAGGGCAATGTGTCAGTCTCTTTACTGTTGGCTCTCCACTGGAGATAGGCCAACTGCGGGGGGGCTCAAAGATGATTAGAGGACTGGAGCATCTCTTTTATGAGGAGAGGCTGAGGGACCTGGGGTTGTTTAGCCTGGAAAATAGTAGACTTGAGAGAGGATCGTACCAATACTTATAAATATCTAAAGGGCAGGTGTCAAGAGGATGGAGCCAGTCTCTTTTCAGTGGTGCCCAGTGATAGGAAAAGTGGCTCAAACTAGAACACAGGAAGTTCCACCTAAACATAAGGAAAAACTGTTTTTACATAAAGGGTGACAGAGCCCTGGAACAGGCTGCCCAGAGAGGTTGTGGAGTCTCCTTGTCTGGAGACTTTCAATACCTGCCTGGGCGTGTTCTTGTGCAGCCTGATCTAGGCAAACCTGCTTGAGCAGGGGGGTTGGACTAGATGATTCCCAGAGATCCCTTCCAACCCCTACTGCTCTGTCATTCTGTGAAAACCACTTGTCACACCCAGGTAGTTCACTGATTCCCTCTGGATAAAATAACCATTGAGATCGAGAGGTCTCAGTTCAAAAACTTGAGTTATTGTCTCTTCCCAATTCAGACCAGCAGTAACATCTGACTAACAACTGTGACCATTATAGTTCAGGAACTGCAAGGTGCTTTAGAATTTTTGACTAAAGGGTGTTAAACGAATGTTTACTGTTAGCTGGGAGTGTGTAGGTGGTCCACTTACAATTACTTCTGTATAGGTTAAAGCACTTAATCGCTGATGGTTTGATTATATGGCTTTTATGAATGGCCTCAGGGCTCACAAGTCAGCTGAGTATGCCTCCTGGGTCTGTACAGGTGTTCACCTGAGTACAGAATGTAAGGTGGCAAAATTAAGTAGGGGAGAGGAGAAGCTCTTAGAACTGTGTGAAATCAAAGTCTGTTCTGATAAAAGTCATTGCAATTGCAATCAAAGAATTTTTCATCCCAGGAAATGAAAATGATGATTGTTGATACACACAGATAACTGAGTTGGGATTTCTTGGCTTTGGCCTGCTGTTCTTCTCCCGACCGTGCTTCTCAATCTTCTTTCATGTCATAAGCTTAGCAGTCATGCAGCACAGAATTAGTTGGATAAATGGGCTCCAGTGCTGTGAAAGGTTGGGAAATGTTGTGGCTTGTTGGCTGGATGTAGGCCTGGCAAGTGAAACTTGCTCTTGTTCTGGCCAGCTGGGCAGAAAGGCCATGAGTGAGAGGAAGAGTAGCCAATGCAGAGAGCAGGAAGGACACAGGGCGATATCTAGTATCACTCTGCTACGTTAAGCAAGTCATAAACAACCATACAGTGGTGGCATAAACCAAGTTCCTTCATCCAGAGGTCTAATTCTCCAAAGGTGAGGTGTTCATTAGATGAGAAGGCTCATCACGGTCAGGGATAGGAGATCCTGTGTGTGGCCTTCTGTGGTCTTTTGATAGAAATGTGACTGGAAGAGGCTGGAAAAGCACAGCACGTGCTGGGGAAGTTAATGACCTTATTGTGCCGAGGGTACTTTGGGTCTGATGCCTAATTGATGTGTTGGCTACTACTAATGGTAGTAAAACTACCATAAGTAGAGATAAAGGTTACTGGCAGCATGTTGTCATCCTGGATTGTGAAGCATGTTGGGACTGCTGAGACAGCTTCATGCTTCAAGGACTCAGGAGAGATGAGGTTGCAGATCTTCTTCACAGACATGTTAACGTATAACTGAGAATCTCCAAATAGCTCTTATCATTCTGTTGGGGATGGTCATATATACAATCTTCCCCTGTTTATCCCCTTTGCATTCTGTCCTGAAATAAGCAAATTTATGACTGGGTGGTGTGGAGGAGTATCTATTGCCAATGTCAACACCCTGCTTGCAACTAAACAGTACGTTTGAAACACAGAGAGGCTTCTGGCATATATACCACCCTCATATTTGAAGACCTGTGCCACAAAATGAATTAATCTGGCAGCTGTGATCTCTCACGGGTTTCTTGGAAATAAGGGGTTCTGTGTTATTCTGGTTGCTGAAGGGCATTAGGTTTAAGGGTGTTTAGGAAGAAAGCTAGAAAATCTGTAAGGGAATTTAAATCTATGGATCAGAAGTTGATCTTTGAAGTAGAATCTCTGAATCTAGATTAAAAAAATTAAGGTTTTGATTCTATGTGGGTTGTTTGTTGGGGGGGGGAAGGTTTTGAGAGTCCTTATTGAGAAGTAGTTAATTCCACTAACCTAGCTTCAAAGGACTTTAATCAAAATCATGGCTGAAATTCTCTCCAAAGTTTTATGGGAGATAGAGCATGTTAATTGCCTTGTTGTGAGTATGCTGCAGTGTTCTCTGACCAAGCAGTCTTTTGGCTTAAATCCAATCTCTTTTCTCCATGTATTCATGCAGCTGCATTACAGGATCCTTGTAGTCTTCAGGGTATGTGTAGATATATTACTTTTCTGGTGAGTGAAGCAAAAGATAGAGAATGGAAGTGTTTTCCTGCTATAGGTCCTTGACTTCTGTAACTGTTTAACTCAGTTATCTACCTTAATTCAAATGCTGAGTAATGTAATATTTAAAATTTACCAGCAGTGAATTGCTCTCTGTAAGAACACTTCTGCTTTTTTATTTCCTTGCTTTTCATGAGATGGGGCAAATTTGAGAGGGATGCCAGAAGTATTGATGACAACAATGATGATCTCCCTCTGGGGCAGTCAGTGCACACACTGAGATGTGTGGGTGAACTGCCCCAGGAGATGTTGTTGCAGCTCTCACCTGTTTGTTGTTGTCTCTCCTGGATGTCCAGTATCAGCCACTGGCTATCAGATGGGATTCTGGCTTAAGTGAACCTTTGGCCTGACCCAGCAGAGTAATTTTGACTTTCTTATTTGCTGGAAATCCATTTCCATGCTGTTAATTGTCCCATATTTCAGGCAGCAAATTGGGACTTGAGTGTAGGGTGGAAGGTTTTTGAGTGTGTTTTTTTTTTTACATACATTGGAAGAGAAATTGGGAAGAAGGTTTGGAAAAAATAGCCTGAAATGTCACTTACTTCTCTGACTAATAACTAAATCAGTCAAGTTGCCTTTCTTGCATCTCTCCTGCTGCTCCTAAATTACATTCTTAGATTGCAGGTCATTCTTGCTCTTGTTCTGCTGTCACTTAAAAATGGCAATTAGTCATTCACCTTTTCTGATTTTTATCATTTCTCTACCCCTTCCTTTCTCATTGTTGCTGAGCATTATGCTTGTTCTTGTCTTTCCCGTGTGGTTGCTCAGTTTCTCTTAGTAGTGAACATGCAATAAAGCTTCCATTATTACTGGGTTTATAGTTTTCTGTCTCTTTTAAGTTGGTTACATAATTTCTTGCTCTTTTTTTCATGCATATAGAAATTAGTAAAATGTGCCTTGACACTAGGGAATAAACAATACATATACCAAAACTAATTTGTCAACAAGTTTATATTTTGGTATGGTGATGTGTCATACCATAAACCTTACCTTGTTTACTTTACAACTTACACCTACAGAAACTGACTCAATTTTTCTCTTGAGAAAGGGTGACATATTAAAAAAAAAAAATAATCTCCAAAATGAGAGAAAACCAGTTATCAAATTCATGTGGGTGCAACTTACAGAAAAGGTCAAGAGCCTTCTTCCTAGAAAGACTTACTTCTGTTTTTGATGTTGTAACAGGGGTACTATGATGTAAATATTTCCAGTATATCATTATGACAGCGGAAGTATGTATGTGCTCCTGGAGATGAGAACAGGCTAGAGATGAAGAGCTAGTCATTTGGAATTTAGAAGTCTGTATCTTGAATAGTCAAAAAGGAAAACTAGTAAGACAATTCAGCATTCACACCCTCTCTGAGGAATGTCAACAACTGCTTTAATTTGTCAAAATAAACCTGTTTGACACTTTTTTGCAATCAGAATCTGAACAAGAAGAACCAAAATGCAGAATTCAATGTTTTTTGAATATCTTTGGTCAGTGGCATAATGTGGATAAGTAAGAATAGCCTGGTAGAAGGTAACTTATCTTACAAATAAAGAAAATACTTCAACTAGAACTTTTATACCCTTACAGCTTGGCATATGTTTTCATAGTCAGTTACTATGTGGAAGGTGTTGACAGAAAATGAAATTTCAATTTTATACACAGCCAACAAATCTTAATAGTGGCCTAATTTTTAGTAATGAGACCCAAGCAAAATATGTAT
The DNA here is from genome assembly GCA_013396975.1 of Bucco capensis. Lineage (NCBI taxonomy): Eukaryota > Metazoa > Chordata > Aves > Piciformes > Bucconidae > Bucco > Bucco capensis. The sequence continues at coordinate 165,779 of VWZO01015368.1, forward strand.
GTCACCGGGGGGAAAAACATTCATCAGTTTGGAAAAATCCCTAAACCTGCTTATCATCACCTGTTTTAAATTGCTCCTCTCTGAAGAGAGAATTTTGTTGCTTTCTGAAGCCCCTCTAATGGAAAATGACACTTGGGAAGGAGAGAAGTGATAATCCCCACTGAACAACTGTGCATGAATATGAAATGCACACTTGGTCATATTCCATCAGATTAAATACTCAGATAATACAGAATAATTAACTTGGGAAATTAATATTCTCACAGAAACTTAATGAGCAAAAAATGTAGAGGAGTAGTTTTTTAGAACAGTCGAATTTCAGATGGAATTGAGCAAGCAATTTCTTTAATCTTTAAGCATCTTAGACTAAAATCATTATTTTTGGCTTTTGACTATTATTGCAGCAATGGCTGTATAGTTTGTGCTGTATATATGCAATGTGCTTATTGTTTGGAAATAGAAGTAAAACTGCAATTGCTAATATAAATATCTTCCTCCTGCATTCTAGATGTCACATGTGTAAAAAATACACATTCTAAAAAATATTGAGAGGTGTTTTTCTCTGTGTGTGTCCCCAAGGACTTTGCACTCTCTTTTTCAGCATAGTGACAGAAGAAGCTGGCTGTTTAAAAGTATCTGAAAGACTAGGACTTTCAGAATTCCTAGGGACAAATTATCCTGGTTATCAGTCACCACATCTGTACTTAAATGTTTTTATCAATTGTTTTTATCTTAGGTCTTTTCATTTATCCTGATAGCGACCAAAAAAAAGGGAATGATTTAGCCAGTGGAAATAAAAATTGTTTCCTATCTGGACTTATATAAGGGTAGTTTTTAAGTTTCCTTTAAAAAAAAAACAGAGGAGGAAGTACAAAAAGGATTGCACACCTGAATTTAAAAGTTGTAGTCGCTGGTTTTGGAGGAAAAATATCACATACTCACAAACTGATGTTGTTGTAGTAGTTGTTGTTGTTGTTACTATTACCTTCCAGGCTTTGGAAAGAGTGGATTCTCAGCTCAAGCTAGTAAGAAAGCAATACTTTGCATGGAAGTTGACTGCAGTGTGCTGGAGCTGGTGACCAAACTCATTAGTCTAATTGGGTTCAAAGTTTCACTTAGTTGTTTTGTAGTAACCAAGTTACTTGGCTTTAATTTTACAGTCAGAACAGTAATGTTACAGTAAACATTAAGATTCCTTGGTGAAAAACACACCAAGAGAGGGTAGATATTTAACCAGTTATTTTATCATATCAATGAGCATTTGTGATGATTTTTTTTTAAATTAGACCTTCCCTGAAAATTTTACTATTTCTTAGATTTATTTTTTTTGTGTTTGAGACATTTCTGAAATTTAAGTTTAATAAGTAGATGATTCACAATTGAGTGAACAGGAACAGCAGTATAATGGAATATGTGATAAAGTACAGCAGCTACTTTAATTTTAGGGTATCTTTCAAGGGCTGTACATCTAGTCACATAGATGACACATTTCATTTATCTGAGCAACCTTTCCCATCCATCACTCTCAAATATGAGCATGTATGTCTCTGCTTTGCATGATACAGCTGGTATCTGGTGCAAGTATTAGCCATCAGGAAGCAGCAGTGAAGTTCCCAGAGTGAGCATAGAGGGAAAATGCAATAGATCACATCTTTTCAATTGTTGAGGGTATGTGTTACTTGAGATTAGGGGGCAAGAGGCCTTCTATTTATTTTTGTCACTGTCAAAAAGGTATTTTTACTTACTCAACAGATAACAGCTCTTGCATACCTTAAAGTAAAATAGCAGCAGTGCAAAGGCATCTGTAGTTATCATGAGTTTGAGTGATCTCATTGATACTCCTTTGTTTTATGCTTTCAACAATAAACCACATATTTTAGTAGTCAGGTTAAGAAGCTGGGGTGGAACAATTTGTAGCAGTGTCAAAATCTCTCTTCTGTCTCTTTCTTTTAGAAAATCCATCTGAGCCTGATTCACGAAGAACATATACTCTACAGAATTACCTGAACAATGACTATAAGTACAGAACACATAATTTGCAGTGGATTTCAGGTAATTCTTTTCTACATAGATCATGACTGTCAAGAAAATGTACTGCCTTCAGTAAACATGTACTTTTATTCTGAGATGACTACTGTATCCTGAAAAAGAGTTAAATTTGTTAATGATGCCATTCTAGAAAGGTGCATAGCTCAAAGATACATAAACCTTAGATACATATTTGTGTTCATGACAAGCTGTATTCTACCACTACTAGAAGAGCATACTTCAATGCTCCTTTGCAGAAGCACATTTATCTCCTGAAGTGTGCCAGTTTCCTGTGCATCAGGCTACTGGGGAACAGGAGGATACAGGGCACTTCTTGTTTTGAATATGTCTAGTGCCCCAAGGAAAAGATGCCAGAAGGCAGAGGCTGTGAGCCTCAGGACTATGTTTTGTGAATGGTCTTCTGCTATAAGCATCCTTGCATTACAGAAATGGGAAACACAACATTGATCCTATTTTTGAATTTTATTTTTTGCTTATAAACAAAAGGGGAAAAGAGAAGTGGCTGATAAGCATCTTAGTTATTGTTCAATAGCAGCTCTCTTGTTCTTCTAGGAAATCAATATCTTCACAAAACAGCTGATGGGAACATCCTACGTGTCAATGCTGACAATGGAGCATCCTCAGTAGTCTTGGCAAATACAATATTAGTACGTTGAGTTATATATAATACATGCAGATATTGGGAAAGGTATTTAACTTAGTATTTTATTCTGCATATTTCTTTGGAATCAGTGCCTAATGTGTTTCTTTTGCCCTTTGTTGACAGGATAAATACAAGGCAACCACAGTTATATTGTCTCCGGACCAAAAGTTTGCTCTTCTGCAGTACAGCTATACAAAGGTACAAGTGCACTTCTCTGAGCATGAAACTGGGAAATAAAGGTTTGGGAACAGCTGAGAAGCCAAGAGAATGTGAGGGAAATGCAAGAGGATGGATGAATGAGGTGGATGTCTGCAGGGGAACAGTGAAGTTGAGCAGGCAGGAGGAGGAGAGACTGGTAATGTCCGTGAGCTTGGCAGAAGAGATACAACCACCTGAGAAAAGAAGCTGGATAAAAGGTGGATGATGAGGTATCACAAGGAGAGTGGGAAGGGATGGTTCATCTGGGAAGACAAGCTAGAAGAGTAGATAGGCATGCCTGTCCAAGGAGTTGTGTGGGTAAGGAGAAGTGATGAGTAGGTATGCATGTGGGCACATGCTTATACATATATAGTATGTATATATATATATGGTTGTTACATTGTCAGGACATAAGAAGTTAAAACAGGTGAATGAAAGGCAGCATGTGCTTACCAAAGAAGGCTGTTTGTAAAGGTGCTATTAAGCTAGGTACCTTTTATGTTTCTGAATTTTTCACAATTGTTTGACTTTTCACCATGTCATTAGTGGCCACAAAATGTCTTATATTTTTCCAGCTGCCCTAGACATCCCCTCTACTTGTGATTTATTATTCTGTAGTATTTTATTTGTTGCGGTCATAAGAGTTAATTTTAGGCTGAAGCAGGATCTTTTAACCTTTATGTAACACTGTGACTGAAAGTTATGTTGTTGTTAATCTATATTGCAAGAAAACAGAGTAACAAAATGATTCATGAGGATGTAGACACTTCTTATATAATAGCCATCTGGTTGTGTAGTACTAAGTTATTGTTTTATATCTTCATACAAATATTCAAGAACCATCATAGGAGGTAGCCTTATTGTACCATGTCAGCAGCATGAGCTAAATCAAACCTCTTCAGGGCTAAGTGGTGAGCCCACTCAAATATATCTGCATTATCATCATCATCCTTCTCTCTGTAAGTGCCCACAGTGTGATACAAACTTGGAGAGGTAGGTTTGTGAGAGAAAGGCTTGACTTCTGTGACGATATGAATGGGAACAGATCAGCCTGGAACTGGAGCAACTGCTACCAAAATGCTGCTGGGACTTCTGAGGACTACTAAACAATAAGATGCCAAGTTAAATAATACAGCATGGAAAATGGGACAGAAAACAGCAAGTGTGCCAGTAAGGCAGAAGGAGGAAGATGAACTGCATAGCTCTGACAGTCTGCTGTATAGCTACATGGATTTCTGAAAATCTGCAGTATCTCTGGCCTATTTATCTCTGTACTTAGTGGCCTCTGTCCTAGTATTTAAATGATGACCCCAGAAATTATTCTTTTCTTAAACCTTGCAGAGATTTGTTACCCTTGTATGTTCTTCGGGTTCTGTGTCTTAAGCAAAAGTGCAAGGAGGGTTTCAGAGGTGACTCAAAGTGTAAGACAAGTGAGTCCTGGTGAAATTTATATTCTTAATATTAAAATAATTCTTTTGCAGCTGTGGAGGCATTCCTATACAGCTTCATATCACATCTATGATTTCAATAGCAGGTCAGTAATTTTTGCACATGAGATGTAGTTTTAACATTATTTTGCAATGAAATGACATTTCACTGATTTCTCTGAGCTGCATTTTGTTCTGGTTTTTCCAGTTCTGTCTTAGATGGCAGACTTCTACATAATGATACACAATACATATCCTGGTCACCTGTTGGTCACAAACTGGTGAGTAAATATGAGTGAAACTTATATAACCACTCTTTTTTCTTACACAGGACATGGAAGCTCACACTCTCTGTACCCTTGAGGTTTTGGGACTTTCCCACTGCTAGATAAAGTAGCTGGACTAGTTTCCAAACTGACTACTGTTGCTGGAAAGCCTCCAAGATCCCTCTCTGTGTTTTTTTTCTTTAATGAAAATGCATTCCTGAGAGTAGTAGTGGCCCCAGTAGTCATGAAATACACTAATACTCAGGAACTTCATGTTTTCACAGTTGCAGACAGTAGCTCATCCCTTTCAAAAGCAGCAGCATTAGAATTGCCTGCTTACTTGTGACTGTGATTTTTATCTCCTGTCATCAGGGGAAGTTTTATTCGATGGATACATGTAACAGGGATTAGAGGATCAAAATCTTTCTTTTACCTTTCTCTCTGTCCTTTCTCCCTCTGCTTCTCAGCAGTCCCATGGCACTGTTTGCAAGGCTTGTGCATTCTCTGTGGTGAGTGTTGGATGTGGCTAAAGAGCTAGCACAGGAGAATGTGGTGGTTATTTATCCTTACTGCTTGTGGCACAGGGATTATAGACAGAAGCAAGAAATCTTAACAAGAGCTTTCCACATCTCAGAGCAGCACTTTGGAATACAAGTTTTCAAAACTTGGTACAGTAATCTTGTTATTTATCATAGTTGTTTGTTTTTTGCCTGAAGTTAGCTTGCTACACACGATTGATACTACTAATTCAAGTTTAAGTGTCAGTGATGCTTGGTGAAATGCAACTTTCAAAGACAGTTTTTATCATCTGATGGAAAAGTGAATTTTGCAGTAGATGTGGCAAGGGAAGGAAGCAGGACTCACTTTCATAGTAATTGTAATCACAATGATGTTTTGCAGGCATATGTTTGGAATAATAATGTTTATATAAAAGCTTCACCAATAGCAGAACCTGTGCAAATCACTCAAAATGGAGAAGAAAACAAGATTTTCAATGGAATACCAGATTGGGTTTATGAAGGTAACTATGTAAGCCTATTTTACTTTGCATTATGATGTAAAAACTTTTTATTGTAATTTATTGTAACTCTTCTGTCATTAAAAAGTTCAAAATAATGTAAGATTGTATTTTAACAGAAGTGTGTATCCTTACCTGAGCTTAATACCTGGATAGTGTGAGGATCTAAGAATGGAAATGAGTTTGCCTAACTTGCATCATGTCACTGGACATAACAGTGTGTGAATTAGCTTCATATGACAGATGATCAACATTGATTTAATGTCTCATTTCAGAACCCCAACAAACAGTCTTCACTTTGCTATCTGAATCCTATTAAAAACTAAAACTTGAGACCAGTACCTAGGATAGAAAAGCCAACTTATCAGTTGTAACTTAAAAGTATTTGCATGTCTTTCAGAGGAAATGTTTGGCACCCATTCTGCTCTCTGGTGGTCTCCAAATGGCAATTTTGTGGCATATGCAGCATTTAATGATACAGAAGTTCCTCTTATAGAGTATTCCTTTTATTCTGAGGACACATTGCAGTATCCAAAGACCATCAGAATTCCATATCCCAAGGTCTGTGTTATTTTTTAAACATGGTTGTTCTGCAGTTTCATTAAGAGAGTAGTCTCATTTAATCAGTGTCTGCTAATGAAAATATTGTCTCTCTCTCTTCAACAGCTTGCTGTGATTACTCTTTCTGAAGTCAACAGCATCTGGCAATGTTAAAGTATTTTATTATCTCCAGGGGAAAGGAAAAAGAAAAAAAAATGATTTAAGGTTTTGTTGTTTCACCAGAAAATTTTGAGGTGGCAAGTAGGTGTTGAGATACAAAAGCTCTTAGGGAATTGAAGTTGGTACAAAGCATTTGGCAGATGTACCTTGTATTGGGGTTGTGCATGATATTGATAATGGAATCTTCTTCAAATAATGTAGCATTTTTAGTTGTGGAGTGATTCTTCTGTTGGGATAAAGGGGAGAAATCTGCAGATGGGGTTCCTTTGCCTACACCTAAAGCTTTTCCAGTTTTAGCTGTGAGAGTGAAGCCTGTAGCGATGCAGCTCCTTTTCCTCCCCCTTTCTTTCTGAATGACTTCATGCTCACTGCTTGTGGCACTGGATTAAGTGGTGTGAGAGTCAGAGTCCAAGAGACTCCAAACAGGTTCTTTGAGCTACTCCACACCTGTGTGAAGTTATTGGACATTACACAGGATTCTGATTTAGCAGAGTAATTCACTTAAGACTCAGTACAAGAGTTGCACTAGATTGCTGGATCACAATACAAAAGTGATTCTCATTGTTGGTTTCCATATGTTAGCTGCCACAATGCTGAGCATCCCCATTGCTGGGGAATGTATAGCTTGAAACCATCTCAGGCCCATCGCTTTCTTTATTGTTTGGTCTTCACCCTCAGTGTTGGGCTCAGGCAGCTCTGTATCTCCCCACCATGCTGGTCTGGCCAGCTCAGGAAGATATTTTCACTCTTTTGATTAATTGGGGTCGAACAGCTGATAAAACCAACTGGTCACACAACTGATCCAGCTGTCTGTCTGGTGTAGAAGCCACCCTCTGCTCCTCTTTGTGCCAAGTTCATCTTCCTCTGCAGCAGCCATAGTTAGGTGCTCCCTATTATTCCCAGAACTTGAGGAGCATGTGGCCTTTGCCTGTTCCCTTGGAGTCTCCCCAGAGGAGTCACTGATGCTCACAGCAAGCTGCTGGGCCACTCACAACTGCTCTGCCCTGAGCATGGCATCTCTGAAGAGATACAGGTGTAGAATGAACTGCCAATTTAAATGGCACCTTTTATTACACATCTCTTTTGTTTGGAATATTGGTGACTTCTGGAGGTGGGTCAGTTAAAGTTACCTAACCATTATGATGAGGGCTTGGCTAGTTATCTTGTAGAGAAAAGTTCTTACTGGCAGAGTTACATTGCTTTCAGTAGCACTACATTAAAAACAATGGGTTTTACATGCTGCAGATTGTGATAGAGGCAGCTATGACGTGATCCTTTAAATGTAAGGGATCAAGTTTCCATGAAGAAGCACTTTTCTGTCTATTAGCAATAGAATTGGTTCACTTTTAGGTACCGTGCTTGTTATGTGGAATAAGATATGGTCAAATCCTGCTCTGGGTACACCAAGCCCTGTGTAATTAAAAATGTTTCTAAATGTAGTAGTCTTTCTTATCTAGAAACACATATTAAAACAAACTAACAAAAACCCCCACAAAGGATACTTTATGTATCAATCTTAAGGACTGTGTTTAGGGGCTTGGCTTTTCACCTGTTTGAAGTTGTGAGCTTCTACCTGACAATCTGTAGTAATTTCTTCATCTCTAGTTTCAAACACTTATTTCTCTAAGAATATTCTTTCTTCAAAAGTACAATGAAACATTTTATTTTTAGGCAGGAGCTACAAATCCAACTGTGCAGCTCTTTATTGTGGATACCAGATTGCTTCCTGATTCCAGCCCTGTTGAGATTTCTCCACCTGCAGAAATAAAATCAGGGTAAGAAATTCTGTGTTTCTTGTGGTGGGAGAGGAGGAGCGTTTATGTATGACCATCCTATATTCAGTGTATATGGCAGTTTTTTCCCAGTCATGCAGCTCTGGTAGCAACAAGATCTACCAGAGAAAATCTGCACAGAGATTATCCTCTTAGTGGTTATATATAGATGGCATATTCCATGTATGTTATATTCAGAATGTGACAAGTTCTTGGCGCATCACATTCAGTGGAGTCTAACTATGGTGAAGTCATTTCACAGTACAACTTTAATATGAGCAAGTTTTGGTATAATCAAATTATAATATATGTATTCCAATTCACTGAGGGGAGGGGAAGAAAAAAACCACAAAAAACCCCACAAAGTGACAAGCAAAACTGTAATGGTAAGTGAAGATATGCTTTCACTGTAAACAGACTCCTTCTGAAGGCAAGGTATCATGGATCATGTATGTCTTCAGATTTATACTTAACATGTTTGTTTTCTTTGGAAATGTGGTACAAAACAGCACCTCTTACAGTAAATGGAACGTTTTATTTCTCAAAATGCCAATGGAAATGGACAACATGATATATATATATATATTTTGTAAAGAGCAGCTAAATTGATCTAAAATGCATGCACACAGAAATTGGTATCCCACATCTTGGGTTTTGTTTTATTTTCTTTTTAACAGTATGGTGGAAGCACAGAGGTCTGTTAGCTAGTCATAAAAGCAGATTTTGTACATGATGGCCAAAAAAAAATCTGTCACTTGAGTATCAATGCTATTCCACTTGTGTCCTCCCCATGGTGTAACTAACATCTCTGTGTTAACCGAGATCTGCAGGGCTTTGTGACTATGTTGTTCTTCATTCTTTCTCTACAGGAACTGTAATACCTGTTATATAGCTGTTGTATGCTGTTTTCCTCCAGAATTTCAATGCAGTTCTGGTTAAAATCTCTGCTATCTTAGAGATCTATTTTACCTATTTTTAACACTAATGCAAACTGAACAGTACTGCTGTGTGACCTGGGGAGAACACCCAGAGTATACCCATCTGGCTAACACAGGCCTGAGGTCTGTGCAGTTAATCCATTTTTAAATGAAGGTAACATTCTGTAAATAAGGATTAATATGAAGATAAATCAAGTCTTGAATGATGAGTGCAAGGATTGAAACTTAGTCCCTCTCCTAATGGCTTATCCAAATGATGGTTAAGCCTCAGCATGTGCATCCTGCAAACACTGAGGTGGCCAAAAGTCTTGGGGAATGCTGCAAGAGCAAATGTGCATGAGTAGGAAAAGGCAAGTGATGTGCAGTGTTGCTGCAGACTATTGTCTGAAATACTATTGGTCTCAACTACACTGTTTGAAGCTAGTGAGAGTAGCAATTATATGACCTACCAATTTCCCAGTCAAAGAGGAATGCAAAAATAGACCTTTTTCAGACATGATTTCCAAACTGCAGCATAGGAATAAACCTGAAAGTGGTTGGTAACTAGTTGGCATATGTTTTTAATCCATCCACGCCAACTGTAGTGTTTTCCTTTTCTTTTTTCCAGTGATCATGAAGATACTCTCATCACAAAACTTCCCACATGTTTTTGTTAACTAACTTTGGGTAAAAAGGGAACATGAACTTGGAACTAAGTCAAATGTGCAAATTCCAGTTAAAAATGTATACTTGCCTTAGAGGGGAGGTTTGTTTTATTTTAGTTCATAAGGCTTCTAGGAGATAAGAGAGATCTAAAATAAGAAAAGACAAGTACATCTAACAGATCATAATGGTAAACAAAACCACTACATTTGATGGTGGTGCCTTTTAAAAGTTAATTTACAGAAGTGTTCATGAAAAATGATTTCTTCTCACATACTCCAGATCTTCATGTCAACTCGTTAGTATTCTGAAGATGAAAGTAAAATATTCAAATAGTAGTATCTGTTCTTGATATGATCTCTCCCTTCATTCTTACTAATGGAAACAAGTACTAAATTTAACCAAAATATATACCACTCAGAGTGCTTACAAGCAACCAACTTCATGCAGCTAAGGATAAAACACCAAGATCTAAGATCTGTATTACTTAATATGCAGAATCATTCTCTCTACATGCACACAGTACATGATTTATGAACAGTCTGGAGTAGCTATTATTTTATACATTAGAGAATAGTGATCTGGCTCTGAGAATTTAATTGCAGTCTTTCTTGAATTGGGTCTGTGCAAACCATCTAATTTTTTCATGATATGAATGAAGATAACCAAGGCATCTACTAGTAGCAAAAACAATTGACAAAAAATGGCTAAATTAGGTTTGCATCCTTGTTTGTTGTTGAGGACTAGATTGAAAAGAAAATAGATGAGCCTCATTGAAGTGCTGAATGCTATTATATAGTATGCTATTACAGAGAGGATTTTAAATATCTAATGTTATTGCTGTTTTCAGGGATCATTATTTAAGTGTTGTAACATGGGTGACAGATGAAAGGATCTGTCTGCAGTGGCTCAGAAGAATTCAGAATTTTTCAGTCCTCACAATCTGTGACTTCGAAAATGCTACTGGAAATTGGTCGTGTCCACAGGTAAGAAAAATGAGGTGGGAGAGTCACAGTGAGACACAGTAGAGTATCCCTGTGTATTTATCTTTGCAGATACATAGCCTGGTGTCAAAATAAACATAATTGTTGTGGGAATGTTTGTTTTTTTCTTTCATAGGAAAAACAACTTACAGAACAAAGTAGAACTGGCTGGATTGGCAGAGTGAGTGTTCAGTTTCTCAAACTGCTACGTGCTAAATAGTACTGTTAATTAAGAAAATCTCCTGTGAGCCTCTTGCTGGTCGCAGTGCCTCTTGTGTGCAGGTCTGATCCATTCACTTGTTGCATTTTACATGGATAAGAAACAACTCTCAAATGGAGCTAGCTGCTCTGCCACCTCCCTCCGATGTTAAGCTTGTGTGAGTGTGGGGTTCTGAACTGAGCTGAGACTACAGCATGGGCTGCAGTTGTAACTGTATCCTCTGTGACCTGTGCATCATGTTCACCTTGCCAAAAAGCAGAATGCTACTTCCAGACTCCTTTTTAATTCTGACCTGCTGCTTGAGTAGCTGTAGGTGGGGGAGTGGAGGAGCCAGGATTCTCAATTCCCTTTTGCCCTGGGGGCTTTGTCAGTCATGCTGGTTTGGCTGCACTACAGTCTGCCTGCCACCTCCAGAGTGATCTAGCGGATAAAATGTCTTAAGAAGTGTGTCCTATAACCTTTGAATTGTATTGGAGTAAAGGCAGAGAGGATAAAAGTGATTTTTAGTGTCTCAGGTTGCAACAAACCATTCAAGGTTCAACTTGGGGGGGTTATTTATTGATTTATTCTCACCCCAGCCAAAATGCCCATTGAAGAGAACTGGGGACAAGATGCACATAACTGACCAGATGATTAAAATTGTCACCCAATGCTGCCAAGCCAGTCGCTACTGTGTGGCTGAGACTTTCCAAGCTGCCTCTCAGTCCTTTTGTGCATGGTAGAGAGTAGGCACCTAATGAACTACACAGAAGATCTGGGGGAAGTGAAGCAGAGATGCAAAAGTTCAGACTTGGAGGGAGAAATGAGTTTCAGAGTTTTTGATGAGAACACAGAGTACACTTTCCACTCCCGCATTTTCCACACACTGATTATGCTTTAGTCACTAATTCACTCTTGAAGTCAAAAATGAAAGTTTAAAGAAATGCAAAGAGGGAGGCAACAGCAGGGATGAAATCATCCGCAGTATGAAGATGAGAGATCAACCCACCTGCTGTCAAATTTGATATGGAAAGGAAGGCCTTAACGCTGACACATTTTGCTTCTCTGCAGCAAAGGCTTCACAATTAGACAATGTGATGATCAAGCTGCAGACTTTGTAAACAGTTGTGCAAAATGAGAGGGCAAAATGCAAGTCTGTGCCATTAAACTAGGTTGTTGGTTTTTTTGTCTCTTTTAAAGAGACAGCCCACATCTTAGGAGCTGTTGGAAGAAAAAGATAAGCTTACTGTATGATTCTTGGATTTGAGAAAGGAGTGGAAAGTAGGGAGGATTGAAGAGGGGATAAGAAATGTATATTTATTCTTACCTATTTAGGGATGATAGAAAGATACTTGACTGGTAAGGGATACTTTTATAAATATATGAAACATATATACACATATATATAGGTATAGACAATTCATATAAGTGTGTATACAAACAAATAAGTTATATATATGTAAAATACAGGCATAGAGTTTTCTATTGGTATCTGTCTCTAGTGGATTTTTTCTTTTTTGTCCAAGTTAGTGCTGAAATTATACTTAATCTAGAAATGCTCAGAACAGCCTGTGTTACTGCATAAGGCTTCCAGGTCATGAGCTAAGTTAGAGCTTGACAGTTGAGTTGAAGGCAAGTCACACTTTGAAAAAGCAAGACTGCAATAAGGGAGAAACTAGCAAAATATTTGCCAGGTTATTTTTTGCAAAAACACTGCTACAGAAGACAGAGATTATGTAGAGCACACAGATGAGGAAGACTCAAGTTCTGTGCTTGCTTACTAAGTGACCAGGGGCAAGTCACTTCAGCTTTCTGTTTCCCTTTCCATTTCCAAAATGGGTACATCTCAGAGGTAATTCCCTTGTGTCAGTTGGCTAATTATCATTTAGATGTTTTGGACATTTATCACAGAAATCACTTTTATTTCATTCAGCTCAATTTCATTGCTCTGTTTTTCTCTCTACCATGTGGAGCACATCCAAATGACAGTCAGTATAAGGAATCCATTCATTTCTGTAACTCCCAGTTGATGAATGGATATTTCCTTCATGAAAATATCATTCCAGTTTGGGTCCTCTGGCATTCTGTAATTATCTACTTAGTAGCAGAATTTCCTCTTGGAAAGCAGCTTGTTTTGAGGAAAGAGGAACATTTTTTCACTGTCAAGCTGAAAAAAAAAACAACCAAAACTTCAAAGAATTTGTTCACAAACTTGTTTTAAAAATGGGCTAGTCAAGGGAAATGTGTATTTGCAATGTTTCCATCGCTCTAGGTTACAGCTGCATGTTGGCATTGGACAGAGTAAAACAGTGACTTTGAAAGTGGAGGCACATATTGTTTCCTAAAATGGCAAGAAACCAGGAATGCCTGTAGGACATCAAATTCAAGGGAGGTAGGAAGGGACATTGATCATTACCAGGGCTAATACTTGGGGAATTTCTGCTGCTTAAGGAGCAAGAAAACATTTTAAGTGTGTTTACTTTTAGGGTAATGACAAGAGGTGCTACCTATTAAATCAGTGGACAAAGATTTTTTTTTGTAGTATGTTCAGTGATGCATTAAGTATTAAAATTATTGTTTAGACATATCAAAACCTCAACTCATCCTTTTGATTTGGGAGTTGTGTTGTGTGCTTTAACAGAGATCTCTTGTGTTCAAGTTTCAGCCATCTGTCCCTCACTTTGCTCCCGACAATGCTACCTTCTACAAAGTGTTCAGCAATACAGTTGGTTACAAGCACATCCATTACATAAATGGCTCACAGGTAAGTCACTGCTCACTTGTGTTTCTCCTAGTGATCAAGGAGCTTCATGTTCTACTGTTTACTTTGCCTTTTGCCCTCTTCCTCCAGGCTCCAATACCTATTACTGAAGGAAAATGGGAAGTAATCAGCATAGAAGCTGTAACGAATAGCTTTTTGTAAGTATTGTAACCAGGGTCTAAGCAAGCAGGGAGGGAGAGCAAGGAGAAGGTATCATTTAGCTCATTAAAAAGCTGATCTAATCGTAGAAGATAAACCTTTAAATATTGTAATGTACTGTAAGTATTTTACTAAAGCAGGCTTTTTTACTTTTATAGATACTACATTAGTAATGAAAACCGTGAAATGCCAGGAGGAAGAAATCTTTATAAGTAAGAAATATTTTTCTGCCATATGAGTAAAATATTTATTAATGACAAAGAAACTTATTCTGCAATGCTTCTTCTTCAAAAGTTTACAATGTAAATGGTCTAACATGGGATCTTGTGTAGGATATTTAAGGAAAATCATTATAGGAGCATAAGCTCGTGAGGAGCATGACCTCGTGTAGGTGATCCTGCTCTGGCAGGGGGGGGCTGGACTAGATGATCTTTCTAGGGCCCTGCCAACCCCTAACATTCTATGATTTAAGCTGTAAAAATAACTACAATATTTTTCTGTAAATTTAGTTAATAAAGGGAAATTGTAAGAACAACCAACCCTCAAGCAGCAAACCCCAAAAGAAAACCTCTCATGCTTTTTCTGCTGTGATTACAATTGATGCTATGATGTATGATTCTAGTATTAATAGAACCCTAAAGTCTATTTTCTCTAATTTTTTTAATCAGTAAGGACTTTAATCCTGAATATTAACATATTTCATTTGGTCATCTTATTCTAAAAGCATAGGTTTGTTTTTTTTAGCATAGCTTAAAAAAAAGTCATCTCTGAGATGAAGCTCATCCACTTTGCAGGATGCTCTTGGAAAGCAGTCCAAATTCTACTAAATGTGTTAGCTGTAATCTGAATCAAGAAAGATGCCAGTATTATTCTGTGTCCTTCAGCAAAGACGCCCAGTACTATCAGCTAAATTGTCGTGGTGAGTATATCTGGAATTAATTGACATAAACATGACTCACTGATTAGTTGAGTGAGGAAGTTCACTTCATCAAGATCTTGATGTGCACTGCCTAACAACGATATGTGTTGATATTGTTGGATAAATGCATTGGCAGTGGAAAAAGAGACTCCCTCCTAGGCTCAAAAGCACCTTGACAGAAATTACAGGGATAAAATTTAATAGTTCAATCTATCCTTGGATCCTTGTGTCCACTGTGCATCTCCTCAAGAGCTGCACGGGGAGCTCTGTCTGTAGAAGAAATTTGGAGGCTGTGGGAGCAAGGCAGGCAACAGTCTGAGTGTATGTGGGAATGTAGAAGAATGGGAAAATTAAGACAGATAGTGCTGTTCAGAAGAAAGCACTGACATAATCATAAGCACTGGTACAGTAGTCTACCTCTGATCTCTAAATGCTGTGCTGGATAGTACAAGGAATAAATTAATAAAAGAGTGGGAGAAATGAAATCTGCTCTAGAATTTCCCTTAAATTGCCATCCTTGATCTGTGAGCTAGAAAGACAGACAGCAGAGAGGAAATTGTTGTCCAAATGGTTGTTTGAAGAGTGCTGTGGTGTCCCTGACAAGGCTTCCTGATTTCCAAACCACAGTCCACAATCGATGGGTAGCCTTTGCTGAAGAGTGGAAATTGAATTCTCAAGTGCCTCACAATCATGTGGTTTGCTTCTGAGGCACTCAGAATATTTGATGAGATCTTGTGGCTTTGAGTTTGAGCCCCACTAACTGAAAATCCAGCTTGTGCAGGCTGGAGGGAGATGAGTTCTGAGCTTTTATGATTCACCCACTTGCAATTCCTTCACAAGGGTTGTGTTTTGAGACAGCATGCAAACGTGAAGCTTTTGTGCTCTACTAACAGGTCCTGGCCTGCCCATCTCTACTCTGCACAGAAGCAGTGATGATCAAGGTATGGGATGGTCTTAAAAATATAATTTGTGTTGAGACAGAAAATTGCACTCTAAATTTATTTTAATTCTGCTCTCATTGCTTAGTATTATAATTAAAATCAGCTATAAAGGGTAAATTTAATTTCAGATAATTACTCTAGTGTAGTTTACCAGAAGAATAAATTATATAGCTTGGCATACATTTATTCATAGTTTGTTTAATATTATTTTACATTGTGCTAGAAAACAGTGAGTAATGTATGACTTATTTACTGGATAATTGTTCAGCTTTTCTGAAATTGCATTTAGATGAAAAACAGGGAAACTAGCTTTCTGCTTGCTAAATTACTGAGGGGAAAATGATATTGTAAACATTGAATCTGAGAGGAGAAACAAAAGCTGCAGCAAACTAAGACTGCAGTGTAGGTTGCTATCATCTCAACACTGGGTTTTTAAAGTGGTTCATAATTAAGAGCAAAGAGCTTGAAAATAATGGATTTAAACTTCAACTCTTAGAAATTCTCTTCAGTCCTCAGATACTTGGAAAATAACACTGAACTGGAAAATGCATTGAAAGATATTCAGATGCCTTCGAAAGAATTTGGCTCCTTGAGAGTAGGTGGATACAGTAAGTACAGAAATATGTTTTACCTTTCTTTCCTCCTTTCACCAAGTGCTGCAAGGTCTTCTGCTGAAAAGCATGACAGAAAAGATGGGTGTTCTGGCTTATTGCAGTTATTCAGCATGTAAAAGACAATCTGTTGTGTTTTGGGGTGGTTTTTTTTTACATTCAAACATGCTGTTTTTTCTGAAATCCTAAAATATTAATGTTATCTAAAATACACTTTTTCTCTAGTGTGATATTTTGATGGTTTCATGATGAAATGGCTTAACTCCTTTTTCCCTTGTTAATTACCTGAAAAATACATCCCTAACACCACATTAAATAAATAAGAGGAATGGGCAGTAGGGCACAAAGCTTGTGAGCATTGTTGACTTTAAATAAAATAATAAATTCAAGTAGGTCTTCATTTACAAGTGCAAGTCCTTTTGCTTTGTGTTAGCAGGTTGGGGCAGTGGAAGAGAAGTTCAGTTATTATCCAAAGCCAGACACAGGATCTAAATGGAAAAGCTTTATCATTTAGGCTACATTTCAAGAAGATGCCCTTTGACTTTGTGGGGGGGGTTTTGGACTGAATCAGCACATTCTTTAAGGCATGCTCACCCTCCAAGACAACCTAAAGCTGTGAATACAGAGTGGAACAAAAATGCCAGGAAATGAACTGCTAATGCCTTGTCTAGCAGTTCTTCTCTGAATGTGCATGTCTGGGTACAAAAGCTTTCTTGCTGTGCTCCTAGGCTGACAAAGAGGAGCTAGACCAGCACTAGGAGGCCTGGTACTTTTCTAGCTACTCTTGCTCCAGCCTTTGCTGCTAGCTTTTCTTTTCAGGACCAACTGCCTCTTGAAAAAATGAGTGAATATGTATTGAGTTCTGTCAGTCATTGTTGACTCTTCTTTTTGATGCTTCTCTCCTTCCCCTGTTACCTTATTTATTTAATAGCTCTCTCTATCTCTGTGTTTTCTGTCTTTATTTCTGTCACCTTTTTACTAGGGCTAAAGATGAAATCTTCCAGGCAAGATGGAGGTTTAAAGATGTTCTTCATGCTATCAGTTGTATCTTCATCTTTTTATTCCTCTTTGTTCTTACTACTTCACCTCTTCAGGGTAAAAGCTTTTGGGTAAGAAGAATCTGTTTTTAATGTCACAAATAGGAGAAATAAATCCCATTTATGTGGTCCTACTTGAAGTTCCAAGTCTGTGCACAAGTCCATGTATGTTCTCAAGGAAGAAATCCTCTCCTGTGACTATAGAGTATGCTGAAAAACTTAGTATTTTCGTGTGTTAAATTTAGAGTGTTGATTTTTCAGTGTGTTGGAATCTTGCCTATTCATATGTGGACTTGTACTCTGAGCATTCCTGCAGTGTGGTCCAGCAGCATTGCTTCCCATGCCCTTTACAGCATCAGTTCTGCTGCAATTCACAAGTGGTTCATGGAGCCAGTTGCTTACGTGGTGTACATTTAAAATGTGCAGCTAGCTTGGCTGTAAAAATTAACATGGATGGAACCAAAATCAGTGTTGCTTGAGAAATTGTAGATAGTTGGCTATGTTTCTGGGATGCCTTACAAACTGTTATGCAAAGCCTATCTGGCAGATTCAAAATATTTAAACTTTCTTTTTTAGTGCTGGGAGATAAATTTGACTAGAAAAACTTTTCTGAGATACATACTTGACAAAGTTTTGCTTGGAAGTATATAGTGTAGAGAGGAATGTTACAAGACAGCATGTTGTGTCCTCAAATGTTATTATTATTGTAGATATTCTAGTTCCAGACTTTCTGCTGATTTAAGTGTAAAACACTGAGAGGTGTGTGTGGGGGGATTAGATTATGTTAGGACACTTCAGTTGAAACCACCTTTTAGTTTTTAGGGAGTGACTCAAATGTGCTTTTATATGAATTGCAATGCATGTCAAATTATTTCACTGGAGAACTGACCTAAATTTAAACTCTTTTCACTTTGAGACCTGTGGTACCAAATGATACTGCCTCCCCATTTCGATTCATCAAAGAAGTACCCTCTGCTCCTTGATGTGTAAGTCTTCAAGTTACGTGGCAATGTTGTGTTAATCATCACTTTCATCTACTTCAAATACTTTTAATAAGATTGGGAAATGCAGAACTGGCATGTTTTCTAATTACTTCTTGAAGTAGTTTTAAGAGGGAATGAAAACACAGAGGTGTATCCCAATTCATGCTAGATTCCAGTAGCATGAGGTGATGTAATGCTTAGCAAGCACATCTTTTGCTGGGGACAGTGAGGCAGACACATTCTATAGCTGAAAAGCCAGGAGGTTAGTATTAGTAACACAGAGAAAATGCAACTCACACTTACTACTTCAGTGTTAGGATACATGGCTTATTCTGGAATGTAATTTCATTGAAGATTATTCAGTGTTGACAAACTGCATCCTTTGGTCAGTCCTACATTTGCTGTTTTCTTCATCAGTTCAAGACCATGAGCACAAGCTGGTTTGTCCTTCTTTCCTCAGGCACTTCATGCTCCTCTGTTTTCTTCTAACTGGAAATGAACTGAAGTCTAGCAATTCATTAAAACAGAAACGTTAACCTTTCCTTTTTTCACTAAAAGGTGACTCCATGAGGAAACTAGCTGCTGATAGATACATCTTTATGTAATGTCATTTGGTGGCACTGTAATATTTTTTTCATGTGTCTGTTGATCATTTTAATGAGCAGTCAGCACCCTTTGCTTCTTAAGACTTATTTTGGTTTTGATTCTATTTTTATTGACTTACCTGGGCCTTTGTGAGGATGACCTGTGCTTCATGGTGATCTTGATAGCAGAAAGTCCTTTGGAAGTGTCAGCGTAGAGAAACAAAGTTTGGTGTAGAGAATTGCTAGTAGTTTTTTCTTTGCTTTTAAAAACTAGGAAAAATGGGTTGTAGAGCCATAGAAGACACTCTTCCATTTCATACTCTGCTGAGCTAGAGAAGTGCACTGTGAACAGAATTTTACCATCCAGGCACTCAGAGTGTGATTTCATAGTGCTCATAGTGCTTTAAAATAAAAACTTATAATTACAGCTTTGCTTCTTTCTTCTCAGCCTGCAAAAGAAATAGTTTGAACTGTAGAAACTGTAGAGAACACTGATTAGATACCAAAAATGCAGAAAAAGCCATCTTTTTTTATCTTCCCAAGTCAAGGCTATTTGTTGATTTCAGACTTCAACCAAATAAATCATGGGTGAATAGAACAGAAATTGTTGAAACTCAGATGACTAGATATGCCAACACAAAAAAGAATTTGGTTTGGATTTCTGATAAGCTGCTTAAAGTCAAAATAATTGAAGTTTCTTATTGGAAAAAGCAATAAACCAAAATCCAGTCTGCTTGCTTGCTTAACAGTTGGCATTTTAAACAAAGCATATTGCTTTTAGTGTCCAGGCAAAGCAGCAGTTTGGAAGTCAGTCAGTGATGCTTTTCTTGTTTGCTCCGTTGAATTTGAGAGTTTACCCTTCCTTATTGGCTGGGAATTGTCATCCATAATTGTATTTTCTATGCTTGCTGTGAGAATCCGTGCAGAGTAAATGTCTGAATTCTGTGGAACTTTTCTGCCAGGTATGCAGGACCCTGCAGTCAGAAAGTGGACTCGACCTTCCAGCTGAGCTGGGCTACTTCCCTCGCAAGCACTGAGCAGATTATTGTGGCCAGCTTCGATGGCAGAGGAAGTGGCTACCAAGGGGATGAAATTATGCATGCAATAAACAGAAGGTTAGGAACATATGAAGTGGAAGATCAGATCGAAGCAGCCAGGTGAGCTACAGTGAAATGATCAACACCTGCTCCTTCTTTTCTGTGCTTATTGTGTAAGGGAAAAGAAGGCGAAGGTTCTAAATGGTTATCTTGAAATTACTGGCAAAACCATAACTAAATTCGACAGTAGTTTTGTATTCTGAAGGGTGTCACTTAAGCATACAACCATATGCTTAAAATGAGAGAAGAGTTAATGCTGTAATACAGATTTACCATGTCTCTGGTTTTATAAAGATGATATAGTCACATTAGTAGAAGAGCATGCTAACAAGGGACTTGGGGCTTGATATTTTACCCCAGGCTTTTTGCAGCTTTCTGTTGTGACAGAGTTGTTTATATGAACTACTCAGCCTTTGCATTGTAGTCATGTTCATCACTTGTTTGATGCTTAGAGAACCTCACCCAACCAAACAATGTCAGTATGAATCTCTCAGAACCCCAAAAAAGTGACCATATGGGGTTTGCTTTTGGGGATTTTAAAATGTTAAGAAGTTAAAAAAATAACATTTCAGAATAATTTTTTTTTTTTGAAACTCTGACTGGATTTACAGGTGTCAGCCTGTCCCTTTCTGCTGTAATTTGAGTCTAACTGCTCTTACAGGGGAGAACGGTGGGGGGAAGAGATGAGTCGTCTAACTCCTCTTACAGGGGAGAAGGGTGGGGGGAAGAGATGAGTCGTCTAACTCCTCTTACAGGGGAGAAGGGTGGGGAGAAGAGATGAGGAGTCTAACTCCTCTTACAGGGGAGAAGGGTGGGGGGAAGAGATGATGCAGGTGGTGAAATATAAGCTAATACAATACAAATGTCAGTAAATGTGGTTTGAAGGCTTTCACAGGGTGTCCAGGTTGAATTTTCTTCACATGCACAGCTGTTTTCCTACCATGTGCCTGAATTACTCTATGTTTTCACATGCAGTCACTGTTATGAAGTGGGAGATGCTTATTTGTATACTAAAAAGAGTCAGACATGATGGAAAATAGGCACATCTGCATAATGACAGATACCTGCAATCCATTAAGCATTGAATTCTGTTTGCTTTTAGATTATTTTCTGACATGAGCTTTGTTGATAAGAACAGAATAGCTATTTGGGGTTGGGTAAGTACTCAAATAAGTTGGACTGATTTATTATTGACTTGGAACAACTCTTTGTTGTGCTGCCATGTGTGTGAGGTGGTAGAGTACTTACTGTGAGGCACCTCTGTGGACATAGCACAGTCCAGTAACTGAACTAATGAAGTACATCTTAAAAGTGCTTGTATGCATTGTCTCTTTGCAAGAAGAAACAGGAATTAGGGCTGTTAGAGAGACTGAAAACTTAAAAGAATAATGCCAAGTTCCTGTGTATGAGATGAATGAATATTTAAAAGAAATAACCCCAAGTATATATTCACTGCTGTATTTTTATATTAGTTGGGTGACTCAGAATTTGATACCTTTTTAAAACAAATTAATGTGAACTAGCTGCATGGCCTGGTGGTTGTGTTTTTTACTAGCAGCCTGAAAATAGCTAAATCTGCTGTATTGTTGTGCTTGACTATTTTATTTCAGCAGGACTCCAACCAGAGGCCAGATTTTTCTGACTTGATGTGCCTTTAAAACCTGTCACAGTAGGGGAGATGTTTAATAGCACAGACATAACCCCTCAGCTGCAAAGCTAAGGGCATATGTAGTGTTAGTGATAGCTCTTTGACTCAAACTGAACATTTCTCTGTTCCAGGTGGCTGTTTCACTGCTTTTTGTGGTGTCACAGGGAGTATTCTTGCATCCTGTGTTTAAGTATATGCAGGATTGCAGGGAATTAAATGGCTAGCTGAAATTTGGTCACTGCTGGTGACAGGCACCAGTGACTAAATTGCTTGATGAGGATGATGGTGCCTTTAGTGCCTTTTCTGGTGGGGCTAAACATGTCTGTGTTGTATGAATTCAAGTGTAGTAGTATTAAGTTTAGTGGGAGGGAAATTCTTTCTGCAGAAATTGAGGACTCAATGCATTCCCATCTTACTCCTCATGAGCCTCAGGATGAATAGTTGAAGACCAATCCTCTTTGGAGCTAGGTTGGGGTTATGCATCCTGGATACTGAAACTGTGAGCAAACAGATTTTTTTTCTTTATCTTTTGAGTTTTCAGATTGTCAGTCTCTGCCAGTATGTACACTGGTTTTATTTGCCATAGGTTTGGCAGTAATAACTTTGCTGGGGCCAGGTTAGGCAACATATTTATACATGGGTGTAATTACAAAGTACATGCATTATTTTTCCAATCTTATTGGGAAGACCTAAGTATTGAAGTTGAAACAAACATTGTCTACGGTTCTGTTTGCATGTAATGTGGTTCAAGACAGGCATAAGATCCAAAAGTTGCTCTTCTTTTTGAATGTGTGTAGGCACATTTTCTTAAGTAAGCCCTTCAGACTATAGTGAGGGTAGGAATCTGGGCAGTCGGTGACATTGTTTAGGTACCTTGCTGCCTGGATGCTCAAGTGTATCACATACATACTCATCTGTGTGTCAGGCTAGACTGTGAGTGAATGTTCAGTGTATAGCAAGGAGTGTGTTGCTGCACACTTCCTCCCACAGACTCAGCAGAAGATCCTTCACTCCCCAGTCACAGTCTTGCTCTTGACGCTTTGGAGGAGAGTTAGCGAGTGAGCTGCTCTAGGCCTGCTCTGAGGGAGTTGTAAATTTTCGGATGCCCTGGTGCAACTCCTCATCAGGCAGGTTGTGGGCCCGAGCTCTGCTTCCACCCACTCCCCCGGCACGGAGAGGGACACAGCGGTTCAGCAGTGTCTTGTTTCCTGTCTTTCACTGCTGCCTACGGTGCTACCAAACACTGTCATCCTTAGCTGAGTCACAGTTCAGCAGCATTTGCGCCCTTGTTCCCCAGCAAGTTCTCATTCATCAGCAGCACAGCTGCCATGCGCTGTTTGATGCCTCTTTCCCCGACTGAGCAGGCTGGGGGAGAGCTGACCCAAATTCAGAAGAGAGTTCATTAATATGAAAAACGCTGAGCCTACAAATGCCTGATGAACCGTTTAGCAGATGGGCCCCATCCTTTTCTTTCCTACTAAAATAACAGCAATGTTTTCTTCTCAGTCTTATGGGGGATATGTGACCTCCATGGTGCTTGGCTCTGGAAGCGGCGTGTTCAAGTGTGGAATAGCGGTTGCCCCCGTGTCACGTTGGCAATATTATGGTATGTGATGGCTTCCTCATTACGAGGATTCCCATATGTCTTACAGTGCACATGCTGCAAAGTGTTGATTCATAGCACACAACTTTGATTATCTACTAGATGCCATGTAAATGCCACTTGGTCTGTTTTTATGAACTCATGGGTACTGCATTTTGGAATTCAACCAATTCCCTAAATCTTGGGGTTTTTTTATTTTTAAAGTCAGATCCACAATTCCAGGTAATGTCTTTTAACTTTTAATGAAGGCTAAATTATTGTAATAGTTGTAGTATTACTGTAATGTGTCTGTGTTTGCTTTCCAAAGCTGCTACGTGTTTCCAGAGCAGCATTGTGTGTCAGAAATTCATTGCTATTAGACTTTGCTTTTTACATTAACAGAATACAATTGAAATTACCTTCCTGTCTTTTTGGGTTTTTTCTTCTGGAGGGTAAAATTTGGATTTTATAAATATAATTAATCTTAAAAATAACTAGATGTGAGGAAAAGCTGGTATATGCTTCAAGCTTACAGTGTAGTTGCATAAGGCTATAAACACAATTACAGGGGCCTTCCTCCCAGATTAAAACAAAAAACATATACAGTTCAAAAATATAATAAATGCTGGTACAAATAACCACATTTTGACTTTTTTTTTTTTGGTTTTGATTTGTCCAAAAACATTCATGGGAATGCTTTTCCTGGAAAAACTTTGCTAAATAAGGTATAATTTATCATTCTGCAACTAACACAGAGGCTGTATAATAGCATTTTATGTGCTGTGGCTAATTCCAACCATACTGCCAGGTATTAGCAGCAGGCTGTTGAGGACACAGGGATGTTTTCATCATGTTTTGGACGTGACTATTATAGTATGGCAGGAAAAACTTTTTTAATTAAGATTAGGATCTCTAAAATTCCACTTTGAGATAAAGGAAGGGGTTATGGAGGCATGCATATTCAACATCAAAAAACCCCCTGAGAAGTCAAATGGACATTAGAATATGGCAACAGAGCATTGATTTGTGTGGCATAAAATAAAACAGCAAAAATGCTAATATCATGCTGAAAAATCTGGAAAATCAGAGATAATTTTTACTATATATAGCATAGAGCCAAGCTGAGTTCTAATCCACTGGTACATTTTCATTTTATAGATTTTTAGTAATAAACATTGAGATAAAATATCTAAGATATATTTTTTTTCAAATGCTCGTCATTTACTGCAAGCTTTTTAGTAATTTTCTTAGGAATACTGAAAGAATAACAATAAGGTAACACTGACACAAAGTACTTTATTAATATTCAGCATTCAGGTGTCCATGGCAACAAGAAGATTAAATATTCTGAATAATGATGGTTACCTACAAACCTCATTGTGGAAAACCTGTTTTTATCTTTTTAATTTTCAGGATGCATTCTTGTTGTTCATATCAGTGAGTAAAATTTCTGGTAGACAGACTGAAAATGAAAGAGCAAATTCTGAGTTCGTTTTGTTGTGTTGTTTTAATTACAGATTCCATATACACGGAGCGATACATGGGGCTTCCTATAGCAAGTGATAATCTGAACAACTATCATGTAAGAAAGAAATCACTTTATTTCATTTTTTTGGAAGTGTGCTGTTTCTTTTCTAATCCACTCTGTTTTTCTTTATAGTCTAGTTCCTTCTCCATGGGAAGAAATTTTTCCTTCAAGCTCTAAGTGTTGCATTGCGCTTTTAGATGCTGGAGTCTCATGCATTTGGATTTGCATGAGGCAGTTGCTCCTTGCTGTATAGTGTGGGTTTTCTGTTGTTTGTTTGGTGTGTAGGGTTTTTTTGGTGGTTTTTTTTTACATTCAGTTCCATTTGGCTACTTTGCAGACTGTAAGACAAGCTGTAAAAACTGTTTTATTTTAATCACCCAGAAACAAATTTGTTTTAAAATTTAATATGTTCGTGGGCAAACTAGGCTTTATCTTAAACAACATTTCCACCAAAACAAATGTACTCCAGTTCTTTCTGAAATGGAATTTTAAAAATATGGGTATTGTGTGATTAGGAATCTGCAAGCCTTTTTCAGGGGAAGCAACATCTCCTAAATAGGAAACTCTGACAGGGAGACAAGTCCGTCCGTGTTGTGATCGTATGAAACAAACTGCAGACCAGCTTAGAGCCAGCAGGGCTGGAATTTTGACCCCATCTTCACAAACACAGGGTGTCCAAGGTTTGGTCTAAACCTACTCATGTTTGCTAAGAAGTGAGGACATTTTCTTGTGTTCTAAGGGGAGCAAAATACCTGTAGATTGTTTGTTCTCATTATGGCACGATGAATTGTTTCGACTTGTTCTTCTCTGTGCTAGCTGCTTTTTTGGTGCCTCAAGGGCTTTTTTTTTTTAATTTACAGGTAGCTGGGTGTAGGGCAGAGCAGCCCAAGCCTTCTGGAAGGTTTTGTTAAATTTCAGATCTAGGTTGAAATACAGTAGCTACCGGACAGCTGTCAGGGATCCATGGGGTACTTTGTGCCCTGGCTATTCCTGGGGTGTTTCACGGAAGTGTTTAGCCATGCTGATGCTGGAACCAAACATGAGGGTTAGAGAGATGGAGCATTCTCTGTGTTTGGGTTGGTAAATAGGCTAGAAGACAGTGTAACACTGATGGTGTCTAGATGCATTAAAAAAATAAGCGTCATGGGGGCAAAAAAGGTGGTCTTGTCAAAATTGAGCACACTAGTAGTGACTGCTGGAAGACTTGTTACTGCAGCTGCCTCTTCTAAGCACGAGCTGCTCAGGCCAGCCAGGGACTGACCAGCAGCCCACAGCCACCTTTTCCCCAGTGTATCCCTTTAAGGCAGTGGGAACAGGAGGAGGTCTGTGAGGTAGCAGTGTAAATAGAAGTTCCTGTCGTCGTGCAGAACGAACGTTAACGCTCTGGGTGCACAAAGTCATTCACCAGCTTCACGGCACAGATGGCAACAGAGGACTGTTTAATCCTTTCAAGCCAGGAGTCGGATTTTCTTGGCATAGTATCCATTGCTGGCAATGGCCACGTTGAAACTGCCAGTACCAAAGAGCTAAAGGTTTCAAATGTGTTACTCAGAGGACTAATTGGGGAAGATAGTGGCTAGATGGAGGAGGGGTAATTGCACAGATCAGCTTGTCACACTTCACTGCTGCTTCTAGAGACTTAAGTCCTTTTTCATTGTTAAAAGCCCCAAATAATGTATTCCTTGAAATTTTAATTTTCCATATAAACCAGGAGGGGTGGGGTAGCTCAAGAAGTGGGTTTGCTGCTTTTCTCGTAGCATCAGTGGAAAAGGTTGTGGGATTTAGTTGTTGCTGAAGACCCTTACTGACTTCAGCTCAGCATGTTCCTGGCTTGCAGCCCCTTTGTTCAGTGTCCCAGTACCAATAGCCTGCCTCCTGGTCCCTTGTCGCTGTGAGAGCTGAAAACAGCTCTCTGAACTGAATGGTTTTTAGCAAGTAAATGCAAAACATGTACTGAAAGCTTTCCTAGATGAAGCTGTTAAAGCATTTTTGAACTGTTAACTTCGTACTGTCAGGTTTGCATCATATATTCTCTATCCTACTGCATCTGCTATAAAACTGGCTTGAAAAGGGAAAGGTTGCATCAACTCTGTACTGGGTGCTGTCATTTAAATGAAATGAGAGTCTGTACGTACCTGCTTAGTGAAGATGCATGCTGCAAAGTACCTCTCTAATGCACAGAGTATGATTAACAACTGTGTATGTACAGTCTCAAGGAACTAGTTGTGGTAGGAGGGGTACACCCTGCCTTTGTGTTTGCCATGAGGTTTCACGTGTGTTAAAGGAAGGGAATGTGACATGTTAAATACTCTGTCAAGTCTGAGGGCTGACTCACACTCCTGTAAGTCGACTGATCAGGTGTGATCAGTGCCTTTTAAGGTAGTTGTGATACTATTAAAAATTTGAGCTTTGTATAAGAAAGCAGCAAGCATGGGTGGAGCTCCCAGTAGAATTGTGTAGGGATCCTAGGCTGAATGGCAGAAAGCTGTCTGCCCGGGAGGAAATGTCCCTGATGTGAAAGACTTGAGACTAAATCACAGAAGAGTTCTAGAGGTCAGATGCAGTAGCCATGGAAAGCATACTGAAGAGACTGTTCAACTTGTGAGAAGATTATTTTGCAGTTCACTTTGAATTTGATATGCTTTTGGCAAGTATTTGAAACAGTCATAGATTTGGCAATCTTTTTCTAGCAGATTTGAAATGTTCAGTCCTTAAGAACTGCTGCATCATTAGGTTATGCAAAACAGGGTACAATTTTGTAAATATGCCATCTTGTACTGATTTGACATTTGTTCTATTATCTGAGAATATGCTAAAGGGAGAGAGACCTTCAGTTTCAGCCAAACCTTAACTTGTTTGTGAAGTGCTGATAAAATGTTGACTGCTGTGTGATCTTTAGAAAAGCCAGTTACACTCAGCAGGGCCCAATTCTCAGTGCTTGTACACAGCACCTTTGCAGAACCTTTGTCCTGCCAGCAGCTCTATGAAACAGAAGGGGTGAAGTAAGTTGTATTTGCTGTCCACTTAAGGATTGTTCAGCTGCTGTGATGGAAGTGTGCCTAACTTGAGATTGCTCCCTATCTTGCAACCTTTGTTCTTTTGGCAGAAATACTATGTCCTTAAAGCACATTTTAGGGAAGGGACTCTTCATGTTGAGTATGGGTACAGCAAGTGAGACATCAGTTGCAAGTGATAAAAAACTGAGAAAGCATTTCTTTTATGTGTTCCTTCTTTCTGAAGTATCTTACCAAGAGCTTTACTTTGTTTAATGCTTGTCAGTAGTGACATCCTTTTTCTAAAACTCCCTTTGAGAAGTTGAGTTCTCAGAAGTGTAGCTCAGGTCAGGCTTCCACTTGCAGAAGGTTTGCTGTCCCTTAAACCAGCACTGATTTGCTAGAAGGAAGCTTATAAAGGTAATCTAGCTCTGTGCATGTGGAAAAGTATTTGCTCAATGGGTTTATTTCTGTTGTTTTTGTTGTTTTCAGTTTTTCCCCCTTTTATAGTATCACTGGGCCATTACTTTGTAACTCTTTCCTTTCAGTCAGCTCTTGTACCCCTCACTGTGCTGTTCACTGAATCACTCTCCAGATTCCTGCACTCTATCTACCATGACACCAACTTGTTTCAGTGGATAATGCCATGCTTGCAGTGTGCATGGATTTCCACATATTAGGCAAGATTTTTGGTGTTCTACAGCTTTTCACTAGCAAGAGAGGGAAATTGCAGTGTTATGGATTGAAAGGTGTAGTGTGCTTTTTTTTTCCTTCTGAACTTGTTTTTAACATTTAGTTGGATAACTCCAAAGAACTGATCTCACCTCTGAGAGGGTTGTGGTATGCTGTTCTGCCATGACAAAAGGAATTTAATATTTATGCTTGCTTTAAAGATTCCTGAGAGTACAAGAGACATAAAGAAATTAGAACACTTCTGTGTCTTTGTTAATCTATTTCCCTTTTGGGGGGGTAGTAAATGTAAAGCCCTGTGCAAGGATATTGCCTTAGTATGAGGTAGGGAAGGAAATAAAAAGATACCAAACCAGCACATTCTTTCGTTCCTAAATAGTAATCTTTTTCCTGCCATAGTAGATTTTTAGTTGCTGTAATATAGGGAAAAATTCTGTAGGGATTCAGTTATTTTCAGCAGAGAACCTTTATAATTTGCTAATAGAAGGAAATGTAATTCAACGTATTTTTGCCTTATTATGCTGGTTATCTTATCAAGCCTAAAATGTCTTAACTTTGTCCCTTTTCTTCCTCCTGTCATGGCACAGTGCTATCCTGTTCCTTTTCCTTGACCAAATTAAGGCTCTTAGCTGCACTCCTTCCTTTGCTCATTCTTTAGTACCTAGGCACAGTAGCAATTCAGCTGGTTCCTATGTTCTAGAGAATATGTAGTTACTGTGCTTTAAGTAAGTTTCTTGATTTAATCTTTGGTGATTATTTTTTTAATCTCCGAATTGTGTTTCAATTCCCAAATGCAACTTTGACTTCCATTTCTAGATTTGATTTAGTGGGTTGTTTTTTCCCCTCAGGCACCTCTCTATCATATTGGGAGGAGAGCATTTCTGAGGAAACTTCCTGTCAGCCATTTGTACTTGAGACACATGAAGTAGATTAGCTCTGTTGACTTACCTATGGGTAAACTAGTGTACATGTTGGTGGGGAAGATAACACATGTGGTCTCTGCAATCTACTCCTTGCTAGCACACAGTGCACTGTTGCCATGGCAACATTATTTTTTAACTTTGTCTGCAGTGGCACAGGAAACCTATGGCAAGTAGTGTGCTGCAGGCTAACAACATGTTAGCAATGCATTCAGTGTCTGTCTCACTCCTAACATTCTTCCCCTCTGCAATTGCTTGTTACTTTGCAGGCACAACCCTTGGTAAGAATTGCAGACTGGTGCAGAATGGTTTGATTTGGAGCACAGTGCTGTCAGAGATGTGAACATGCTCCTTGGGGTGGGGGGAGCAGGGCTGGTTGTTTTTAGCTGAAAGACCCCAGACAGTGTCAACAGGAATCAAAGTCAGTTGGTAGCAAATCATCTTCTAATAAATAGCACCTGGGTTTTTTTTCTTGCTTTCCCCCCCCTTTTCTTTAATTTCAGAGTTCAACAGTAATGGCCAGAGCTGAAAAATTCAAGGAAGTTGACTATCTCCTTATTCATGGAACAGCAGATGGTGAGTTGCAGTTAATTAGACATTTTAATATTACAGACAGGTTCACAATTCTACTACTGACAAAACAAAAGCATGAAGGGGCAAGGCTGTTACATTTACGTCAATAAAATAATACTGCTTTCTGCAACTAATTTGTGTTTCAGTCAGCAGTGCTGGGGAGTTTGTGTTCTTTGCTTTGCTTTTCCCCCAGAGTAGGAGTAAAGAAGCAATCTTTTGTTTACCTTTTTCCACTTTTTCTTCCACTTTTCAGATAATGTTCACTTCCAGCAAGCAGCACAGATTTCCAAAGCTCTTGTTGATGCTGAAGTGGATTTTCAGGCAATGGTATAGTTCTGTTTTGTTTATCATATACAAATGGGGTTGTATGGATGAGACTAATTGCAATAGCTCCTTGTTGTTAGGTATCAATCTGTTGCCATTTTGAATGCAAGTTCACATAGCTGCATTTCATGTTCAGTACCTGAACTGTTAGTGTAACACTCACATATCTTCCAAACAAGAGAAAAAGTAAAGCAACTCCTTGTGTTTCACCCAGTTTACCTAATCTTTGATTTTGTTCATTTTTTGGTGTTCTCAAACAGCCAAGCCAATGTCAGTTTTTGCATATCCCCAAAGTCCAGTGACTAGTATCTTACAGATAGGATAAAAGCAAAGGTTAACTTCATCTAAGTCAAGGATCACCTATTTATCATGGTTGGTGTTTCTGTTGAGCTTGTAAGATGAGCAGGTTTTTTGCCCTTTCTTATGCTGCACATGGAAACTCTCACACTAAGGTGCAAGCTTTTCCTATCCTACTTCCTCCCAGCCCTTGGGAAGCAGTGCTGAAAAGGATGAAGTACAGAAGGAAGCCAAGTGTCCTTTAGCCAAACTTGCAGGGCTTACAGGGTGCAGAGATCAGACACACTCTCTAAACTGAGGAGCTGCATCTACCTTCCATGTGGATAAGCCATTTAGTACTTGGAGCATGAGTAGATTGTGTATCCCACATGGAAAACAAGTAAACAAACCAAGGTATCAGAGCAGCTTCCTATGGCCATCACGTGTTTGCCTCCATGCTGATTGAGTCTCATGCTGGGATAATAATGTTAAGTGGCTGCACAGGTTTTTGTCTGCTATGTTTGATTGTATTATTTAGCTACAGCTAGAACTAACATTGTGTCCTTTTCTTCCCCACAGTGGTACACTGACAAAGACCATGCCATCAGCGGTCAAGCACATAAGCATATTTACACCCACATGAGCCATTTCCTAAAGCAGTGTTTCTCACTGCCC
This sequence comes from Bucco capensis, assembly GCA_013396975.1. Taxonomy (NCBI): domain Eukaryota; kingdom Metazoa; phylum Chordata; class Aves; order Piciformes; family Bucconidae; genus Bucco; species Bucco capensis. The sequence goes on from VWZO01015368.1 coordinate 196,935, forward strand.
TAGTGCCAGCATTTGGGTTGCTAGGGATGGTACTCCTTCAGAAAAGTCTCCAGCTAATCCACACTGAGCCAGTATCAACTTCTGTGAATCAAGCTGAGCTGTGGGGCAGCTCTTGTGATACCTGTGGACACAATGAAATGCTAATCTTTGCAGTGATTTCTGTGCAGAAGTTTACCTAATGCTTGATCAATTATTATTTTGGCAACAGCATCAGGAAGACTGCAGTGTTAATATTTCCTATGCAGAATGAACCACTTTGTTTATTTGCACTTGCTTGAGTTAGTATTTTCTCTGCAAGCTCTTGGATTATGATTGTAGAAGTCTTGCAAGGGAAGCATGAAACCAGCTGTCACCAAAGATTTTGAATGATACCTGTTCAAACCAAGGGCACTCAATTTCTTTGTTTCCTATCATAGTACTGTGATTTTTGCTTACTTTATAGTGAAAAACACTGCATTGCTGCAGTCTCCTCTGGGAGCTCTAGCAGCCCACCATTCTTTCTCTAGGGGACACAAAACCTGTGGTTTTTTTCCCCAGAAGTTTCCTATTTACTATTCCTTGCACACAAACATAAAACATATCACAGTGCAACAAACTAGCAGGCATTTAAGGCAAGGGCTGGACTCTTAGCTCTGATGTGAACATGCTATCTAGAAAACCTGCTTCTCCTTGCAGCCTACCAGTAAACTTTTGCTTTCTCTTCAGCACTCCAGGTAGGCTTCTCCAGCTGTATATAAGATTATTTTTCTTAATTCAACATAGATATAGGAAAGATGCAACCTCCTTGTGCTACAGACTGTGCTGCTTTACAATAATAAAGACATTAAGTTATGAAAGGAGGTGTAGTCTTTGTCATTGTAAACATTGCTTAAGAAATGAACTCCTGGAATTTTGCAAAAATCCATTAATTTGGAGAGAGACTTAGAGTGAAGGGTCTGCTTTTGTTTAATAGTATCCTGTAGTGGATGGAATGTGACATTATAATAACTCTTGGCTCAAAGGAAAGAAGCATAAATCAGTATAAAGGTAGATCACAGCAATGCAGATCAGTTATTAAAAAAAATATTGTGAGCTTCTGGATGGCTTCTGGATGTAATGCTCAAATAGTTGTGGGGTTTTGTGTTCTTGGTTTGGGGTTCTCTTTAAATGTAATCAATCAGTCACACTGTGATACAGACAAAGTATTTCTGTCATCAAAAAACTGCATTAACTAGGCTCTCATACTTACTGAAGACCTGCAAGTATTCCCTTTGTGCAATCAGAGAAGCACTAAAAAAACCCCTTTTAAATAAAACTAAAAATTATGTGGTTTAGGTAAGTCTTTCATTAAGTGACAATGCAATTCTTAGACCTACCTTGCTGTTGCTAGCATCTCACTGGGAAACTTGTGTACTCTTAATAGATATAGTCCTGGTTTAACTGTCCTTTCTCATTGGAAATGGACACTTCCTTAGGGTTGTTGTACAGCACAGCTGGTGTAAAAAGACCTAGCTACTGCTGCCTGATGCACATCCTCTCTGTCAGGAGTTCTGGCTTTTGCAGTGTAACAATAAAATTGAAAATTAGTTAGGATAAATATTTATTTTCACATAACATTTCTTAATTGTGAAAAAACACAATAGTCTATTCACATGTACACATAAACTTTCGTAATAAATTACATCCAAGAAATTGAGTAATTTTGACCAGGAATATGAAATTATAAGTAAATATAGCACTACATTTGCTTTTATATTGTGTGTGATTTCAGAATGTTCATCTTAACAGTGGAATACCATTTAAATTCACACAAGAACAGAGTGACTGTTTTAAAATAAAACCACTCTGAAATACTGAACAGAAATACAGAATGCTATTGAATACACTGATTACTTAATAGTCTAAGAGTTGGTCAAGTGAAACTAATACATTTTGATTGTTTACATTATCTGTAACAAAGTCAGCAACATATTAAAACATCACCAGGCTGCTTTCGGGACAAACCAGTATTGAATTTCTATACTAACCTTAAAACAATTGGAATCTTACAATTTATCATCAAGTACACAAAACAAAGCATTTAACCATAATGCATCAGCAATTTTTTTTTCCTAATTTTACAAATGCAAACATTGAATTAAATGTAAATCCTTCTTTGTGTCCATTAGTTTTGTGTTTGGTTTGGTTTTGGTTTGGTTTTTTTCCCCTCCATCCAAATGGCCTTTAATGGGCTTAGATAATGCAAAGTCAAATTTAGAACAGTGAGCCTAGGAGTTGCAGCAAAATGCAGTTATCCTTCATGGCTAAAGGAGTAAAACATACACACTCAGACACACAAAAACATTAGAAGGATTACTCTAAATGTGCTGGATGTGGAAAGTTGTTCACGTGAGCTCGATGGAAATAGCATAGTTTGGAAAGCTAAGGAATGTTAGACCCCTGTAGATGAGTTGTTATAAAGATTACAAGACTTGTTCTTGTTTGTAGGATTCAGAATCATAGCATAATAGTGAGAGTTAGTTATCTTCCATTGAATCATTTAAAAATTTATCTTAAAAATATTTAAAAACCCATGATCTCCAAATAACACAATAAACCTTTGCTCCACACCTCTATTCATTTAATTCCTGATCTCTCAGTCAGTGTTTGACACAAAAGGACAGCTGGGAGGATCAGGCAGGAGCACAATCCATGATGAAAAAAAAGTCTCTGTCATGGCTTTCAAGCCACATTTTACTTTGCAATGTTATTTTTATCTTTTAATCAATATGTGAAGAGTTGTAACAAAACCAACAGCAGGATACCCATTTAAGTATTATGTCTGAAATTGAGGCTTACAGTTATTAGGAAAGAGAGGACAATCTAAAGATGCTCTTTATGTGCCTGTATTCAGGCAGTAAAGAGCAAAATCATTGGGCAGGTGCTGTAACTGCATGTAGGATACAGTGTGTAGCTACAAAATGTTCTCTATTATAAAATAATGGCTTGATTAATGACATAATGCAGTTGTTTGGCCTACCACAGCAACATTCCTACAACACAAGATCAGATATGGTCATCACAGATGGCATTTTTAAGGAATACTGTACCCATGTTTCACATCAAAGGATGTGGTGTTGTTTTTCAACTAGATTAAGAGAGTGTTTTAATATATATTTTAAATATTTTATATATATATATATGACTATGTTCAAGTTCCATACAAATTTGAATATTAAATACACTGTATTAAATCAAGGAAAACTTCACCAATACAGAATCTGACCCTGCAAGCCTCCTTGCAAGAGTAATCCATGACTTCATAAGGACAGCTTGAGGAGGAAAGGATTATCCTTGTTAGTTTATTCACAGGGTCAGATCAGTTGTTACTTTAAAAACTTCTTTAATGTTTGCTTGTCAGTTTGGGTCTCCTGCAATCATTGACTCAAGTTTGGTGATTGACAAACAAAAATATGGAACAAGTGTTTACAAGTTAGTAAGTATCCTGACACAGAAAAAGTAGCAAAATACAGTACAAACCTCTGAACAGGAGAGTTGAATTTGAAAGAAACTTTTCTTGTTGAATTTCTGATATGAATACTGAGCAAGGGTTGATATCAGCAAAGAACACAAGTATTTTTGGCATTGGCTACTGCAGACTTACACGGATCTTAGACAATGTAGACACAGAGACAAGGTGAAATGAGACAAATATTGCACTACATTACCTGTGCTAGTTTGAGATGAAAGACAAAAGTTACAAGTTCAAATCATTTCTATTTAGTGGTTGTGGCACTCCTTTCATTCATTTGTAAAAAAATTAATTGAAGAATAAAGTCATAGACACGTCTCCCGGTCAACACCTTGCCCTGAGTCAGCTTTCTTCTCTTGTCTGAGTTCAGCACTAGGAAAAGAAAGGAAAACAAAGTTACAGCAGCACTATCCTATGTATTCATGATCTACCTGCAAACCAACACTGCACTGACACTGCAATTCATTTTTCATGCTGCATAGCACAAACTGGAAGCAAGTGAAAGTTTCTGTGCTGAAGATACCAGCCAGCATTTTAGTGATGAGGTAGGTAGAAAACTAAGATGGACAGACAGACAAGTCAGCCAGCATGCAAGCAAAGAGAGCTCCTTTTTATTCTTGTTTCCTTTTTTTTTTTAATAAATCTATATTTGGGAGGGGCAAATAAAACTGTTAATTGGTTAAATAATGGTAATGGTACAGTTCTCAGACAATACCAGGCTCTTCTTAAATGGCACAAACAGTAAGTTGTCTTGTCTTTAAAATGTATTCTCTTGCTCAATGTACATTGAGAAGGAAAGTTTCTGACCTAGAGCAGTGCAAGCCAATTTCCAGCTGCAATATTTGGCTTTCAGTCTTCATTAGGGAGAGCAGGAGAAGGCTGGGGGAATGGGGGGGTGACAGTATTCCCCATTTGGAGCTTAGTAAGTATTTTCTCATGTATCCATTATAAGGGAATAACTTAAAAAAACAAACCTGAAAGATCATCCAAAAGCTCTATCACCAAGAACTCTGAAGCAGAGTTCAAATTTGGATTCTTATTTTTTTCCAGTTAAAAACAATGTTGATTTGGTTACAGAAAGCAATGTGGGTGCAAAGCAGATGACATTTTTTTTTTCATGAAAAGGGTCCTAATTTACAAGAGCATAAATAAAAAGTCATGTTCTTGCAATGAGTTGCAATCACACTGAAAATGGAAAGAGGCTTCCACAACACAGGCAAATCAAGCCTTCAACAACGAGTGGCAGGGTAGCTAAAAAAAAAAGGATGGTTCTGAGAACAAACCTGTATCAAGCACATAACCTACCAGGTTTCATGGGAATAATTCCTTAACTAGAATGAATGAGAAATAGGCTGAGTTACACAAGGCTTCAAGAAAGCACCATCAATTCTCAAAGTCTTAAGGCGATTCATGCACAACTTTACAATCATCTGACATTTCTCTTCACATAAAAATTGCTTTAAGGATACAATTCAGTTCAGCCAAAGCTTACTTCTATGCCTATGGCAGCTTCCAGAGGTGTTAATGGAAATAGCTAAAGAATACCAACTTCTGCCACTTCAACTGCCAAATGTGTCACCTTCTGCAGAACAGTGATAGAATTGGTATGTTACACTCTCTGCACACAAAGGCTATGCAAACAAATTCCTGGGGGGGGAGGGATTTAAAGTGCAGCAGTACAGCAGGCAGGGAGTTACCTGTGCTTAGTAAAAGCAAACAGTGAGGATGTGTTGTGTGCCTTACAGTCTATAATAGTTCCACGTTTTAGGTGCCTCTGTGATACCAGGAAAGTCTTCCTTCTATTTAGGAGTCACATCTCTGAGCATCTCCTGCAGATGTGGCCTTTAATGCCTTGAGAAATTTGGGAAAAAAAGGACAATTCCAGTCTTTTACCAGTAAAACACATAACTGGTGGATCTGTAAGGGGCTTGGAGCTCCCTTCCTACCTACAAGGAGAGTAGTCTAACACACCTGAGAAGGAAGGTTTGGGATGCAAGATTTGCATATCTTCAGGCACAGAAGCCAACTCCTACCATCTACAAAGTGAGAGAGGTTTCTTTTTGCAATGCTTCCAAAGAACACCTAGCACTGAGTACCTTCTGTATGTGGTCAGAAATTCTGCATGGGACTGGAAACTGCTATCTCAAGGGCATAATGTTAGAAGCCAAGATAGAAGAATATCTAATTAAATGTGACTGAAGAGGGCTATGTTTCTGGTAGGTGCCTTGCTGTTCAATTCTATCAAGACAGGCTCAAAAGCAGAGCTTTAGGTCCCTAAGAATTTAATAATGAAAAATTAAGGTTGGGAAATTGTAAAGTTCATCTGCCTCTGTGGTTAGGCAACAAGTTGACTAAGAAAATCTGATTTAAATCCTCTCTTTAGACACCTAAATGCTGTTTTCCCTCTAGGATGCAAAAACTATCACACACCATTCCTCACAAAGCCAGGGACAGGGCAAAACTTATGCTAACTATTATCCACACATCAGGCTGAGAAGTCATTTGTATAAACCCTTCCTGCCTAAAATGCCCCTTTGGAAATGATCTTAGTTTATCATTGGCCAAGTTAATTCAACTTCCAGAACTCATCCCATGTCATTAATTGATCAGTGCCCTATGTAAACAGCATTATTCCAAATCATAGTACAGTATCATCATTTCATTTTCCCCATTGAATATTTGTGGTATTAGTATACTAATACAAAGTAGAGTTGCCTACAGGAAAAGTAGTACTAAATACTTGTGTAGTTGAACCTCAAAAAGCATCAATCAATTTAATTTCAGAGCAAAGTGATTTTCTTTTCCCCTAAGGTAAGATTCCCTTCCCTGAAGGGAATTGTGTGATGTGATCCTGGTGATCTTGAACACTTGCAAAAATTGCCCCTACAACTGCTGCCCTTCCAAGCTTTTATTTTCTCAGTACTTGCCTAGGATTGAATTTTATCTTCATGTAATGATATTTAGGCTCTAATGTTTCTTTAGCTGTGTCTTTAATATTGTTTAAGATTAATGTTGGCTATGGTTTTTGCCTTCCAGTTTTAAAGTTCTTTGAATCTACTTCTGCCTAGGAATCTGAGAGAAGCCCATGAAAAAGCAGGATTTCAGATTCTTGAGGAGGTTTCTCCTTTACAGCAGCACACTTATACCTTAAAATGCTCACATCAGTGGGCTGCTCCATGGGTGTCTGAAATGAAGATTCTCTGTTTTAAGGAAAGGCAGTATGCCATTTTGCACTGACAAAAAAATAGTTCACTACAGAATTTTCTCTCTTACTGCATCCTTCCACTGTAAAACAATGATTAGCTGGTTCAAACATGGACCTTGTTTTGAAAACAACATTTAGAATGTCATTTTAGTTTCAACAAAGAGGATTAATGAAAACAAATTCTAGGAATAAATTCAGTGTAACCTTTACATCTACTACACCTGCAGTTTCTGCTTTTAATATACAACAAATTTCAAATACTAAGGATTTTAAGGAAGATATTTTACATTGCTCTTTGAAATTTCTTTTCGTTCTGTCTCCCCAAAAAACTACACAAAGTCAAGTCATTTGGGTTTTGAGGTGAGAGCATTTTGAACTGGAAGATAGAACCAAGGAAATGGTTGGGAGACAGGGTCTTACCTTTGGGGAATCAGCTTCTAGAGTGATTAGAAAGGGGAGCTTATGACAAAAATGTGATATGAAACAATTAAGTAGAAAGTAGTTACAGTTAAAATTATGGAAACAGAAGAAAAGCTCATACAATCACACTGTGGTTGTATATATTATTTTCTTATTCCCATAATAACTTCTAGCACAAACAAAAATGTTGCTCCATTTTACATTTGTCTGGACTAAAATTTAGAAGTATTTTGAGTACCAGTGAAGTAGGCAATAAAATGAAAAGAAGTGATGCAATCTTAGAAATGATTTTCACTCCAAATATGAAGAGATTGCATTCAGAGTCCTGAGATCTTTCTAGAGATATTTCCACTTCTTTTTTCAAGAGGGAAGAACAAAAGCAAGCAGCTCAAGCCCAACAGCTGTTGTGCAGTATCCAGGTGTAGGGCTAGTGGTTCATTCCACAAGCATCAGGCATGCTCAACTTCATTTTCCACTGTAGCATAAAGAAGTAGCATGCACATTATTTCTCTTTTTTTTTTTTCCAGTATAATAATGAATTTGTGTTTTGAGCTCAGACTACTATGACTGGACACAAATAAAAGGAGACCTCAAGAAATTAAACTGCAAGACACTAGAAATCTCTCTAATCCCTAGCAAATGATTCTAATGTGGGCTTGACACCAATATATAAAGTCTAAGGCAGTAAGGAAAAAAATGAAAACCTTTTAGAAGGAAAGCTTGACTCCTTATCTTTAGCATTCTCTGAGGATATCAACAATGTCTTCCACACAGCAGTTTTTGCCATTTCATCTGAAATGTTTATCACAGATGGGTCATCTCTAGGCAAGAAAAGAAGTACACAATAAACTAATGAGCAATCAGGCTTTGTTACTTAATAACTCTATAATAAATCCTTGAGAAGTGACAGTGAGTACAGGCACTGCAATGTCAGTTAAGGAACTTCCAACATTCTGAACAATGACCCAAAACATTCTCTTAAAACATCTGTGCACTTTAGTATTTGCCTGTTCCAACAGCAACTAACCACAGTAACAACAATAAAATACATTGTGTCACTTCCAACTCGGAGATAAAAGCAAGGCACTGTGACATTAAATATTGCCCAAGATGTCACAGCATGCCAGGGGCATAGCTGGATTAAAGAAGAATCCTAAGAGCTCGTAGCAGTTCTCCAAGTACTTATGCTCTTAAACTGCACCTGGGTTTGAAACAATTTTAAAAGCAATCAAAAACCTTGACAAAGTCTTTGATTTACGAGATCTAATAAAAATGCCCCAATTAAACAAGCTAATCAGTAGCTTTAAGCACCACTTGGTAGCCATTATGTCCTTAGCTTTACCTGAACTCTTCTAAATACACACGTAAGAATGATAAAGTCTTAAACGTTTTAAGGGCCTGTCTGTATATAATTCTTAATTTCATGGTTTATATGTGGCTTGACATTCAGTAAAGCCCTCAGGAAACCTCTTGACAGTGTTTTGTGGAAGCACTTGATCAATGACTGTCCTGACTCTTCTTTTTAGCTGTAGCACTGTGACCTTCAAGTACAGAAAGTCTGATATTATCCAGACAACTCTACCTAAGGAAACACACTATAGATTAATATAGCTTAATTTATATTAAGGTGTGATCTAAGTAGTGCTAACATAGCATAGAACAAAAAGGTATGGACAAAAGAGGAAAAATATAGACCATTAGAACATTGATGAATCCAAAGTAAGAAATGGGCTGAGATTTTTCAGAGACATGAACAGTTATTTGCCTTAGGGAGACACTAGGGTAATTTGATGTTAAAATATAAGAGAGGAGGCCACTCTGAGATATTATTAATGCACAGCTTACTACCACCAGCTATTTCACATATTTATTAAGAACTTTCTGGAAACTGTAAATGAGAGTAAATACTTATGGGCTTACTTACTGTCTATAACACATATTTTCATGTTTTTAAGGCCTAATGAAGGGTTGACACAACTTACCTACCCTAGACAGCTCTTGAGTCACTTCTCTCACACAGATAGGCTCTTAATCAGAATGTTTGAAAATGAGCTCCTGTAAGCACCTAGCTTTTCTGGGGTGTGTTCCAAACCTTGCCTGGCTTCCTGCTAGCCTCAGGGGGAAGGGTTTGCCCTGCCCTACAGCATCCATTAACACCAGGCATGCCAGAAGCCAAGGTTCATGATCAACAGCAGCATCCTATGTCCTTTTCCTACAGGTTATGAGATCATGTGGAAAGACTAGAAAAGGGCTAAGCTTGCTGAATGCTGCAGTATATGATTAATTTCACCTATCTGCACTGTACTACCAGAGAAAGATCCTCCTGACATTTAGTAAGCATTAGGAGTAAATATTGTGTCATGTATTTAACTGCAACTCACCTAAAAGAGGAAAGGTATATTTTACCTGTAATGTCCTTCTAGTGGTAACTGAACAGTCCCTTCCTCTTCCATTGCTAACATACTTTGCTCTTCCTAGAAGGAAGCAATTTAGACATGAGACAGGACACGAGATTGGGAGAAGTGACATTTATATACCTTAATTGTCTTTCTCCTTTTCTTTAAGTATTTATTTGACGTTCTCAAAGTAAGATACTTTCCAACTCTCAGACACCCTCTATTTTAAATGGTATATCTTCCCTTAATATTATTTTAAAAATAGAGGAGACACTTTTGTAACAATAAGGAAGGAGAAAAATTAGTAACACTGAGTGAGCAACTGTAAGGTGAATTTTAAGTATCATGCATAACAGGATATATACATTGCAAAGTTAACATGCAAAAATGAGGGAGGTCAAGTTTAAGTTTGCACACGCAGTTTAATACTGATGAAGTTTTATTGCAGTGAAAGGTAGTGAAACAAGACACCCAAATCAGTTTTCCCTTCAACAGGAAGAACTTGTATGAGGAACAGGAAGTGAACTAGGAGACATAGCTACCAAAAATCTTTTGGTGAAATAATGACAAATTTAGAAAATCTATTTTAGAGGGAGGAGAAAACAAAACAATACCCATCAAACACCATGTCCTGCCTGCAAGAACAAAGGAAAGCAAGGCTCTGCTTTTCAGACATCTTAATAAGGCTCCACAGGAGGATTCTCAAGGCTCACACCCCTGTTAGGTCAGGAAAACCACAGCCAGGAGGTTAATGTGCCTTCCCATGAATGGAACCAGCAAATCCTGCCCTGAACTGCTGCACTCTCTAGGTGAGGCTAGCAGACACCCTGAGACCTCCACATCTTCCTTCCCTTTCTTAGATGGCTTTGTGTCATGCTTTAACCCCAGCTGGCAGCTGAGCACCACACAGCTACTCACTCACTCTCTCCCACTCTCAGCGGGATGGGGAGGAGAATCAGGAAATCAAGGGAAACTCATTGTGCTTATGGTGAGCATGAGGTTCTGTTGTATGGAATATCCCTTTGGCTAGTTGGAGTCAGCTGTCCTTGCTATGCTCCCTTCCCAGCTTCTTGTGCACCTCCTCACTGGCAGAGCATGGCAAACTGGGAAGTCCTTGCCTTAGGAGAAGCATTACCTAGGAACAACTCCAGTGTCAGCGTGTTGCCAACATGATTCTCTTCCTAAATCCAAAAAACAGCACTGTACCAGCTACTAGGGACAAAAGTACCTCTATCCCAGCCAAAACCAGGACCCTTTGTAACAGTTTACTCTGGGGCCTCTTTGAAGGTGTGAGTTGGCTCTCCCAATAAAAGAGTTGACCATTTTCTGGCAGATCACCCAGAACTCCACACACACTGCTAAGCTGCTATTGGCTGGAAGAGCCAGTACAATTTTCCAAAATAGTAGAATTTAAGCCCTCTGCACAGAAATTTGTTTCTTCTATGTTTTACTATGACAGCTCTTTTAAAAGTCACATTTTTTTCTCCAAATGGGAGAAGTCACTTTGTTCATCCCTGTCTCTGAAAGACTGAACTGATTAGTGGCTTCCAAAGGGGGTCTGTGAAGAGATGGCATGTGTAATATCCACTATAAATGTAAAAAGCCTTGGAAAAACATGGCCTAAAAATATAAAAACAACCTAAGGGATGAAATTAGGATCCAATCAAGTAAGTTTCAGATCTTGTTAACCATATTTCTGAATATTCTTGTGGGTAGAATACTTCTATTTTTAAAAGCCGTGTGATAGCAACTCTCCAATTAATTCCTTAGGCTACATCTCAGAAGTTTTATTACTAGTTAATTTTGTCATTTCCAAGCTTCACAGCTTCATAAGTTTTTGACAGTTGAACAGTTTTAATAATAGCTGCAAATATTTAGAAATGCCAAAATATGCAAAAATAACTTCTCAAAATAGACAGTGAATGAAATAAAAGTAACACCAGTAGATTTTCCCAGTTTTGTTTTCTGATGCCATCCTATCAAACATGGGAAGGAAAGTGCCACATAAGCAAAATATCAGGACAACAAGGGCTTCTTTTCAATAACCAGACCCAGAAGCAGCAGCTACCTTGGTTACTTGTGGTTACTCTGAATTGTGCTGACAGCAGATGCTGTGATGCAGCAACTCCCTGCTCTGCTCCAACTCAAAAGGGAAAACAATGACTCACATACTTTCATTTCAGCCTGGTAGTTTTACTAAATAGTAAATAATCATCATGATGTTTATCACCTATCTGAAACCTTTTCCTCTATGAAAGTACCTTGAATGTGTCAAAGAAAGCCAAGTGCTAGTTCACATTCCCAGAGTGACCCCAGGGGCACTATACACACTGTTGTATGACAGTGTGGCAGCATAAGAATCTACATTTAAAACACATCCCCACCTAAGTCTGTTTGGTTTGTAACCTTCAAAGGACTTATGTGAAGTATTACAATATTACACTTCAGATAATGGTAACAAGTCTGCCTGTTGCATGGAATATGCCTTATTTACAGGAATGAAAGCATGACCCACCTCTTTCTCAGCATCTTCTAGTTTCTTTTTCTTGCTCTCAGGCATCAAATCATCTAACCAACTGAGCTCCCGCTTAGTGAAAAAGAAATCCATGAGTTTTCGGACAAAAACCAAAGCTAGAACCTGAAAAGATGTTAATGCCAAGAATTAGGAAGTTAAGCAAGTAAAACTGACAAATAAGTTTATGAAGGAATACTTTGCAAAGTGACCACAGTTTGCAGCTACAATTTCATCCTTGACTTTGGTTAGGACAAGATTTAGCCTTTCTGTGTTGAGATGAAGCAGGCCTTGAGGCATTTAACAATCAGATAGCTTTTATCTTCAATTAGTGCAATGAGCAGAGAGATCATTTCCGTGGCAGCATAGGCTTTTACTTCCAGCAAGGCACAGAACTGAAGTTTATCTGCCCACAATTAATTTTTTTCTTCAATAATAACTATCCACAGGTGGAAAAAAAAAAAAGATATTTTTTATAGGAAACAAAAAAATATTTCCTACCATCATAGGAAAGACAATGGCAGCTCTGGAAACCTTTATAATCCACAGAAGCACAAGACAGCTCAGCTGAATTATAGTGAAGAGATGGACCTTTCGAAGAGGAACATGCCTCAGATAAATAAAATCTGGCTGATGCTTTGCAGGCATCCAGAACAACTTTATCCTGTCAAAAAGCTGAAAGAGAAGTTTTTTACAGTTTGCATCAAAGTGAGCTGTAGGATCACCTCTGCTGATATTCACACACTGCCTAAGAGAGTCTGGATAGCCTAAGAATCTGGCTTGTTATTCTAAAGGCAAAAACTTGTGCAGAATAAGAGTTCCTCAGTTAGAGTCAGGAGCCAGGAACCTAGGCTAGTCCATCAAGCTGATCATGCAAGGATCTCTTCAGTCTTATCTCCTGTGGATGAAACTCTGCTTTTTTTTTCCCTCCCCAGTTTACTTCATCAGAAACTTTATCCCAGATTGTTTCCTTTTCACTTTCTTCACAAAACCAGGGCCAAAAGAAATAAAAGGAAAACAAAACAAAAGTAATGCCAAAAAGCCAAATGCCATGCTGTTAGTCCTGTACATCAGAGATTGAGAGGTTCTTGTTTTTCCAGACCATTTTGGCTCCATCCTGACCCAGTTGCTATGGCTCAGTGAGGATGGTGATGCACTATTTCTCCCTGCATGGATCAGCCACGAGAGATTTACACAGTCTTCAGGAATGTCAAGTTTCAGGAAATTTAATTGAGCATGGGCAAACTGCAATTTTTGTAAAAGGCTTATAATTTGGCCACATCTGAGCAGATTCCTTTGGCAAAAAGCACATCCTCCCACTAAAGCCATCTTATCAAATCTCCATTTCTAGTCCCAGCTTGGGGGAGGGAGAAAGGGAGGAGGATGCTATCACTTTTCCAAGTAAAGATAGCCAGATTTTAGCATGCCTTTAAAACCACTCTGCAACAGTGTACTTTCTCATAGCCTTGTTCTCACAAACAGCTCAACTATATTAAGTTGAAAGTACCTAAACTTCAGTAAAAGCCAAGCTACACTTCTTGGAATATCAACTCAAATTATAAGAGCTAGGCAAAGTTATAACTTTGAATAGAGAACACCAGCAAAAAAAAAAAAAAAGAGATGTTGCCAGCTTTGCCTATAAATAATAGAGGTAAAAAAGGGGAACCCATTTTTAATTTGCAATCAAAAAATCAAATACAATGAAAGAAACAATCAGGCATTTTCTTTGCTCTTTGTATTTGATAACCTTTTGCACGGTGTAATTCATTTTTTGTCACGTGGTTGTTCTTTCTCTATTGTCTTGTAAGGTGTATCAGTAGCTTAACTTTCAACAACAAAAGAGGCACATTTGAGAGGTGAGTGTTTATGTCAGAGAAGCTAAAAGAAATAAAAAATCTGGAGCACATTACCTAAAGGGAATACTCTATTTAAAGAGAATCCATTTTCCTTTTTTAAGTGAGTCACTTCCAAGAATTTAAGGTTGGCAACATTCCTTTAAGATTATACACAAAAGATGGTAATAGAATAAGAATAGCTACACGTTTTATAGAAAGCATCTCATCAGTAACACATTCTTCATCAATCTATTTTACCTGAATTCCCTTTAGAGATGAAGCACCCATGTATAGAAATACTCCATAAAGTACTGGCATAGGAATAAACTGCACAAACAAGCAAAGAAAGGGAAGAGCATATTAAATGACAATTTTAAAGGCTTCTAGAAAGACATTCTAAACAGTTGAAATTCAAAGTGCCATATGCCTGCATTAATCAGACAAGTTGTAAATTCAGAGTCACTCAATTACAAATTAATAATGTTTCTCAGAGAATAAAGCAAAAGAAGAATCTGGCTCTGCAGTTTTATTTTCCTGTTCACAGCCAGCTATTACAATATATTTTATTCACTATTAATAAAATTAACAGACTACTATAAAATAAATGAAAGCATTTGAGACATTAAAATTCTTGACTGGAAAGACTGCTCAGGAGAGTATCTGAATAGTAAAGATATAAACCTCAGAAAAATGTTCAATACACACAAAATACTTTATACTGATAAATGTTCTATGCTGTAAGCATTTAAAAATGGATTCATTACTTGTAGGGAATGATTTTTAACAGACAGTTTTGAAAGTTCAGGCTCTCAGTAAAGGAATATTTCCATACACAAGTATCTCTTTTAAATACTAAATACATAAAGCATATGTCCTGTGTGTTTTCAAGGTGAAGCCTTGATAAAATAGGACTGGGAAGTCCAAGTTCTAAGCACTTGGAACTTCACTGTGACAGTGTGCAAGTGTAAATTCTGGTCTTACTGAAGCAAAACTCCCACTGATTTCACAGAGGCCAAATAATCCTTAAAACCACTAAGTATTATAGATGGTATTATATATGTATATAATGAGACACCCAGTCTCAGGATACTAGTGAGGTAACATCAGAGGATTTTCATGTTCCCTTCAAGAAATGAACCACACAACTTCTCCTGCAATTCTGAAATTAATTTTAAATTATCCAGAAACCACAAAATGTTTTCAGCTTTTCCAAATAAATCTAGATATTTTGTATCACTTAGCAAGACTGTTTCATGATAATCTGCCATGGGCCCAAAGTAGAGACAAAAGGTGGATCTTCATATACTACAGGTCAATGGCAGAATTCCCTTTAACTTTAGTCAGGCCAGAGATTGGTTGCAAGGGTTTTGTTCTAAAACTGTTCCAGGTCCCTCCCCACTTTATTATGCAAAATTAGCATTCCACTTTAGATTTTCCTTGTGGAACACTCTGCTAGCTAGCAATGTGCCTGGGCAGAGCACTCGTCAAAGAATACAGCAACAACAGGGAAATGTTCGGTGCACTGCTTTCCCTTTCTTCCCCAAATTACCTTTAGGATACTTGTCAAAAAGACAGATGAGCCCATGAGGACAAAAATCATGAGCCCTGTGACTCTTTGCTCTCGAATTCCAAGAAATTTTGGCTGCTCCCCTGGAGCGGAGCACTCGGATTCCAGTTTTAAGCTATTGACATGGGAAATAGAGAGGACAGTAGCAGCCACAAACCACGGCAATCCCATGATAGAGCACACGCCAAGCATGACTGCCACCATCAGCAGGTCGAGGTGGTATCCACAGCCTTTCTGTTAAAAGACAGCAACAAGATATCAATTGACATCTGAAGGAAGGAGAACACTCCTGGAAGGCATTCCTAATGAACTGTTGGAGAGAGATGCAAAAAACTGTGACTTGTAGCAAAATATAGTTTTCTTCTCTGTGTTCTCCAGGGGGGGTCAGGAGGGATGGCAAGCTGGTTTCCTAAGGGGAGTTCCTACTAGTTCACAAGAAATGCTTAATGTTATTACACTCAGTCCAGTTAGGAGTTAAGTGTACATCTCCTAAGTCCTCACTGCAATGGGCACCAAGAACCTTCCCTGCTTATAAAAGAGATACTGGGAAATACAGAGATCTCTAATCTCTCATAGTTCACTAATCTGTCCTGTGGATAACAATAAGCAGAATATCCAGCTGTACTGCCAGCTTTCCAGTGCACTAATCTTAAAAGACCCTCTGCCCATACTTACACAGGAGGTGGAAAAAGATGTATTTTGATTCTTTCTATACACAAATGCTTAACATTTTCAAAGTCAGTTTATGCTATAAAGGGCCATAAAACACACTGATCCTTTTAAAGTTTGTACAGATGGTGAGCATGTGATAGTACAAAGTTTTCACTAATGTACTTCCATCTTAGCTCAGAACAGATAGCTAGAATTTAAGAGAAACTATAATTGAGCTGTACATTAAAATAAACTATGAAATAATACTCATCATCAGGTACTGTTTTACTGATTTCCCTATTCAATACCTGAAAGTATTGAATAAACATTCATATGAGGAGCCAGTACAAAACCTTTGGGTTTGGATAATCTCTGCAGCAGTCAAATACCAACAATAATAATTTACCAACAGTAGGATGTTGCTTTGCTTTTGTAGTAGTGGATAAAATTCTTTGGTCAAATCATAAGATACCTTTAAAAACTTGCAAATGCAACTTGCACTTGAAAATGACCAATAATCTGCACCAAGCAGATGCAGGGATCTGTTACCACAGCTGAGAGGGATATTTCTTTTCAATGTTATGAAGTATCCAGGACCACCATGCAGCTGCCAGCAGGAGCTCAAGCTATTTTCCTTCAAAAAGTCTAGTTAGTTACCTCCACAAAATTTTGCAGTAGGGTAACAAATCCAATGTCATGGTCTGATGAAACAGTGATGCTCATGCAAACAATGCTAATATGCTGAACCATAATTCTGCCTGTAAACCCATGCAAATGCCTTTTGACATAAAAAAAGTAACTAAACTAAACTTGGAAGGGTTTGCTGCAGAGACTGCCAAAAGCTGAAACGTTCACTATTCAGAATTTCCTATGGGAAGTATAAAAGAAGAGAGGAAAACAAGCTGGAAACAAACAAATCATTTCTTTCTGAAGACAACTTTTACTTCTAAAATGGGAAGCGTCTGCATTTATGAAAATGTAAGCTACATATCAAAATGAAAATGCCATCTTATTTGCTTACATTATTTAAAAAGAGGAATTCATATAAAGAAAATGAAAAGAATCAAGTCCAGCAAGCTTCCCTCACTCCCCAAAAGTGCTCATGAGCCTTAACCCAAGACCTATCTTGACAAACTCCGGGATGTGTCACACAGATATTAGTTCCACATACAATGCACTCCCAGACAGAGTTTAATGCTCCATCCTAAGAGAGACACCTTTTTTTACCTTCTGACACATTTATGAGGAATGTATCTGCTAATGCATACAGAATCCGAGAGCATTTCCTCACATTCATACATGATCTGAGGAACCTGACATATGGGAAGAAAAGGAAGGATAGCAACAGGTGATGCTAGAGCAGACCCCAGCAAAACTAAAACGCAGCAAGACAAGGGGGCAGCCAGGAGGACCATCTGACTCCCAGATGCCAGTGCTGAAAAAACACATTCCAAAGCTTGGCAGCAAATTCCTGCATCTGTCAAGTTAACCACATGCAATGCTATGGATTGACATGAAGAGCCAGGCTGACAAAGAGGGCAAAAAAAGAACATATCAAATGTCACAATCATCTAAGAAGAGGCAGTGCAAAGTGAAGGTTGAAAATGCATTTGCTAAAGCAACTTGGGATTGGATTGCTGCTTATTAAAAGTATGTCAAAAAAAGCCTAAGCTTGCTGCATATACATGTACAGAAACCTGCTGCTACATTTTGCCCAACAGTTTTTCAGAGGGGTGATGTCCCTTTTTCTCTCTCCATCTGTAGGCAACTAAAGTGTTAGAGAACAGAGCAGGAAGTTGTCCTGTGTTGTTTTAAGAACCCATTGTGCCTATAAAGCTCAGTTTTATTCTCCTCCCTTCTTAAAGATAGGAAGGGAATTTAAAAAAAAAGGAGGATGGGCAGAACAACAGACAAGGATGAAGAAAGAAAATATATACAAAATAACCCCTGAATAGTTTTTCAAGCTCCAATCCAGTAGAACAACACTGTCAATATCCAAAGAAGCAATTAATATAATGGTACTTAAGGAAAAATGAGCTTCCAGCATTTTCTCTTTAGGTGAATGGGTATTGTACTTCTAATTAAGCACTGAGGATAGAGGATAGCACTTTCTTGACTGAGAATCTCTCTTCCAAATTAAATTATTAAATTCATAAAGACTTCTATAAGGTAGTGAATCACTGATATGCAGCACAGGTACTACACAGAGCAACAGATAAAAAGCATAACAGTTTTGAGGGGTGCTATATAACATATCATGAACCAGCACAGTCAAGTAGTTTAAGCTGCATTACATAACCTGAAGTAGAAAACAACACTGAAAATCTGTTTGGCAGAATACCTTTAGTTTGTGTTCTTTTCTGTTGATAATGACAGCTGTGATCTGCTGGTCCATAAAGATAAGGATAGTACAAAGCAGGGCAGGAATTACAGCAGCTATCACTGTCCACCAAGGATTAGGGCCCAAAGGAGTAATAAACCAGCCACGGTCATCTCTGGTGGGCTGTAAAAACACAGGCAGGCAGGACCAGTCAGAACTTGGAGGATTATTTACATTTCAGCCTCACAGGAATACATACAAAAACATTACTAGGATACAACTGTCTTTAAAATCAATCTATATAAGAGCAGAGAAAAAAGCTAATCTTCCTATTAGACCAAAAAGAGAAATTACATAAAATAAAACTGTGTCTGGGGTATTAAAGTCTTGGTTATATTTGATACACTGAGCCCTGAAGTAGGGAAGAGCCCCAGAACATTAGAGTAGTCTAAGATTTGGGTAGTTTGAGCCATGTTGATCCTCACACAGAAGATATTAGGAAGCATGAAGGGGCCTGATGGGACACTGACATGGGTCAGGAATCAGAGTGGACACGGACAATTCAGAACAGGATCACTGCTCTCCAATGATCAACAAAAAATACCATAAACTCACTAAAGCACATGACTTTGTCCAAGCAGCAAGGCAGTGCAGTTTATTAACAAATTACCTTAAAAGCATTTGGAACCTGAAGCTTTGGTGATGGAATCCCAATGGCATAATCAATTAAAACCATGGACAAAATGGTGAGAAAGACAGCAAAATCACTGACGACGGATCGTACCTACAATTGTGGAGAGAAAGACAAGCTGAACTACAGCACTCAGCTGTGATTTAGCATTTAGTTTCATCACTGTTTCAGCTGATAGCTAAACCCATGCTGATTCTGATAGCATTTCCTAACAAAGATACAGTGTCCACTTCACCAGCATAAAGGGAATTTGCAAAGGAGATGGAATTGGTGCTTGCCCAGGACTAATGACAGCTTTGGAATTAAAATAAAGGCACACACCTTTGTTGGGAAGTATCGGCTAGTTTTGAACTGTTTCAGTGTGGATGACAGTGTTACTGTCGAGAAGAATAAGATGACAGACCAGAAGAGGACATCTGGAACATAAGGGCCATGATGACCACAGGCTCGTCCAACAAACTCGCCATGAAACTTCTGACATTCCTGTCAGGGAAAGCAAAGTAGAGTTGTTCTGAAAAACATCTATGCTTACACTGGTATTTTCCTTCCAATTACTTTCCTAAATGACAAGCAGGCTGTATTACTAGAAACAGCAAAATCATGTTAGACATTTATTCTTTTAAAAATGAAAACTCCCAATGTTTGTATCTAGTTTGCATGGAAAACACTCAAACACTCAGAAGAATCTCTTTTATAATCAGTATTAAATTATGAAGTCACTAAGACATATCATAAATCTGGGTTTATATTAATGACTATTTTGATCTGAACAAGTATACTTATTTTCTGTTTACAAACACAATTCCTTCTAAGAGAGGAAAGCAAAGTTCCAAAGGAGAAAGGTTGCCCCTGGTGCATTCTCAAGAGCTGATTTTATGTTTCAACTTCGCAGGCCAACAACTCCATCAAAAGCTAAGTGAAAATGAGCAGTATTAACCTAAAGAGAGCCAAATACATGTAACACCACCTGGGGGCAGCACATTCCACAAATTCCCTTCTCCTTAAAAAAAGCCATCTGAGAAAATGCAGCAAAAGCCAGACTCTCTAACATTAATTCTATCCAATATAACATACAATCAAATTATGCAGATGCAGCAGAAAACAGGCCAGGTAATTCTCCACTACAATCCTGAGTTGTCTAAAACCATACCTGCTCCAAGTTAGCTCTGGACTCACAATCCTTTCCTTCTCCAATGCCTTACACACTTCAGTAAAATGAAAGACAGTACCCAGAATCCAAGATTCCAGGCAGCAATATCCTGTCAGATGAGGATCTTTTAGCACCAAATGAACTGGGTCACTGGCTTAGCAGACTTGCAATGCTAAGAGAAACTTTGGCTGTGAACAAAGGCTAAGCTTGGAAAAAAACACACTTGCTACTTGATGGTTGCGAGACAAAGCAGTGTAAAGCTTTTTACACAGGCACAGCAGTAAAACTGGGAGAAATAGGATGCACTTCTGACTGAGGAAATAAAGGTTTCAGGTGAGAAAAAAGTAATTGTTGGTCCTACTGTTGTTTTTAAGTGAGGACACCAATCTAGATCTTCAGAATTAAGAAACTTTTAAACCAGACACAAGAAATACAAGGAAGAAATGAGCATGGAGTGACACTAACTAAATATTTATAGACAACTAGGTCTAATCTTTTACTGTAGATCTCTAGGACAGGAAAATTATTTCCCAATTATACTTGCAAGAAATAAATATGTGGAAATAGGAAAAACTTCAATTATTTCCTTGACAATGATAGGGATACATGGGAAAAGTTGGTCAGTTACACTACTACCATGTAAACTCAAGTTTGGGTAATAATCTTTTAGAGAAGTTTTAAAGGGATTTATATAATGCAGCTGGTCTTTTACATTTATAGTTAAAACAAAATCTGTTATTTTAAATCTCCTCAGCTGTAAATGTACTCTGAAAAACACTGTCAGAGATCTGAGAAAGTGAGAGGAGGAGTCTGCCCCTGCACAGATGCTCTTCGAGTGTGCTTCAATCCTGAGAATATTCCTTCTGGATTGCTGGAATCCCTCAGGCCAGCAGCTCCCAACTTTCTCTCTGCTGTTGCCACACCAACAGAGTTGAGGAGCAGTCCTTGCTGTCAAGCCAAAGCAGCCATGGAAGGCAGCTCTTGCTTAACTTGTGATAGGAGCACACCAAAAAAACCAGGATCTGCTGGAGATGGTCCACTGGATTGGCTTCTCAGTGTTTTATTTGTTTATGCCTATGGTGAGGTTAATTCAGCTGTATGTTTGACAGAACCCTTCAGCTTGGTGTCTTTTGCACTCATCTCTTCAACTGTGTATTGAAATCACAGAAGAAATGATCCATTTGTGAGACAAAGTGGAGGCCTGATCTCAATATGGCATTTTAATCAAGTTATAAATGTTGCTTTGAAGAAGGCAAATCTGAAGTACTAAATCCTTTAAAGCTACAAAAGCATACTGTTTAGAAACAAGTAACATATCCAAACTGTTTGCAGCTTGTTCCCATCCTGCTTCCCCAACTCCAGCTCCCACAAAACATTACACAACTAAGATATACTTAAGACTGAAAGTCTATGTGAGAGAGAAGATTGGTCACTGAACAAAAAATATTACAAATTTTCTGCCCTTCCTCTCCTTTGTGGCTCAAACAGCTGCAAGAATGTTTTAGGGGAAATAAATGCTTCTGAGTCTTTCTACACAAGAGAACTTTGGTTTTGCCATCTGGCAGAACTTAGGACAAATCTGTTGTCATTTGACATGTTTAGACTTAGTCTCAGTCAAACTCCTGTGCTGGTGTGTCAGGAAGTCTCCAAAGCAGGACACCAAAAGCACAGAATTGCTTTAATGTCTAATATCAAAGGGAGCAAAATCCTTACAAAAGGAGATCCTAGACTGGTTTGGGTTGGGAAGGGACCTCTGGAGGTCATCTAGTCCAATCCCCCTGCAGTGGGCAATAATGCTACAAAGTCTATTTATTAGTCTTTTGTTAAGTATATTTTATGCTTTATTTGAACAAATATGATCAGGAAAAAAATAGTATTTTTTTTCAATATACTTGCTGCAGTAGGAAAGACAAAATTATTTATGGTTATGCCTTTCTTTATAAAGTTGCAGTACTCCACTTACTGACACAGTTAGGTTCCCCCATGGCACATCAGATGCAGATATATTGTAGTCCTGCCAGTGGCGTAAGGTTTTATTGCTAGGATGTTCTGGTTCCACACAACTGCATCTGGAAAGAAAAAAAGTGGTGTGTTTTTTTTCCCTTCATAATAAAAGATCTAATCAAAATGAACAATTTGAGACATATTGAAATTGTGCTCTGCTTTGGCAGACAGTTTGAATTCAGTAAATGCATGCTTTGAAGCAGTTTGTAGCTGAGTAGGCAGTGCTATTGCTCGAGTCTACTTTGCTGTGAGGTGAGGATGCATATATAGTACGTAATGGGACAGACTTCAACCACTGTCCACACCAAGTTTTCCTACCTATTTTCCTCCTGTTCTAGTCACACTTCCAAGCACTGTTTGTAATACTGAGAACATGCCACTACTGTCCCACCTCCTTATTCCTAAGGCTTCCCTATGTGAAGTTTGGATGCTATGCACAAGTTCCAGGCTGAACCATGTCTCATTATGCAAACTCTGTGTATCTTTCTCTTTACCAGAAAACCTTTGTGTGCAAAATTGCCAAACTGCCTAGTCAACTGTCAGGGCTTTGCAGGGTCACCAGCACCAAAGGCTCTGGGAACTCCTGTGCCCACTGTTTTTCCTTTCCCCACAGCTGCTTTACAAGCACACTTTTCATTTTCAGTTGTGTATTTTACCATACCAAATGTGACAAGGTAGAGTGGGAGGACAGTGCTCCAAATAGGCTACTGAAAGTAAAAATTAAGTCTTTAAAGCCTCTAATGCAACTGGGGGAGGCTTTTTCTTTGACAAAGCCTTCAAAGTATGCAGGATACCCTGTAGGTTCCAAGATGTCATGTGTGCTTTGCAGCTCTCTTTAAATTAATCCAACTTAAAAAGCCTGTAGTACTATCTATCCTGTGAGTATTTTAACGTGCTTGTGATGGCTGTAAATAAATGCTGTATTCTCCTTTCTGATAAAGTTTTCAGGAGTAGCTGGTGACAGGATAACATCTCTCCAGTGGAGAGCCATTAAGCATACATTTGCATTCCAGTTCTAGAAGTATACTGGTTTATTCACTTACATAAGCCATCTCTGTTCTCAGTGGGTGTTTATCTTCCCACAAAATGACAATTCTCATCTAGATTTGTAATATTTTCTATATCAGAAAGTCTACCATCTACATGATGAGCACAGAATAGTGCCACTGTATTTTGATTACAATACTATACATGTGACAAGAGCTGCATTTAATACATACCTAAAGAGAGATGCAGATTGTCTGTGTGCAACTCCCTGCTTTTAGTTTAAATGCAGCTATTTAGAAAAGAAAAAAACCCTTACAGCCCATGAACAAAAAGAAAGAAAAAAAAAGAAAAGAAGCAACAGCATTCAGAGAAATAAAGGGCCTGAGCCAAAAGTCCTTGAAGTAGAGTGGCTCTTTCAAATCAGTTTGGTGTGCTTTGGATCAGGCCCCAGGTGCAGCATGAACGCGTGTCCAATGTGTACTCTCCAGTACTACAGAATGGCTTAAATGAAGCACGTTGCTACCAGTGAGCTACAGTAGCATAAGGAAGTCAACAAACAGTATGTCTACGTTATTGCAAGGGACTATCTGATGGTCATGCAACAATGCAGAGGTGGCTATTTCAGGTTACTGCTGTTTGCTGTGGCCACAGGAGCTCCCTGCCCCTGCTGTCCATCGCCGATCGCGGAGTGGCCAGGCGCGGGGCGATGGCCCTGGGGGGTTTGAGTACAGTAGGCCAAGCTGGTGTGGGCTGTTCAATCACACTCACTTGCTCACTAGAAGGGAAGACTGGCCATGTCACCAACACTACAGGATACAGCTACACTGTCTGCAAACTGCAAAATCACATTGAAAAATTAGAGAAGCCAAAATTTCTACTTCCTTAGTCAGAAACGCGACAGTTGAAGCTATGGTTTAATATAGCTCACATAATTCACCTTCAGGTGAGATCATCACCCTGTTTATTTATGTATTAATACCACTTCCCTCCTTCACAGCATTCCAGTCTGGCCTTTGCCAAGTTTCACAGGCACTTACCCATTGTTCATCAGCAAGTAAGTGATCTGTGCAAGCTTCACCCCTGCAAACCAAAATCACCCTGCACCCAGCTTTTGTCACTGAATGACTGCAGAATTAGGCCCTAACTGATCAGACCCCACTTTCTAACAAAAGAGATCATTCAAACAGTCATCTCAATGTTTTGAGATAGATAACATTACATTTTTTTCAATATGTATTTTGACAGTGATATTTTAATATGAGATTGTATCATTACAGTTATAGTCTTCCAGCAACACACATGACTTGCTTAACATTCTAGAAATGTGACATAGAAAGGCACCCTCTGTCCAGCTCAAAAAACATCATTAGAGGTATCATCCAGTGCCAGAGCTTAAAAGATTATCTACTAAAATGTGGTATTTCCTAACAGAGATACTTGCTTCAATGATGCAGTTTATGCTATTACTAATGAGCAAGGGACTATGCATCCATCTAGAAGTGTATTTTCTAAGCAACATACTCAGCTCCCAATACAAGACCAAGTTAGCAACATCATTTCATGCCTTTTAGTAGTAAGGAGTCAGTAATCATCTTAGTTATGCTAACAGATACAGAATGATTTGTTTGATTCTCTTTCATAATGGCTAGGAAGAAACTGCTTCTTTTATTGCAAGAATATAGGCAGGCAAGAATCTGACACTAGCTGTAGGTGTCACTACAGTGGAAAAAAAACCCTCTGCTGCCAATCTCACAATATACCCATTTCACCACACTGGTGACAGAACAATTCTTCTTGTGTCTCTACACTTTTGGCTACTGCAAGATGTTCTGATCTCCTGGGAGTAATTCCGATGTCTAAATATGGGTGCCTATATATCCCATGGGATCTGTCACATCCAGGATTGGTTGGCACATCTGTAGAGAGAGTGTGGTGCCTCCTGCCTTTGTTTTGCAGCAGCTGGAGGCTGAGATCTACAGTGGCAGTGGCTATCCAGTCACTTCTGTATTTCAAATGGCCCTATTCTCACTGGAGCTTTCTTCTAGGCTGTTTAAACATCTGATACAAGCTATTACCAAGTGACTGACAAAACTGAGCTATGGTAAGAAACCATTTCAGACAAGAGAGTCTTCAGGAAATTGCAGGAGAGCTGTCAGATATTATTAAAGGGGAAAGTAACAGAAAAATAGTGGCCTGACACTGCTAACTAGAAAAATAGCCAGAGTGATGAGTCTTTACTGCCTTTACATCATACATCAAGAAATCTCTGGCAAATCAGGATAAGAAACAAAGGTAGATGAGAAATAAAAATCTTTAGGACTGGCTGACAAAGTGCTATCAATTCAGTGGTAAGAGGATAGGCTGTATGGGTCACTGATGGCACCCCACTTCCCATCTTTGTCCTCCCAACCCCCTCATATTTTTTCTAGCTCTTTTTGCCTCCAAGTCTCAATTTCATAAATTCCATGAACTTGAGGCAGCCATCAAAACATAGCTGTGTGCAACATTTCCTACAACTTGTCCTGTTTTCAAAGACCAGAGCTAGGATTTGACAGCATCAGCTTTGGGACATCTCAGACAACTAACTATCTGTGTCCTTTGGTCTGCAAAAGGAACAGTTATCACTGCCATTAATAGAACAAAAAAGACTGTCTGTATGACCTCTCTTTCTTTGACAATGGGAAAGGTAATATGGCTTAGAAATCTGTTATTTTATTTGTACCACTGGGGAATATTTCCTCCCTCCTCTGTAGATCAGCAATAAAAGATAAATATCATTGTTACTCAACAACCAGTTAGGCAAAAGGTTTTGTACTAACAGCACTTTCATCCTGACTCACCTTCTGTTCACTGCAAAACAAGAAATTTATTCCCTAGGCCCATTTATCCAACTGAAATTAAGCTGGGTCTAGTGCAGGAATCCCTCTAATTTTCACCTCTCACCCCAAAACTGTTTTGGAGCTTGTGTTCTTCCAGCATGTCTGTATTGCAAGCTACACCTATTTATAGTAGCTAAGGTACTAGGATAAGCTGTTTACATAGGGTACACTCTAAGAAGATGAAACTGCAGCTTCTTCATGATTAGACAACACACCATTTCCCTTTCCTAGAAGGACAAAATCTCCTTCTGACTCACTTACAGTAATGAGATTTGCTCCACAGGAATATTTATATTAAAAAAAAAACAACAGGCAAGTATGACAAATAAGTTACAAAATGTGCTTGTTTAAACACTATGTCTCAGGAGTGCATATTTGGTAATAGGAGTAGGAAGTTTTTGCCCTAAGACACAGAGTATACTCTACAGATGTGCTCTGCAGTGATCACAGTTATCAACCTGCTACTCAACCTAGCCAATCCCAAGTGTGTAGAGCCAGATGGGATCCACCTGAGGAAGCTGGTGGAAGAGCTTACCAAGCCATTCTCCATCATTTATCAGCAGTGCTGGTTAACCAGGGAGGTCCCAGATGACTGGAGACTAGCCAGCATGACACCCATCCCCAGAAGGATGATCCTGGGAACTACAGGCCTGACATCATCCTGAGTGCAATCACACAACACGTGCAGGACAACCAGGATCAGGCCCAGACAGCACAGGTTCATGAAAGGCAGGTCCTACATGAGCAACCTCATCTCCTTCTATGACCAGTGGATAAGGGAAAGGCTGTGGAAGTTGTCTACCTAGACTTCAGTAAAGCCTTTGCTGCTGTCTCCCACAGTATTCTCCTGGAGAAACTGACTGCTCCTGGCTTGGACAGGTGTACTCCTCCCTGAGCAAGAAACTGGCTGCAAGTCTGAGTCCAAAGAGTTGTGATTCATAAGGATTGAAAGAAAGATTCATATAGAGGAAATCAATGTGTCAGTGGAGAGGAAACTGGAAACAAAACAAATAATACTGATGGGAAATGGACTTCTCCTTTAAGTTTTATCTTTCAAAGCACAGCTGTCATGGCAAGACAAGATTATTTTCCTAATTTATTCATGAGATCTGCCATCCTGAATTAGATCACTGCCTCATTAAGTAGCCTATCTCCAACAATCATGAACATCAGTAGGCTCCCATGTTTATTCCCTAAAGTCCATATAGTCCAGTTGGTCTTTATTAGCTGCCTGCTGCACTCATAGCAGGACTATGGTCTAGAACAGCCATCCACACAAGTGAATGCACAGAAAAGTAGTGTCATTTCATGGCATATTGATAATTCATCTGAAAGCTTTTTCTAGGATGTCACTTCACTTCCAAAGTTAAAAAAAAAAACAACAAACACTTGAAGAGATCCAATATAATGCTAGTTTAGAAATAATACACTGTAGTATACTAGTAATGCTATATGGTCAGCTTAAATTTCCATTTTAGTGTGTCAATACCACTCAAAGATTTTATGTAAGCCTTCCTAGAGGGACATTCTTAAGGAATGACACGTAGGATATGGCACAGTTACTTAATTGCAGCAAAAAAAACCTATAAAGAAATGGAAAATCTGTATTTATATATATGTTCAAAGCAATCATTACTGAAATTCAATTACATGTCTGGGAACCTAATGAGAAATTCTGTGCTTATCTTCACTGACTCTTCTCTTTCCACCTGCAGCTTAAGGAATATAAGGTATAAAAGAACATAATGTATTTAGATTAAATTGTATAAATAATGAAAGATTTAAGACTTGTTTGTGAAAACAGAGCTATGCCCAAAACTAATCTTTACAATGCCTTCTCGAAGCAATAGTTTCTCTAGCCTGTGAAAGATACTGAGATTGACATGATCTTGGCTCCTTAATTACATCAGAGTGGGGATTTTCTACTCCTAATGCTTAAGTGCATGTCAATACCAAGACAGATTGCAATATGCATACTACTATGCCAAGAAATCACTTTAAAATTATTCAATGTAATCTGTTAATAATTGAGTAACTTCTGGTAAAGAATTATTAAAAACAACATGAATTCATCACTTTGAAAAAAAAAAAAAGAATTAATAATAAGCAAAATCTCCAATGTCCCAAGATCTAAGCAACCTCACAATGAGACATAATTTATCTTCTGTATTCTGAGATAACTATCTTAAAATGCTTGTATTTTAAACAATACTGGATTGCTTTCTAAATCATGATCCTGTCATCCACAAGACTTACTTTGTTTTTGAGAACCTCCTTGTTTTAATCCAGCCAGTTGTAGGGTTCTCCTTTTCCAGCAAAAATGATATACTAATATTTTAATATACACATTAAAACTGATGTACATCAGTGTTCCAGAAAGGAGTCACTAACTGAAGATATATTTGCTGCAGGGGCAGGAAAAAGCAGGAGGAGGAGGAAAGTGCAGAAATAAGAGAGTTGCTATGCCAACCTACAAATGATAATGGCATGACAAACACAAAAAGGTCACAGGGGAAATAAAAAAGGCAAAAAGTATGTGTATTTTATTTAATAAACAATGCAACTACTGCAGTTAAATTCCTATAAAAATAATACTATTTAAAAGGGAAAAAAATTACATCAGAGTACACAGTGAAAATCAGGTCACTTTTGTCCTTCTCTTGATTCAGCTCTTGAATGGCTTATTCTGTATTGTCCATATCATAAAGGTGGTGTTGGAAGAAAAAGTTCTATATGAATGCTGAATGGATTTCCCTGCAAGTCCATGGCCTGATGGTTAGAGTCAAGACTTCAAAACAGAGTCACAAACAAGGACAATAAAGAAAAGGAGAGAAAAGTGCATTAGGACTAGCTCTGCATTCATTAGCTCATGCAGCAAATGATGCTTTTGTCTGAGAGAGAATTCTGTACAACACTCTAACTCCTATCTTCTACCTGAAAGGCTAAAAGAGGAAACACACATTTTTAAGACATTTTTGAGGAGTTGCAAGTGGATTTTGAAGTATTTGGTTCTGCTTGATTTAAAAATAAAAAATCCCAACTCTTCTGAATGTTCTCTAGTTCTCTAAGCTTTGTAACAGCAGATACTAGTAGTGACTCCTAAACCTTTAAATGGAAGAGGAGAGGCATGCAGTACAATCTCTTACATCAAACTTCTACAACAGAGACTGTTTGTGACAGAATTCAAACCCATCCAAAATACAGAATGTGTTTTCTTTCTCACTGGAAATATGGTTCCAATCTGGTTGAAATACCAACCATTTGAAATTACTATTTTCTTTGTCTTTCTAGTATGCCAAAGAACAGTGCTAACAGCATGCCAGGATCTTTTTGCTGGGTCAAACTCCTGGCTTCACCAGGCCAAAGGCAACAGTACTGGCATGGAGATGGACTACGTGTGGACATCAGAGCATCCTTGGAAAGCCCATGGGAGAAGAGAGGAGGGCTGGGCCCCTGCACACACTGAAAGCTTCAAATATATACAGTGTCCTGGCCTATTTCTCATCAACTTTTTGAGTGGGCAGAACACAGAAATTTTACAGTATAACCTGAGTTTTCTAGCACAGAATTGTAGATCCAAGATAAAGTTTTACATAAGCTTTGGCTAAGCACTCAAAGAGAAATGAGTTGCTCAACCTTTTGAAGTTCACCCATTGCTAATTAAAGAACTGCCAAAGCTTTACTAACAATTAAAAACTTGTCTTTAAAATCCCCAAAGATGAAAATGCAAACAGCTGTTTTAATTAGCAAAACAGCAGATACTAATTAGCTTCTGTAACAGAGTATGCTGGTCCTTTAAGGACAGGATTAGAGTCAGCCCAATTTTGTTACCCATTTAAACTGCAAGTAGAAGGACTACAGGAAGATGCTGCAGAAAAAGCTTCTAATTCCTTGGAAAAGCAGGATTTCCAAACTTCAAACACACAAACCTGAGATTTTTATTCCAAGTAAGGTTTTATGCTTATTTGTCTTCCTGATTCTGATCTTTCTGGAATTGAGACATATACAGACATGAGGATTATTTGAAATGTCTCCTCTTGTGCTGATTCTGTGCAGATAATGGGCAAATGGCCACTGGATCTGGAATTAGGAATATGTGCAGATCTGCACAGCAAAGATAATCAATATGCACCCTGGCATTTCCATCAGTTTTAAGGTTAAAAATATAAGGCACATCCCCTAAGAGCCATGCTGCAGCTAGTCATTTTGATATCAGTGTCATGGACATGATAATAAAAAAGACATGGCTGCAAGTAGAAGATACAATATCAATGTCAAAAGTGAAATGTAATGCAAGGGTTTAAAAGTCAATTTATTTGTACAATCTACACAGAGTGAAAGAATAACTGAGAATGGAGGTATGAAATGATGACCCCATAAGTAACTACAAAACTATTCCCTCAAATAATTTTGATAGGTATCTACATGTTTGAAATCACCAGGCTGCAGTCAAACCTTCCTTCCAGTGTCATGGGATTCAGCTAACCAGGGACAAAACCAGCTACCCAGGAATCTGGAGTTCTCTTTGCATTGATGCTTTTCATGACATATTTTAACATCTCAGCTCTGCCTGCTAAATTGTTCCAGAATAATTTTTTCTCTTTGTATAGTATGTCAGCATCTGTTTTTCAGAACTGTAGGAGAACATCCTATTCTTTTTCTCTCTCAGATGACTACTTGGAAGTGGTAAAGGAAAAAAAAAACAACTAACATTCTGCTATTTAGTCTTTTCAGAGTAAAATATCAACTTCATAGAAATTAAGTGATGTTAAGTAAAACCAGGATATAACCTCAACTCCACATGTGGTCAATTCTTGATGTTTACTGCTTTCTCTTCAAATTAATATTCTTTTGTCTACTGATTAAATTATTAGAAATAGTATTTTCCCCAGCATGCTGAGAGAGTATGTCACAACACATCTATAGTTTCTGTACCTTGTTCTGTGTATTAAGGTCTATCGTGTGCATTCAGAGTCAGGATTTGCTAACCATTTTTCTAGTGATAAAATATACAAAGCTCAACTGTTTTCCTCTCTTGCTGTGTTTTGTTTTTCCCAGCTTAAAATGCAAATGAGACATTTGGTTGAGACACTCCTGCTTTTGCAGTGAACAGAAGATGTGGCACTGTTCAAGCATTGTTCCTTTTGGGCCCCCCCTGCTCAAGCAGAAGGTTCAAATGAGTTCAGTGAAATAAGACAGACCTTTCTGGAGAGGGATCTTCTAGGAAAATTCCTTTTATTGGCACTTTAGTTGCTAAGGTGACCAGGCTTAACTGGCCTCAGGACAGACTAGGGTCTTGTCCTTTACTAGGAGAAAATTTTTGTTCTCCTATCAAAGAAACAAATCTGAGCTTTCACTTCTAAATGAAACTACCTTGATGCAAGCCACTCACTTTTTTATTCTCCAAGTAGAATACTACCTGTCAAAACTCCACAGTAATGGAGCCATATTTCAAATCTTGTTACCAAGAACAAATTGATTATGATTAAATCAATCACCACTAAGAAGCACCTAACAATTCCAAATCCACTTCAGTTCTTGAAACTTGAGCCTTAACTGCCAGAGAGGTTAAAATAAAAGAGGAATATTAAATGATATCATTTTTAGATAGGTCGAGATATCAATTTTGGTGGAAAAAAACTCAGATAAATATGATATAAAAACGTTGCCTGAACACTCAGTAAAATATTATAAATCATCATTACAAGGTAATAGTAAGAGATCATCGAGTTACAGCTCATTAAATAAAAACAGAAATAAAGCCTTACAGCTGCAGTCCCTCCAAGCCCACTTTTTCATTCTAGACCTTCCAATTTGTGCATGTGTAAGCTTTCCCAAACTTGAAGGCAAGCTAGTTTTGCCTCAAGTCAATGTGTACTGCTTGTACACATAACCCCAGTAACCACTAGCTCCAGATGCCAACATCAGACCTAACTCAACAGCTTCCACATATTAAGTTCACAACTACTGTAACCTTTTCCTGCTGTGCAATGCTTTGTATTCCTCATAGGGAAAATATAACCTATGGGGAAAAAAAACCAATGTTCAAAGAAGCAACCTTACTTACGAGTACTTTGTCAGCAGATCCAGATCATTGTGCATGTTGATTGGATATGTCTCACTGAGGTGGAACAGCTTCTCTAAGGCCTCATAAATGAAAATGATGCAGATCAGAGAAGCAAAAGCTTCTTCAGTAAAGCGAGTGATATAGCAGACTAAGGAGCTGGCATCAGTTGCAACAAGGATGATGCACAGGATTGCAGTCCACAGCCCAATGCTAGCTCTCAGAGAAAGGTAGGACAACCCATACTCTCTAAAGAGAAGAAAAGAAAACAGTTTACCTTTTGGCCAGCCACAGTAAACGGAGAGGAGGCAGCTCCAAAATATCCTTTGCCTAGGGATATAGGATTCTGAGGACAGTCTGAATTCACCTATTATGAACTGAAGATACTGCCAAGTTACCTCTTGATCTGAGCTCTCCCCCTGCTTAGGACACAAAGAGCTCTATCCCTACTCAAGGGAGAGAGCAGCTTTGAGAATAGTCACACACATCAAGTGTGTAAGGCTCATCCACTTTTTATCCCATATCCTGCCTTGGGAACAGCCAACATCTGCCAATTTCTGAAGCTGCAAGAGTAGCCATGAAAACAACTTGCAACATAATCCTGTATGCTTATTGCCTGTGGTAACAGAGATGTTCATCATCTTCTGCAGATACTGGAAGTTTGGGATCAGTGTCTCACCTTGTACCTAACACCTGAGGGATGCTGTATACCACAATCTTCACTTACTTGCAAAATTTGAATAAGATCTTCTCAAACACTAAAACTGGTCCTGTGCTGCCAAGGATAGTGAGAGGCTGTCCCCCAAAGAGAGAGTAGGCAATTCCAGTCATGGATGCTCCAAACAGGGATTCTATTGCACTCTGCATAGGAAACAGAGAGAAGTGTCCATAAATCCTCTAACAGATTCTTTTTGCAATGTCTCAGTCTGTAGCCATCTAACACTGAAACACTGAAAAGCTTTAAAAGTGAGAAGTTCAACACTAGGAAAATACTAACCACGGAATAGAAGTTTGTTTAAAAAGTTCAGATTTAACACATACTATACGACCTTCAGTTGCTTCTCCCAGGAGACCACCAAATGTGATGACAGGAGACATGCAAGCACAGTAGAGGAACAGAAATGATGCCAGACACTGTAGACTGAGAGCATCCCTGAAGTCACTCCAGAAGAAGGGAGCTTTTCTTTTGATATCTAAAATTAGTCCTCCAAAAAATCTAAAGAAAACAGAAGAGATCAAATTAAAGAAAAAGGCACCCCAAACTTTCTTCCACAGTACTGCAGAGAAGCTGATACAATGATACAAATTCTTATAATTCATCCCTTCCAGAAAAAAGATCCTGGGAATCCTGTCTTGATAACTTTAATCAGGAAAACTTGTTTTTAAACCAGACTAATTGGTATGTTCCCTTTATAAAATACTCATCATTCAAACCTGACATTTCTGAGCAGTTGCAAGCTCCTATGCAGAAAACCTTGTTATTTATTATGTGAAATATTTCTTTGTATTTGTTTAATCAGAAAGCTACCACAGTGCCCATTTACACACACCTACCTAGAGGGCTTCACATTCTTTAGGTGAGAACCTGTTCCTAAATACACTTGGTGACAGAATGGAATGTAGGCCACAATTTTCCAAGGATAAGAACTGTCATCTTTTATCATTTACACTATGCTAAATATAATCAAATATTTAGGAGCAGATGCTCCCTTACAATCTACCCAACAGATACAGTAAATATCCCTACAATGCCCTTGCTCTCACCAGTACCTGATCTATCAGATATGGCTGGGGTGAAGAGGAAGATGAAGTGCCACCATCTCCCAAAGATTAGGATGGTCCTCAAGCTGCACCTTAGCAGGTTTACCAGTGAGAGAACAGCCTACAGGCAAACTGCAACTGGCCATCACCTCCTCTGCCCTTCTGTGTACATTACCACTGCAGCTGAGTCTTTAGCCTTATGCAGATATTCAAGTAGCAAGAGGTAGCAAGGGAAAAATGTTAATCAAGTTTAACAGAGTTTTGACCTTTATAAATAATAGAGAAAGGAGCTTGCAATAAATACAACGTGAGAAATCCAGTCCTCTTGTCCTCTACCCCTCTCTGCACATCAGCATGTATTGTCCTTTTCAGGTCTGTGGTATATAAATCAGGAAAAATGCCTGACACCAATCAAAAGCCAAGCCAGGCACTGGAGAGAGAACAAGATCCTTCTGATTCTGTTGAAAGTGCTTCCTGTAAGAGTTTGCACATGTTTTCACTAACTTTCCAGTGCGTTGCAGTTCAGGTCCAGAGTGTCCTCCAGGTTGTTCTGTGTCCCCATGGGCTGCTGTTCCATTTGGCACTCCTGGGATCTTACGCTTCTCCTAACAGAAGCAAAAGAGACTTCTCATGGGTCTTAGCAACCAAAACTGAACTTTAGCAGCAGAAACAAGCTTTGAGAGTTGAAAGACTAAACAGGTAAATTTTATTGTAAGCTTCATCAACACAGCCCATTCAAGGTGAGTTCTGTGACAGGAAACAGTAGAAGGAATTGTGGACTAAAATTTGAAGAATTGATCATAGAAAATCTTGTATCAGGAAACATTTTAAAGATGAACAAGCCAGGCTCCTTTGATCAATTCTTGCATGAAGCTTAGAACAAAAGCAAACCATGGCTGTTCAGAATAATCAAAGATACTTATGAAACAATTACTCCCAATGTAAACACCTTCAGATACAACTATCTGTCTTTACTCAGGAGGGAACTAGTACAGAACTACACAAAATGTCATCACTATACTGTAGGCTTGCAAGACAAGGGTTTCTCTTAAAGCAAATTAATAACAAAAAAAAAGGAGCAAGCAAAGCATCTCTGCTGAATGCTAAATTCATGAGACTTAATTCTACCTAGCAAAAATTGATCCCATTGTTTAAAAGTGTCTGAACTGTAGTGTGTACAAACCTGAGAGGGAACATTTTTAGGTGGTTCTATTCGGATTGTTGGGTCCCATTCCCCAGGAGGGAGAACAGTAACCTGATCAAGAAACTCATCAATCCCAGACACCAGGTCATTGCGATCCTTTGCTTTATAAGCAACATCATGGAATACCTGTGAAAAATGGAGAGGAGCCGTGAGGAGGAAAGAGAGATGAGCAAAAGGAATCCTCTCCTCACATTCTTCACAATGGCCTCTGTTCTCTGAAATACAATGCACTTCATGCAGTTCCCACCAACCAAGCAGTCTTTGCTTCAACTGACTGTAGAGTTGCTGGTCCATAGCTTCACAGAAGCTTCAACTGCTATAGAAAATCATCCTTGTGGGTGCTAAATGTTCTTGGAATGTTACAGTTTATTTATTCCACTGGAAAGTAACTGTGTAAAATTGAATCCTCTCAGTGAAGACATCCATGCATGTGAATATTATTTCTCTTTTTTTAATCTCCTTCTGGCAATATAATCTGTGCTGTTACAGTACCATTAAATGAACTAGAATGCTATTAGTGCAGCATCAGAATGATTAGCCACATTTCAGCTGGACAATTCCACATTGATGATTCCCTATTACACCCACTTGGTCAGTACAAAATGACCAAAACCAAGCCAAGAATAACAATACCTCATCTGTCATTAGTGTTGCAATTGATCTTCCAATCTCATGGTATTGTTGCCCTTTACCCAGGGGTCCAAGAAGTATAAACAAAAATCTGCAAACAAAAGATAAATAAAAACATTTTAAAGGTTAGATATAGTTGAAAGTTAACTATAGATACTACAGAAATACTTTAAAAACTAGACTAGAAGAAGCTCTATGACAAATATTATATATAGTCTCTTTCAAGATCCTCACATATGCATTTAAACATGAAGCTCTGGTTAGAAAAAAAGTGAAAATAGCTTCCAAAAATGTATCCTAACCTTCAGACTTGATTGACACTATCAAAACCTCCTTACATAACAAACCTTATCTTACATAATAAATACATGCAATTAGATTCTAGGCACAGAACACATGAACATTCGTGTATTTAATTCTGTTAATTCAAGAGAATCAACTGTTTTATGGTAGTAATATTATTGCAATGTTGGGGAAGTTCCATTACCCTGAATAAAAAGAATTTTCAAATTGTTCTTCCTCTCATTCAGGCTCTAGACAGCCTCTACTCTTGGCTTGGAGCTAGGAACATTCCATAAAATGCAAAGGATAGCTTGAACTAAAATAACTGAAGTTCTCAGCTTTGCTAAATGCAAACGAATTTTGTAACTAATGTTATTTTTTTAAAAATAGCAGAAATTCTGAATTATCCTGATTTTTAATCATTTAATTCTATTTTAGCTGAAAGTCTTCTCTGGATTGTTTTGTCTGTTTGTTTTATTTTGAGGGTTTGGGGTTTTTGGTAGGAACTTAAGGGAGGTTCCAAGGAAAGGTTTCAGAAGTGTTCTTCCAAGCCAATCAATGTTCCTTAGACACGTGTCCTGGTTTCAGCTGGGATAAAATTCATTTTCTTCTTGACAAAGCTGAAGGTGACATCATCCTATGTCCACAAGGTACTCAGGAAAAGATGAAGAGAAATACATCCAAGTATACCTTGTTGGAATGGGAACTTCAGCTAGGCCTGTGAGCAGCACTGCAGGGCATAACCTAACAAAGGCAACAACTGCACGGTCCAGGAACTCCAGTTCACCAACTAAGATGTTTGAGGCTTCAGCACCAGGTGGGATCTTCTTCATGAAGTGCAGGTCAACCTGAGAAAAATAGATTCAATTACAACCTAAGAGATATTCACAAGCATTTCCCCCCCACCCTGATTCATTGACAGAGACTTTCTGGTCTCTCACTGCACTATAATCTTAGTTATTTCAATGACACAGTTTCTACTATTCTTGTCTTTTGAATAACTTTTTTTTTTAAATGAAAATCTTTCTCAAAACTAATTAGCTGGTCTTTCATTATTTGACTAATTTTTCTTAGAAATGTAGTTGAAGTAGTGCAGAATTAATTTATAAAGACAACAAATCCCATTTAAAATCTTGTTAGGAAAATACTATTAATTTTATAGTAATATTTTTATCCATAATTGTAACAGCATCAGTAATTCATAACAGAATCAACAATAAGTCATAATAGTAGAAGAAATTAGGACATCTTACTGTTCCATAATTAACAATTCTGGGAAGCATGAATTCAGAGCTCCTAGCTGCTCTATTATAATCTCAAGGAGAAGAACTGGTTTCACTCCACATAGTGGAATGGGCCATGTCCCACATTACTCATAAATAGACACTCATTTTCTTTCTACTACTCTGAGATGTATTTTTGTTTTCAGATTTAATGGAAGATAGTTGCACTTCTGAAAAGAACAGAAAATAATCTCTGACCATGACTGTCTCAAGAGTAAACTGACAGAACAAAGCAGAATGAGAACTTTTGGAGTTTTAAGGCAGTCATGTTGAATTTTGTGGGGTAGGAAAAGACAAGAGAAATAACTTCATCATGACATTGTTATATAAGCTCAAGGCATTTGCCTAGGAATTTGTTCATTTGTATTTATTTATCAGAATCAACCTAGAGTTTACTCAGTAACAGAGAGAGACATGGAGTAAGAGGAATATAATGTATGTTTGATTTCATTATGCACCAGGATTGTCTACATTTCAAAATGCATGAATTTTGTCATTTGCTTTCCTTTTATTAATCTAAACACAACAACAGCAACCAAATCCAATATAAACTGTTAAAGTGGACCATTTTAATGTCTATCTTACAGCCATCTGTCAGTACTAGTTTGCATAGTTTTTGGTAATATTTAGAAAATTGTTTTCTTGCAAATGGCTCTGGCACTAAGTCAGAATTCAGATATAACACAGTTGCCTGTGTAATGAAATCTTCTTTTGCTGAGATCACCAAGAGCTATCTAATAGTACCCTAAGCTAACCTAGAATGATGACCAAACACCTCACAAAGTTAAACAAGCATACTCTTGATTACTATTGCTTGATATAACTATTGATCAGCTCAAGATCCCAAAATCTTTCAGGCAGTTAAGAGAGTCCTGGCAGAGAAGCATCACCTGGGTGAATACAGCCAAGCTGCAGATGTTGCTTCCACTGCACAATGAGAGCAAAGGTGCTGCTGGAGTGGCTTTGGGGCAATGGCACAAGCTAGCCCTGACTTCTCCAGACGCAGGATAAAGTGGTGCTGGGACACCTCCTGGAATACCAAGTCCTGGGGATGTCCCCAGAGGAAGACTGGCACATTTACAAGTACAAACATCAGGAACTATGTCTCCCTCTCTGTGCTACTGAAGAAGCTCTTTGGTGCCATGTCCCACATTACTCCTAAATGGATACTAATACACAGTCTCAGCGCTGCGTTCACATTAAGGCAGCTTTTTGAAACAGCTCCAAAATTTGGAATATTAAAAGGAGCCCAAGGGAGACAGATTAGCAAAAAGAGAATATGTGAGGTAGTCAAAGGTGCTTTTTTGTAGAAGATGAATGAAATTAATATGTGGAACAAAATTAGAGCAAGAAATCACAATACTCGAGAGAAAATTAGTGTACTGCTCTACTTTCCCCCATCTGTGCATCCAATTCCAATTATAGCTGTTGGGAGTTATTGCAATAGCACATTTCAAGGGGAAATTGTACTTATGCATCTTCAAAAGGATAAATGGACCTATTTAAAGGCAGTCAAAAAAAGGTATTTAGATTACAATCTTTTACTGTTATTTTATTTCTGCAAAAAAAAAAAAAGTTGTTCCTTTCATATTCCTGACACCCTTGTTGGTATCTAACAGTGCTGAGGCTATCCAAAAGATGACATATTGATCTCTTCTCAAGCCAGGAAACAGAAAGAGCTCCTTTGATCAGTAAAGCTACAGCATGACAAAACTAGTGAGTGAAGCATCAAGTGATGCAGCTTCCATTACTGTTTAATACAAACATCATGCACCCAGATAACAGACTGGCATTTTGATCCAACACTCCAAGCAACTGGGCAAATGTGCATCAGAATCACTACTGAAAGTCATGTTGTTCCTCTTGTGTTGTTATGAGCTTCACCTCTGCACAGTTTCATTTTTAATAGACAACTTTGTATTTTGTATCCTCCGCAAAAATCTTACAACTTGATATTAGAATGCTTGCCAAAATAACTACTTTTAGTTCATGCTTTTAATATAAGTATCAGGACATCAAAATCACAGTTGACTTTTTAAAGCATTAAAATCAATCTTAGTTTTAAATGTTTTTAAAGTCTTAGCATGTATTAACATTAACTCCATCTCAGCCAAGCCCAATACATAGCATTTGTCCCTGTTTATAGATCTGCTTGCTACCTCTGTAGGAATGTGGTCCAGAATACATCCCCAGCAAACCTCCTTTCTTCTCACTTTGACAAAATTATCTGTTTCCCATCTTTATTTCAGCCATATACCATTCCTAGTCTGGCAGGTTCAGTCAAGAATTCAAATGGTGCAAATAGCTGCTGCTGCTAGGAAATAAGTCTGGCACCAGATGGAGCAATCACATAACTCTACTTTTAGCTCAGTTGCACTAACATTAAGATTCAACAGACTCAAAGTGCTGTTCATCAGAATTTTGGTTTAAATCACCTTTTTTCACTTACTCAACCTTTGTTGTATTAATTTGTCAGCTGAAGTCATCTATCCTTGTCAGGTTTGTCATCTGTATCTAATGTGACAGTTTGTTTTCGGTACTTACAGACTTAAACAAATTGGGATTCTCCTTTCCTTAAAGCTGAGAAGCTGTTTGCTTTTCTTTGCTATCTAACACTGAACTGTCACTGCAATCTCCACTACTGAACAGTTAACATCTTTTGTGAAGTGTTCTGAAATATCTTGGCTCGCCAGAAGGATTAAGTTCTAGGTTTACAGAAACACATTCTGTTTGAGACATCTGGAATCCACGAGTTCAGGTTA
The DNA here is from genome assembly GCA_013396975.1 of Bucco capensis. NCBI lineage: Eukaryota > Metazoa > Chordata > Aves > Piciformes > Bucconidae > Bucco > Bucco capensis. Next base: position 237,028 of record VWZO01015368.1, read on the forward strand.
TAAAAAGCGTAGTTTGCATTCATGCATTACTTCAACACCAAGTAAAAATCTGAGAGGTAAATCATAGATCTAAATAGTAAGAATTCTGAATGACTTTCCCACTTGGATAATTGTCTATTAATTTGTAAAAATTCCCCCTACAAATATATATCTATGATATTGTCATGCAATGAATTTATCTGTGTTCCTAAACTATTTCCTCTTGACCAGAAATTTATCAAGGAAATGAAAAATTCTTTTGTTACATATGAGCTGTGCTGCAGTACACACAAAACTTTAATGAAGTAAAATTTGCACTTGATAGCTTTTCCTGATTCACATGGATTCATTTTAATTTAAAGTACCTGTTTGGTAGTTGGGAAGCTCTCTTTAGTGAGCACTTACCTTGCTGAAGTCAACGGTGCTGTTTTCTCTGCTCACATCATTTTTGTTTTCAATACAAGCTGGAGCAGACTGTGGGGAAACAATCTGACCTGCTAAAAAAAGTACCATTATTACAGAATACTAACAATTACTTGTATAAATAAAGCAACACTCATGGAAATAGTTATTAAAGAACTAACATACATTTCCTATCCCATGTATGTGAAGCATCTGAACATGTCATTTCAATTAAAGATTTATTTATAAGAACACATTCTCAAAAGAGAGAACATTTATCACATGCAATTAGGAATGGGAGAACATAAATATAAAAGATGCTCTTGAATATTTGGAAGACAAACTTTCTATGCCAATTAAAGCTTGCAATTTTTAAGATATAACATTTGAGGAAAGTCTTGTATTCATAGAGGTTGTTTAGGTGATGTGAGGAGTGGTCAATTTGGGGCAATATCTGTCTACAAGAATACTCCTCACTGCATAAAACAGGATTATTCATATTCATAAATTTAGTCCCATCTAAGACTGTCCTGACTATAAAAACTACAAAAGCCAACATAAAAGTGGGCTACTATAAAAACAGATGTATTGGAAATTAAGATGATTTTAAAACTCAGTATTGAACAATGTGATTATTGTCATGCATAAAACCAATGTTTCAGCAAACACATTTTCCAAAAAATTCCAGTGAGGATTTAGTAAAGTATTTTATAGAAGTTTTAAAAACATCTCAAGATGAGAAGTGTTTAAACATGCCTCAATCTTGTGTAAGCAAACAGCAAGTCTTGTGACTAACATCATTTTGCCAACAAAAGCTCGAAAAGAGAATTAAGTAACATGTCCCATAAAGCATATTTGTAGCTAATGGCAACCTTGCCCCTGTGCATGGCCAGAGGTCAGCATGCACACAGCCAGCCTGGGCAGCACACAACCTCCCTGCTTGCCCTAACTCCTCCTCCTCCTTCCCTGCCATCACAGGAGCCATGCACAGCTCTCAACACCACAAAGTACAGCAAAAAGTACCAAATATATGAGCCAACTATCTCTTACTGCCCTAACACATACCCAGGAATAAGGACAGAGTCCAACTGGCCCAGAGTCAGCATCTCGTGCCCAGCATGTCTTTGTTTCCATAGCAAATAAAGTCTCTCATATGACTGAGAAATGATGATGTGAAAACATTGGTTCTGGTGAAAATCAACCTAAACTTGCACAGTAACAAAGACCATATGTTCATGATGCTTGGAAGATGAAGGCAGTCAGGAAGGCCTAAGCTAGGCACGTTGTGTGGGCAATTGAGGAAGCCACAATGTGCCTTTCCTCCCCTCACACCACTGCTCCACACACTTGCAGTCCAAGCATGTCCTCAGCCCTAGCCAGGGAACTGCACTTTGCAGGGGCTACTCTGAACACAACAGGAGACTTGCAGGAGTATCCCAGTCATTGCCAAAACACTGAAGTATCTCTTCTGTCACAGCTGAGCACTACAGTACTGTCTAAGTCTGCTCATGAATTCCTAGTTGAAACACATGCTGAAAGGAAAGGTTCTTTTCCACCAAAATCAATCTCTCCTTTTCCACTAGGCAAATCTCCCATGACACAAAACAGTTTGAAGACTCCTGTGCTGTATCGTGGTAGTGTATAGTCAGAATGATTTCACTTTGATAAGGAAGTCTAGGAACAGAATGTTTTAAAATGCATTCCTAGAAATCTTATTGTTAAATGTATCAGTCTTAAAAATGGACATATGTCCATTTTCTCTCTGAGTCAGGAGAGGGACAGATCAAAGCAAGAATAGAAATAAGGGCCTTTGTTCACCACTACACTGAAATAAACTGAGAATGGCAAAAAATCCCCAGCCATGACAAACATGTTCACCTAGCCAAGTAGATAAAAAAAAGTCAGGAGAATTAGAACTGAGAGGACAAGAATAAAGGAACTGATTTCAGAAAGCCACATACGAAGGGAACTTAAGGGAATTCATATTTAAAAACTACTACTAATTCATAAATGCCATGAGACAACTTTTGCAAATGGGAAGTCAGAAATTATTACATGTACAAGATGTTTATAAACACTCATTCAGTTTGTCATTTTAATTAAAACTGAAAGAAAACATGAGTTTCATCATTGCTATACTATCACACTTACACTTTGTATCTCCATACAGTACTTTATGCTGTAATTTTATTGCTGGATTGTTTATTTAGCAGTCTTACAAATACTTTTACAGGAATCATTTGGCAGTAAAAATAATGAATATATAAACACTTATTTCTGTGCTATTTTGGAGATTTTAATAATGTAACAAAAAAACCTTCCACTAATTCTAACAGAGAATGCTCAAGCAAAACCTCTGCTCTAACCTACCCCCAGGGAAACTTTAAATCTAGAAATAGTACACCTTCTTAATTCTTAATTTCTTTCTTTCAGACACTTTTCTGTGGTCTAGGGTCTATATAAAGGGAAATACTTGTAATAATTACTCATACATACTACGTTATAAAGTTGTTACAGGAAAGTAACAGAAGTAGTAGTTCATTATCTTTCCATTGCTAATTAGTGATTTACATTTATACTTTTTTTTCCTGGACTCAAAGATCCAAGAAAATGAGAGCAGGGATATCTGCCAGGGAGATAAAAATATTGACCAACAAAGGAGTCAGAGCACGGACCACCTGCTATAAATATTGAAGTTTTAACCTCATAATTGGACGTATTAAAACCCTCTAGGCATTGAGCATAACAGTTGAAAGGCTAAGTTTTCAACATGTCCACTTTTCTTTTAGGAGAAAAATATGCCAAAACGCACAGAGTAGGAAATAAAAGCCACAACCAGTAAGTATGTGAAGTTTATGAGAATGGCATATGTTCTTTTTCTGTGCCAACAGAAGACCTCAAACTTTTATATAACCATATGCTGGAGTAATCGGAAAGAACACAACTTTTACCTTGAGGCAGAAGAGTTTAAATAGCTCTGCAACTTGAGACAGCTTTCTGGTTCTTGGAAAAACAAGTGTGGGGTTTTTTACCTCATTGAATAACAAAGACACGAGGGAGAGGAGACAGGTAATGCCACTTTTCACAAGATAGCCATGGTGAAGTGTTCTGAAAGAGCACCTGAAACTCTGCAGTAATGTGTGTTTCTTAGGCAACAGAACAGGCAGCAAAATGCCAGTCTGCAAATAGGGCTTCAACTGACAAGACAGACAAAAAGTAGGGGGGGAATTGATAGATTTTTGCTCCTATACACATTTAGTTTGCTAAATGCCTCTCTGTTTTGCACTAGCTAGTAGGCAGATGCAGTGCTATGGTGGCTCTCTCCCTAGGAGCAGGAATACAATGCTGCAGAGTTATTGCTGGGTTTGGTAGCTTCCTCTACTTCCCAGCTATGAAGTCACACAAATTCATCAATTAATTTATTGTGTAATTTCGTGTTGACTTAAAGGAGCTATCTTTGAGATGAATCCTGTTAAGCACATGGTTAATTCCCAGTGGGGTAGGACCATAAGGATACTGATGGCAACCTTGTGAATATTGGCATCACCATGCTACACTGGTTTTCCAATAGTATTAAAAATACTCCGTTTGCTAAAGCATGTTGGCAGTTATAGATGTGCTTTCTCCTGAAGCCACTTTGAGTTTCAGCAAAGTGAAGGACACAGTTATTGGCACCATAATGGTCCCAGGAAGCAACTACCAAAGAGCTATGGGAATGAAGAGATGAGTTGTCACAACAAAGAAAAGGAAAAAAAGCATTTCCTCTCTGATTTCCTTCAAAACATCAACACACCACTGCATAAAACTGTCTCTGGAATGCAGGTTCACTAAATCAAGGCTTTATCCAAATTTTTGCTTTACAATATTTCAAAGTTTCTTTTACACTATGTGTGAAAGAAAAACAAACAAACAAAAAAACCCAAACAAACTTAAGGTATCAAATGTGGTATCATTGAGCTATCCAGCCTACACACAAAGGAACTTAGGGTCTAAGAGATAAAACCACACTGTTTACTTCTTAGCCATGTATTATAAAGCTGACAGCAGCACATTTTTATTGGTGTACATAAAAAAATGTGTTTTTTTCAGATGATGTGCAATTGCCAGAGCTCTGAGCAGAGCAAGAAGTCATGCAAAAAAGTGTCACGCAAAGCCAAGTCACATAAAAATCAGGGTCCATCAAAATAAAGTCCATATTTGTTACATTTAAAGAAGTTTGCATTTGTAGCTAGAGCTCAGCATCTTGAGACTATTAATGCTGCCAAGATAAACTACTACTATAAAGAAATGACACATTTCCCCCAACCTCCCCAAACCAAAAATCATTCCACACAAGCTTCTCTTCAATGTGCCCCAGCTGCTGACAAAGGCCTGAGGTATTTTTATAAATCACTCTAGCAAGAAGTTGCATGCTGTCAGGAAACTGAGATGAAGACATGGGTGTACATTTGAAATGAGCTGAAGCCCAAGCAAGAAGAGAATACTACCTCTGAACCTTCAGGGAGCCTACAGAACCCAAAGGATAGGAGATGAGGAAGATACAGAGATGAGATGAGCCTGTTAGAGACAGACACAACAAAGACAGAGCAAAATAAAGAAATACAAAGATGAATGATACAATTTTATACATACAGATTACACATTTTAGCATGGGTACAAGGAAAGGCAGAGAAAGAAAGAATAAACATCAGATGAAGATGTCTGTAAATATAAGTTATAGTTTAGTAATATAAAAACCTGTGGATAATACAAGGTTATTGAAATATACACATTTGAGAAGAATATAAAACAAGAAATAGAGAGTTAGCTAATTTAAGCTAGAATTCACTATATTTGAGTTCATCTTCTCTTCAAGGAAAGCTGGAGCAATCCATCTGATCTAGATCCAATATTGCCAGAAAACCCAGGTATATATATTGCATTTGCTGTGACTTAATTCCCAAAATGAAGGAAGGTGGTCACATATCTAGGAATCCCTCCCTATTTTTTTCCTATGGTTCCATGTAATGTCTGTTCCTCTGCACACAGCAGTACTCCCATGCAAGTTTCCCATGCTGGAAGCTAGCTCTGAGTTATGGCATCAATGGAAATGGAGCAAAGGAACTAACACCAATCACTTCAGTGGTCATTCAGACTTCCTGGGATGCTAAAGCATTAGACATTCAAGCACAGTCTTAAACACCTCTGTGTGTGCTCATATTGCCATAAAACACTGAAGTAATCCCAACTGAACTAACTGGAAAAAGGCTTGATAAAGAACACATCAAAATGACCTGCTCCATGCTGCTAACTCTGAAGATGCCCAATCTAACATGCCATTGCTTTCTTCAGGCCCTTTGGCAGATCAATAAACCTCTCCTTGGACTTTCAGATTCCTCAAATCAGATCCTATGTGGGGCATAATGCAAGTTTTACACTAATCACATGTCTAGTCTGACATCAAGGGATGAGAAGAAGCAGTGCTCAATGGCACTTCTATGGAACAGAATACAGGCACAAGATCCTGGTTTGGTGGATACAGAGCACTTCAATAAGGTGCATGAAAATACAACTTACAAGCCATTTATCCTGCCCATGCTCCTCTCCTGTAGTTCCTTCCTCTGTGCCTTTAATCAGTAAGGATTTGATTAGATCTTCTCACATATATACACACATGTACTCTGAAGTCTAGCCTAGAAGTGGACTAGTCAGTCAAAAAATACCAAATGTCTAGATGATGAAAATTTTTCTCCTAACTACATTTTTGTGCAATCAGCTGCTTCTCCATGCCACACATGCTTAAATTCTAAATTGCAGAACCCTTTGTAAAAGGGAAGAGGATTACAGAACTATTTTAGCATTCCTCCAGCAACAGAGAGATGTGGCATATTTGCAATTGCCCTTGGTTTTTTAGGCCATGGCATAGGAATTTACACACAGAGCTCTCAGGTATAAAAGTGAGAAACCTATTGATCTCAATAAAAAGAAGTGATATTGCTTTAAAAACCAAACTTTCTAGAGATGATTTACTAATGACAAAGATTCATGTTTTTACCTGCCTTGTAGAGTCCTCATGCTAAATGAGTTGCCACCCTCTATTTTGGGTATTTGGTCTCAAATTAGAGTTTAAAAAAAAAATAATAATCCTTTTTCTTGCTCTTATGCCAAATTTGACTGTCGTTTTTTTATTGGAACATCAAAAGCAGGCTTTTAATTCTCACAGTTTTGATGCTTAATGAAAAGTGAAAGTTAAACACAGCATGGTAGCATTAAAAATGCATGGTAAATCCATAGCACCCTGACATCTTAGCCCTGCAGAAGATGTGAAGAAAAGCCATTGTAAACAAAAGATAATACTACTAAATACAAAGCAAATTAATTAGATGGTCTGACAGACTCTTGAACAAAGAAAAAATGGAGGGAGAACATATGTACAACTATCTTCTACCAAAGATATCACAGTGGTCTGCCAGCAGCAGAGTTTAAGTTTACATCTTCACTTTGAGACATTACTCCTGAATAGCTGGAAACTGATATATTGAGATGCTAGTACAGTAAAGAAGAACTTGGGCAAAGAAGAGTGTTTGCATCCTCAGCTCTACCACATAACCCAGATGACAAAGACTGACAGCTCTGAACCATCTATTTTACAACCTACAGACTGCTAAGGGTTCTCATCACTTCAACTGTCTACACTAAACTCAAATTGAAGCAAACTGAGAATTTCCTCCTGCAGAAAAAGTGTTCAAGTTCTCCTGACTCATTTGGACAGAGAAGTGACCTTTCTAAAGCTCCTGGCACCTGCTCTTTCTCAAACCTCTGCTAGGGATGAACTGCTCTAGAAGCTCAGGAGATGACCAGCTTTTCTCCCAACAGTCTTCTAGGATTTAAGCTTCTCACCCAGAAAGTAAAAGCAATAATAAAATATTTTACTATTTTAATGCATTTTTTTGTATTAAAAAAGAAAAGAGAATAGTACTGCTACACTTGGCAGTATATGGACACTTTGGCAATAATACAAGGTGTTCATATTCCTTAGTTTTGCTTTATTTTACACATACTTAGCTGATTTTTCTATTGCTTTCACCTTATCCAAAGTTATAGTGTAACAGCTCATTTGTGTGTTATTATGAGAAGCTTGTACAGATACTCCATAGGAATCTAAAAAGTAATAAATAGTTCCAGTGAGCATAACACTGTATCTGAACTCTAGCATTTGGGTCATGAGGCAACAGCAGAATGAAATGACCAGAAACTTCACTGTTAGCCCTGGTCAAGCTTCCAAGGAGAGTAGAATTCCTGAAAGCTGAACATTTCAGTGCAGATTCTTTTATTATTTACACACCATGTGCAAGTTACTTAGGGTAAAGAAATAGCTAACAGTATGCCAGAAGATGTAGCAGTCAGTGTGCCTGAAATTAGGCAGCTCTCCAAAACCACCTCTTTCCACAGTCCTTTAATCCTGAAGTATTGGGGCAATAGTTGTCACTCAAGCCCCTAAGTTACTTATTTGCTGTTGTCTTGAAAAGGGAAAAAAATGTGACTCTTTTTAAAACAAAAAAAATTAAACTCCATTTTCCTCTTCTAAAGCTAATACTAATTTTAGTACAACTCACACGATAAAATTCACACTTTTTAATGTAACAGGGTAATGGAGGGTGAGAAAGAAACTTAAAATAATGCAAGCCCTCTTTGCTTTATCACAGGGCCATCATCTCTTTTGGAAAGGTCAATACAGGAGACTGCCAAATGTGCATTAGCACTTACAGGAGGCAAGTAGAAAAGCAATGCTCTGAGCTGATTAAAAGACATCTGTGTCCAAAAAGATTGGGTTTGGAACACTTCATTGCAATTTAGATAAACAGCTGATTTACAGTTGTATAAATGTTCCTAAAATTAGTTAGATTTCTATTGTTTATGGTGCATTTAATTTAAATTAATGGAGTGGAAGTGACTAGGTGATTTGAACTAGGACTTCCAGGTGCTCTGAGGCATCTCTACACAAGCATGGGGACTGGAATTCATTAGTTTTTCATCTTGCAAATAAAAGGAAAACTTGCAAGGATGTGTCTTGCCCCTTACAGAATCATTTAACTACCAAGTATACAAAATTAGTGTGCTTAATAGGAACTTAGATGTTGTCCTGATCAGAATCTCTTGGGGGATGGAATTAGAGATATGAAGGTGCCCAGAAGAAACTTAGGCAACAGTGACAAGTTTTGAGATGTTCTGGAGTGAATAACTGCATAAGCTAGACTAACAGATACAGGAAGTTACTACAATTGAGTTTATGATACTTTCACAGCTTGCTATAGAAGTTATAGAAGATCGAGTACAAAAAAGCTTATGGAATGCAAGCTGCCATCCTGTGTCCTGTGGAAATTAAGGAATAGGAAAAAATATAGCATTAACTTTCTTAAGAGTCTCCTGAGTATTTGTTTGAAGTCATCAGTAAGAGTTGCACAAATCAACAGGACAGTTGCCTTAAAAAGGACAGAAAATCATCCTACTCACATTTCTGTATCCATATGCACAATCACACACATCTTAATATTTTTTTCCTTACTCTTCAAATGATATTTTGGCAGCATTAACATGTTAATACCCTCTTCAGATGAAGTTATATGTTGCCTTTTAGACCAGAGTTTCTTTTCCAGGGAAGCAGTTAAAAATTTGTAAGGCCATGATTGAAACAAAAGGTCCTCCCTTGCAATCCAAGCCAATCTTTCTAACAGATCAACCAGCTACTCCTCTTTCCCTTCCTGCCCTACACCTCCCAGCACACAGCTGCCTCTTGCATCCTGCACTTTACACCTATGCTGTGGCTGTTTCCTCACTCTCCACTTAGCAGGGAGCTTCCCAGAGGAGCTGAGGATGACTCTGGACCAGAATGGATGGAGATTTCACTAAAGCTAATATGATTGCTGGAATAAAAGTCACTGGAGTCCAATAGTGTTCCGAGAAAAAATGTTGTGGGTATTGTGATGATACTGGATCCAGAGGCTCAGTGATTCTAATTAGTGAATTAATTGTAAATACTCACAAAATTTGGCTGCAAGTTTCATAACACAGGCGTGTGTTTATGTAAATAGGGAAGAGACAACAAGAAATGATCATTCATTATGATTAACCTGTAACAACAGTACAGCTTAGGAAAGCTTCTGTAAAAGCAAGAAAGAAAACAGGGAAGCCAGGATTCTACTGCAGGGTCACTCTGCAGATGTGCAAAATCACTTCCATGAATATAATTTTCCAAAAGGTGATTTTCTGAAAGAACAAGTCACAGCTATTGTGACATCTCCACAACAGTGTCATCTTGGGAACTTTCTCCTTATTTTTGCAATCCCTCAAACTCAACTGTGAAATCTGAAGCACCAGATGAGCACTAGCTACTGCACACACTCTCACAGACTTAAAAACCATTCCAACAGTCCAAGGTACCCAGGACAGAATGGCACACTAACACAGCCAGCCTGCTTCCATCACCTGAGCTAATTCCCTGGAGTAGCCCTGAATTGTGCAGGATACCTGAATTACACCTTTAAACAAGTGTGTTCCTGAGGAACCACTCGCAGGTGAAAGGTACCACTTTTACACAGCAGCTTTTCAGAGCACACTCATGCTGAGTTCAAGCTGTGGGTACAAAGCATGTGCGTTACTCAACAGGCAGATCTTACTGGAAGCTCAAAATGCAAAAGAAAGCAACACAGTACCATTTTTATCCATGGAATGGGGCTCAGACTGCTTCTTTCCAATATCAGCAAAGGATCTCACAATTGGGATCCTGTTGCTCAGCTTCTTCTGGTTCTGATGGTGATGCTGTTTGAGCAATGCCTCGTGCACTCTGTGACGAACATCCTCGCTGAGCTGCCCTGAACCCACCTGCTGGTCCAGAATCATATCTGAAAAGAGACACACAAATACTAGCAAACATGGCAAGCAGGATATATGTTATTTTTTAAGTTGCAATAACAAGAAGGATGCTAGTAAAGTAAGAAAGTCAATCCTTCAAGAGATATGCAGTGCCCAAAGTAAGGTCATCTATGTAACTCTGAAGTCAGTTCCTAAGCACTCTCCCATATAATGCATTTAAACCTAGGATTATGTGTATAAGGTGTCCTTTTTTACCCCAAATAACACCTATCCTATTTGCTACAAAGGACTGGCAGGCTGTGAGGAAACAACTTTTTTTATTCCCTTTATACTTACCACAGGAGTTCACAGTCTAGCTCTTTATTTCTTACTATAATTACAATGCATTCAGTACAATATAAAGAAATTGCAGATAAGACAATACAGGAAAATTTGCTGCATTATTTGCAAATACTTAATAGGATGTACATGTTCTTGCAAGAGAATCATTACTTGGAAGTGTAAGTGAAAATAAACCCCCCCGCTCAAGAATTGCAATCATTTTTGCAGTTCATTGACAGAAAATATTCTTCCACATCGATATTCAACATTATTTGTAAATATGTGCAGAGTATTTCAAATGGAAAAGAAATGTTGAGAATTTGGTGGGATTTTTCTAATGAATATTTTGGGAAATCTTGCTAGCAATAGTCCTAGAAAAAGAAAGGAAAAGAATAAATTCTGTATCAAAGTAAGTAAAACAGATTTGAAGAACACACTGTCCTTGTATATCTATTGGATGAAACAGTACTGCACAAAAATAGTGACATGACTCAAAAACTTCTTGTCCTGAAAATTCAGACAGCTTATGATTCTGTGCTCGAGTTAGATTAATATCTACCAATATATTCAGTGAATAAGCAAGGAGAGCAGAAAAAAATCAAAAGCAGATGCATCACCCATAAAGACCTATTTTGTCAGGTCTTTGTTAATTGCCAAGAGCAAGAGAAAAGAGATAACAAAAAGCATAAGTAATCCTATGCTGGTTAAAAGCAGAGTTAAATTGCTAACAGTCAACTATGCAGTGTATATACACTTAAAAACTGCCTCTGCCCTGAGGTTAAAACTATCTTCCCTTTGGACAGAATTTGCATGTCACAGTTCCCTAACAGGCCAGCACTTTCAGAGCATCTTCAGAGGAAAAATAGAAATATATATAATTTAGGGGATGTGTGCTAAAGCAGAATTAAAATGATCCTCTCCCCCCTCCTTTTTAATTCTGCTGACTAAAAGACAAATTTTAGAAGATGCATGAAGAAAGAAAGACTTCTTTAAGCTGCTCTGAGACAGAAATGAAAAGGAAGAGCAGTACTGGGACCAGTGCTGTTTAACATCTTTCTTGGTGCCACCCAAACCCAAACCATTCCAGGATTCTACAGTTCTATATGTTTTTTTGCCTGGATACAGTTGTCATTCCTTGAACACAGACTCATTTGCAGTAGCAGCTGTAGGAGTTTAAATGCAGTCAAATTACTGCCAGATTGCTGTGTTTTGATCTTTTTTTGCAAGACCTGAACAGATCTGAAAAGCAGTAAGAAAGACTAGCTCCATCAGCACCTATTATTATGGAATTCCACTTCAGCTCCTTCCTAAGTTTTTCTACATATCTTTTAAAAGTCCAAGCCTCTGCAACATCAGTGATAATAACTCTTGATTGCAAAGATAAGCCTGAAAACAAGAATGTCATGGTTAAAGGCAAGAATACAAAGTGCATTTTAAGTATCTCATTTTCAAAACATTCTATTTCCTTAATCCTGTGAGAAGATCCTGCATCTCCACTTCAAATACCTATGTTTCACTTTTGTATCTAGAGCACATGGCCATTTCTGCAAACTCCATATGACAAAATAAAGAATACAGACCTGAAACTTCACAGCACTGTATCTCAGCTCCATTCCTGTTTAACAACAGCTATTATACACCACAGGTTTTTAAAGATACATGCAGCCAGAGCCATCCTAGGTCCAGGCAAATAAGCCCTAAGGAGACACTCAAGTGTGAGCACAGCTTGTTCCCCATTGCTCCAGGTCCATAGTGTGCCCATCACCCCATGTACAATACTACACTAAACTCCCAGCTGAAATAGAGAATAAATCTATAGAAGTGATACTGCATTCGAACAAAAATACCTGTTAAGTCCAAAAAGAAATTACTACTAGGTAAAAAGGCTAAATCAGACCTGACTTTTTTTTTTCCACCTGTGTATCAGCTAAAATACAAGTTTTGAATTGCTGTGCTCATAGTCTCCTGCTATGGCTTGGCACTAGAGCTAAACTGCCCTCAATATACAGCAGCAAAGGTGCCATGATTTACACCTGTAAACCTTCCAAATTCTGCAAGTGTGCAATTGCAGGACAAAATGAGACAATAATGACAAAAATGAGACCACATGGGCTTTTGTGCACATCATGACTGCAGTGACAGCTGACTACAAAACCCAATTTAAAAGCCAAGGTTTGTTTGGTTAGTGGTTGTTTGCTTTCCCTTAAAACCAAGGGAGAAGAAAACCCAAGGAAGCCTAAAGCAGTTCTTTACGGGAGACATTCAGTTGAAATGCTGCCCTTTATCTTGCCCTGTCTCTAATAGGAGGCTGAATACACACTCTCTAGTGAGTTAGGCACCAGGAGCAATGGAAAAACTAACAATGAAGATTGTTGGGCTGCACCAGCACTTGTTTATAGAGTTTACAATGGTGATTATAACCAAGCTCTCCAAGCCAGCAGATCCAGCTTGCTCATCCAAGGAGGCAAAGTGTTCCAGGCCACTGACAGACAGACTCTATTTTCAGCTCTACCTGAAATTACTTTGTTCAACTTCTCAGCTGAATGACTTGAGACAGAGAGTGAAATATGTTCTGCTTTTCAAAGTAACAGCATGCAATTTACTGAAGAATATGAGTAAACATTTCACAGAACAGGAGAGATGAGGCTAAAATTCCCAGCTTACAGCAAGCACAGTTTTAAATCAGAGCTGTGCTATTGTGCCACAGTGGATGCTACCAAACACAAGCATGGAAACCCCATCAAACAATCTATTGTTGTAGCTCTAAACAGAGCCATGAGTGGCACTGGTTCCATCCTCACACATCAAATGAAAGCTGACTGATGTGCAATCGAAAAAATTGCCAGCCTTGTGGTTAACATAGGAAAATACAAAAGAAAAAAAACCAACTTGCAAGTAGGTACAAGATTTACAATTTACCCCCAGAGAAAGGAATAAAACCTGATAGAGTTTTCTCTGTAGATGTAATCACCACACAATAAGCTGTAACTAAAGCAAAGGCATGCAAAAACCTGGCTAAGAGAGAAGGTGAAAGCTAAACAAAAGGCAGGTTTAGGGTCAAGCAGAGAAGCAGATTGCTCCCAGGCAATCCCATACTTTGTCACGGGGTGTGTAATAAAAGTTAAATTTACCATAAAAGCACCATCAGAAACGTAATACAACTTGAGTGCCACAGCTGAAACAAAAGGCTCTAGGGAAATTAAATCTAAACTGGAGCCAGTTTAAATATATTATTATGGAGTAATACAGCTTACAGCAGACAAAGGCAAAAAAAGACTTGTTCAGATTGAAAGCTTAACCTAATATTACCAAAATCAGTAAAATTGCACACTTAGGATGTAATGGCCTGAGTTGCTGAGCAGAGTCCAGTGACCTCAATCACAAGATTAAGCTGTTACACAGATTGAAAATTCCATCGTGAGGAATATACGAAAGGCTGCTTGGGAAAAAAACAGCCAGAGCTCTGCTTTGGAAAGCAGAAGAATATTTAAAATATAATTTAATCAAATAAACCATTATTACATTTAAGCTATTTAAGATAAATAAGACTATCTAATGTTCCCAAGCCCCACTGTGCAATGCTGAGGCCACAGTTTGTGTTTGACATTTGTTCACAGGACACTCTGCACTACTAGGAGAAAATGCAAGATGTGTGATTCATGGGGTAAAGAAAGTCTTGCCATTAAAGGCTGGACCAAACAACAGAAAATGGCATCATATGTTAAGTAGAAGAACCTTTTCAGTTCATTTAGTGGTTACAATCAAAAACACCCAGATGGTAATCTGAGAATCTGCATGGTTTCGAAGGAACTAAATGAAAATATCAAAAGAGAACATTTTCATCTGCCAACTTGAACACCACAGTGAAGCTGCTTTCTAATGGTGCAGCCACATTCTGGCAAATACCTCCTCAAGATACAAGATCCAAAAGAAATTGTTTGGATTACATGGATTTTTTTGAGGCTTCCTTTTAGCATATGTTCTATAGAGAAGTGATCCATACAACACTACATCAAATGTCCAAAGGAATTCCTTGTGCATGGACTGCTAGCTTACTGAGAGAGGAGCCACTGCAAAGACCTAAGGAAAAAAGAATGTCACAAATTAAAAATAGTAGTAAGAACCCTAAAATATGTTTAATAAAAAACATTTTGAAACAGGATAAAGTTCAGCAGAGGATCTGAGTTCTTTTCAAGGGAAAAATAAAATCCATCTCACAAAATCTGAGAAGCTTCAGCAATAAACATGCTGTTCTTCCACATGATGACAATGTTGGAAATTCATCTCCGAAGTCTCTGTTATAATGAGATATTGCCTGTGGATTCAGCATCATAGGTACAAATAAACTCTTGATCAACATAAAAATTGGGTGCTTGTCCAAAGAAATTTACATGATCTTGTAGATCATGTCCTCTTTTAATAAGACAGTCGGAATGAAAAAGAATCTAATAAAGAATGGATATGCTGGAAAACAGGATGATTTAAAAATTCTCATATCACTGGTGCCAAAATATTTTTATGCAGAACTATCAGAGTTTCCAGGGATAAAATACAAAATGTTTTGAAATCCACACAAACAGTATAAAAGATGTTTTTCAACTGTAGATTTTACCACAAGCCCATTAAAGTCTTAAGATATAGAGTTCAATAAAAGACATTTTCAAGAGCTAAGTGCTGAGAGTTTAATGCCTTAGGAAGTGTTTCTAGATTAAAAGCCTTGACTAAAACAAATAGGAATTCTTTGTTTCAATTCAGCAAAGAAGATTAAGTGTATCTCTTTCAAAGATACAAAGACTAGCACTGCATTTACAGCAATAAAATTTGATATTGGAAGATAGCCCAGATAGCAAGACATTACCAACCAGTACATAACACAGATTTCTCCCTAACAAAGCATTAGAAAGCAAAAAGAAAGTACACGTGCACAATTAGTACCATTTGAGAACAAATAAATGCTATAGTAATGCAGTGAAGTTTATTAATAGATTGCATTAAAAAACAAAACTCATCACCATAACCTGTGAATCACAAGAACCAAAGGTTATTTAGGAGTACAACTTAAGGCCACAAGGTATTATCTATTTTTGCAAATTCTCCTCCATGTGGAATACCTTGGAAAGCACAACCAGAAGTGACCATCAGGAGCCCTAGCATTAGAGTGGCTAGCAAGCAAAAGAAGAGAGTTAAGTGTGGAAAAAAATGGAACCCAAAAGGCGAGAGCAACCATTTCTCTAAATGAGAAATGAGGGTGGCAATCCTCTCTCAAAGGCAAAGCAAGACCCATGGAAACCTTATCAAGACATGCCAGAAGTAGAACTGAATCAAAAGAGCATTACAGGAAAAATCACTGAGAAGAATTAGTTGTGTTCTAACTCAAAACAGGACAAAGACAAGGTTTGAAGCTCTGATTCAGACCACGATTCATGGGAGAATCAGAGCTTGGTAGAGAATAGAAACTCACACAACTTTCTGTAGATTTGGATTAATAATCCTTTTTGTCAGTTTGACATAAACAATCTGGGAAAAATAAATGCAAAAAGCAGCTACCACTATCTCAGTCAATTTTAATTCCACTGTTAAATACAGCCCTCTAAAACAGTATCACCTGATAACATAACTAAACTTTTATCTAGCCCTTACATAGACTTACAGATCACCCATAAAGTAGTTTTCTTGAAGAATCTCAAGTGTTAGGAAATTTTCTTGCTCTGTTTTTTGTACCTTTACCTAAACAGAAGTTTTCTGGTTTGATTTGTGTGTTTTACATTTTCAATTAACACGTTCCTTTGGCAGCAAAACAGCCCCAACAAACCAGGCACCATTTTTCTGTCCATGACTACTTCTCCCAAATTTTCTTTTCCCACATTTTTTTTGTATCTTCAAGCAAAGTTTGCAATATAGAGAATACCATCAATCTAGTATGATATTTGTATAAAACAGCAATATTAAATATTACAGATACAACACTGTTTTTAGAAATGATGTGACAGACAGTAGGAGAGAGACAAGGTAAAACCTTTCAGACAACGTAAAATAGACAAGGACATCATGAGCACAACATTAGCTCTTGCTAAGGGCTGGACAAACAGAAAAGAAGAGCCCCTAGATGATAAAATAGTTCAGCTCTTTGCTCTGTGTCTTCTCTGCTGGAAGGGACAGAGATTTTTAAACCACAAGAGCAAGGGCACAGCACTAAAACCTCTCTAGGGCACATGACTGGGTGTTCATCATTTTAATGATGAACTTTAAAGTCTAATCTAAATATATTGATATTATAATATTTTTTTCCTGCCTTGATAGCCTAGAGAAAGTTGTCTAGTAATAAATGTATTTATAAATGACATCATTCAAACTAGCTGCTGTATTTGGAAAGGAAAATAGACATACCAGAGTGTACTGCATGATTCTAACACGGCCATGCAACCTTTCTAATTTTAGGACTCCTTTAGGCCATGCATTACAGGTCTGTATTAGAAAGCTCCTAAAAACTGCTTTTATTACAGCAAGAAATGCACTACAAAAAAAACAACCTGCCTGCAGTAACTAGTTAAAGCCTTTAAGGAAAACACCAGGAATGCAGAAAATGGCATTCAGTCTCAATTATACTTTTAAGTCTTAAGTATACTTTTGGGAGACGAGACTCATATACTATGTTCTCTCTTGCTTCCTGCTTCTGCTGTTCCCAAAAGCTCTACAATTGCTAAATATATCTTTATTGAAAAAAATGCATACTACTTTAGATAAAGAAGTTCATACATCTCAAACTTTTCAAAAAAACTTCAGAGATGATTCTTAAACTGGATTGTTACACAATGATTATCACAGATACATCCCTAATTTATTTCTTTTTAGGCTGGCCTGTCTGCAATTAGCATAGCAGCAGCTTCAGTTGGTGGAAGTTAGCACATGCATCATCCACAGGGTGAGGAGGAACAGCAAGGATGCCAGTTCTAATGAAATACATCCAAAACTATCCTCTCTCATCTACTTTCATCTCCTCCTTCAGCTAAAAATTGCTTTTGAAAATAGCAAAGTTTATTTAAAAAATCACAAATAAAATATTTACCTATTGTGTCAGACATTAGGTTCTTTCCTAATGTATTAACTAAAATACCTGCTAGGAGTTTCTACACTGAACTGATTATTTTATGCAATAGCTTTCTTGGGAGCCATCTGCTAACCACTTGATTGTCACAACTAAGAAATGAAACAGCAATACAGACCTGCAATTTCTTCAATGGAGTTAGCTCTCATGTCCAGAAGAACTGTGCCATTCAGGATACAGCTTCTCAGCTCAAACAAGCTATGAAGTGACAGTGTGGCAACATATGGTTTGCTCCACCTCTCTCCACCATCCTCTACATCTTCTTCAAACTTCAACCACCTGGACAAACAAACACTTTTATAACTCCATTGTGTGTAGGAAAGGAAAAATAAATTACTTCTGTGGATTCTGAATCATCATTATTAAATATATATTCAGATTTAATTTTACTCTTTCTCTGTAGGAAATGTGAGAAACTTCCTTTGCCTGCATCTTCCCATACAATGCTCTATTACACTATTTTGGAAGACAAATTCTGACCACAGAGATGAAAAGAGAAATGTATTAAATAATCATTATTGTACTTTACAGAAACTTGATATTTTTGTGATGTAACAAGTAGTATGAAAAGGGCAGAGGAGAATTACTTGTGGTAAAGAAAAAATCTACATCATAAGAACACCTGACAGAACTTTCCCCAGTTTTCACTTCAAATTAAACACAACAGAAAAACATATAAAGAGTGTATCAGAACAGGATATAAAAATAGACTGACATAATTACACTTCACAGAATCTGCATCCATTATCATCACCATCATCTTTTCACAAAAGATACTGTTAACTTGCCCAGATCTTCATTGGTGAAGCCTAGCCATGAGGATGAGTGTTAACTTTGTTAGTTTAATTGCTAGTTGCTTAATTGCACTAAGCTACTCAAAAAGGCTATAAAACATTGTGCAAAACTTCAGCTATTTTTCATTTAAAAGTTCAGTCCAAATGAAAAACCTCACAGGCACATACATTCACACACAAGCAATGTGTAAATACTTGTGAGCAGGCTTTCAAGTCTCAAAATGCAGGTCTTATTCAGGCAAAACAACCATGGGAATGCCATGAAACAGCACTTTAAAGCCAGTAGCTACATCATATCTCATTAGAGTCTGAGTCTATTTTCAGCTTTAGTGTAAATCCAGAGAGACTTCAGTAAAGTAACAGGATCCATGAAACAGGCACGAGAGGAGCTGCTCTTCTGTCACTAACTGGCCAGTTGGATGAACTTCCTTGGCTGAGTTTTTAACTGATTAAAATGACACTAAAAATGTTAACAGAATATTGAACAAACAAAAATCCAGGAAAAAAAATCCATCAACATATGCAAAAGTGTTTTCAATTCAAGTGATGAAGTGTTCCAAGCATAGCCAGATGTTGCTGGGTGAAGCCAGGTAGCCTGGCAAGGTTTGAACAGCTGCAGCCCCAGGCCAAGCCTCTACCTATTGTCTTACCTATTGTTAAGAGACAGAGGGAAATTCTGGAGAGAAGACCCCCTAAAATGATTAGGGGACTTGAATACCTCCTAAGAGAGCTGGGCCTCTTTAGCCTGGAGAAGACTGAGGAGGGATCTTATCATTACTTATAAATACTTAAAGGGTGGGCACCAGGAGGATGGGACAAAATAATAAAAATAAAGCAGCAGAAAACATAAAACAAAAAAATCTCTGATCTTACACATAGTCATTTGGTCCTAAGTGATCGAGTGGCTTTAAAAATCATACAACCACTTTAATAACCCTCTGAATTCAACTACAAGAGTCAAGGACAGAAATGGCTTTGAAATCCAAATCCAGTCATGAAATTCAAGTTTGCCAATTTTCTACTCTTTTTAGTTTCTTGGGGGAAAAAAAAAAGACAAATCTTAATATATTTCCTTTTGCAGTTTAAATTGATATGGTTGATAAATAGAAGTCTTTCATCATTTCCCAGAAAACAATCCCAACCCCATTTTTATATTGAGCTCATGTCAAATGTATTGCAATGAATTTGGAGCTATCTTCCTTGTGTCTGATCACACAGGAGAGCAACTTCCTTCCCTGTTACCTCTGCAGCAGGGAGTTGGAATATCTGCTCACAACCTGCTCAAAAGTGAATGTTATTCATGTAATCTTACAATCTGTATAATTTTCTAGAGGAGCTTTCACCTGCCTATGCTGATTAGAAAACTAAACAAAGTAAACAAGCATGTCAGGGGAAAAAAAGCAGATGAATCCCACCAGTCTGGATTAAACCTGCTCCAAATCAGGCACTACTTTCCATCCATGAGCACAAGAGGCTATTAGCATAGATCTGAACATGAATTGCCAGTTGCAACTCTACTGCTGTGTGTATAAAATAAGGCCAATTGTTATGTCTCAGCATGTTTCTCCACAAATTTACTGGAAGAGAAACTCATGCATCCTCTACAAAACTGTACAGCTGGTTCACATACAAAATTTATTAGAAGACTGAGTATGGATTTTAGAAGAGAGAGTTTCTCCTGGCTTGAAATTTACCATCCCCCTCAAATGCATCTTCTTTCAGCTTTCAAGAATGAACATTTTTGCCCCCTCTTATTTGCACAGAGGAAGCACTTGAACTCTTGCCTTCCTTTTGAATTTGTTCATTTCACTGCCATCAACCTCCTTGATGTTACTAAAAACTGTCATTTATCAGGAACACAATTCTTTGAGGATGTGCAAAGGGATTTTTTTTTTAGTTGAACTAAGGAAGCTATTTCCCTGCTTAAAAATAACAGAACCCACAGTGATTTTTATTTGTAACCACACTAGAAGGTGATACCCTTCCTACAAGAGGTTCTGTATGTTCCTAATCAGGATGAAAACACTGCAGATGATTAATAACTTGATTAGATTTGCTCTCTCTGCATATTAATGATTCCTTACAAACACTACTACATTCACTTGGCAGCACAATCCCCATATGAGGATTTTCTACATGCAAAGACCTCTATTTAGCATCTGTCAGTGCCTCCTATGGACACATAAGGGAAGGGAAGGGGACCCTCTGGGAAAGCAGGAATTTGCAGTAAAATTAAAAGCAAAGCTAACAGCCATATTAATGCCAAACCATCCATGGACCTAGTTCCCCAAGAAATCCTTTCAGAAATTCCCCAATTTTTATGTTCCTGACACCAAATATGCAGTCCCCAGACTTTTAGGCACCTCTAAGGAACACTGTCAGCAAACACTGGCAAGGAAAGAGAGAATTAAGGTTCTGAGAAGAAATGGGAAGCAAGGATTCTTCATGAAACTCAGCAAGTCATCTACCATCTAGGTGCTCAAGGAAACAAACATGCAAAACCAAGTTTTGTTCCAATGTTATTTTTTTCAGCAGAAATGCAATCTAACCAGGCTTCTCACACTAATTTATGCAGAAACAAACTAACCCAACACTGAACAGTCGAATTCTCAAAATCAGCTGCTCATGGGTAGTTAGAATAGGTCAAAGTTTTATTGCTCCAAAAGTAACTTCATTCCCTTAAGGAAAATTTTATCCGTTTCTTGAGGATTTGATATAAATACCAAGTTTGAAAGTTTCTTAAACTGATGAGCTAAAACACAATCAGTAATTTATAATTCATATGGTATGTTTACTTTGATTTTTTTTCCCCTTGATATCCATTCTGATCTATATTTCATAAATCTAGACAAAAACATTTGGCTCTGGGAAATGACAAACGTTGTCATAATGCTAAGGATTAAAACTATGGTTTTATTTAAGCTTTATATGCAAAATCTGCTCCTGAGTTTGCCATAGCTTTGAAATGATTGCTCAATGCACCAGCAACCAACAGCTACACATAAATGTTTAAACACTTCAGAAAACACTCACCTTGCTGTCTCCCTCCACTCAGCATCCTCTCCTTCACGCCAGCAAATCTCATCAAGCTCAGTAAAGAGATCATGAGGAATATGCTCCTCATCATCATCTTCTGTTCCAAGAATAAACTGTACCCTTTGTGATGGAGTATCTTGGGAAAAAGAACAATATCAACTCCAGAACATTAGTTATTTTGCCATGAGCAAGTAAATACCAATACTCTTTTATCCATATCACTTACTAGCACACACAAAACATGATTAGAGTTATGCTGTAAGAACATTTATACACAAACACCTTCAGACTGAGAAGTGTTCAACTACCTCCTGGAGCTGCTAGTCTGCTAATTAAACAAAATCATCTAAAGATAGACTGTGATGTACAGAACTGACAACTCTTGGAAGTTGGAATGGTATCTCCCAGAACAGAGGCAGCACAGATAGCAGGATAGACAACACTGATAACTTTGCTACATCCTAAGCCTAAATCTACAGATTTAGCTGGGATACTAAATGGGCATTCTTTGGTTTACCTAGCAGGAGAAAGAAACCAAAAGAAACCTCTCTAGAGTTAGTATACCACTGGGAACTTCAACAAGAATGCATCATAATCTGCATTTACCATCCCTTTCCCCTTTGTAAACTGTTTCTACATGGTTAGGCTGTTCCAGATGAACAAGTTGTTTATCTGTCCCACCATGCTCTTGCTGACTCTGTCTTCCCTCTACATCCCTATTACCAGTTATTTTTCTTCATAACCTTTCAGTGCAGAACATTGAACATATTTTGGAGTTATACTGTTCTTCCCTCCTATCACTCAGAAAATTTCCAGAACTCAGAAAGCACCTTAACTCACATGTAATATTGAGTGTTCATAGGTCAAATTAATAAATAAACAAACAAACAACAAACCTATTTTGCTATTTTGCTTACTTCAATTCTGGATGAAACCTAATCTCTTCAGAAACATGTAGTTATTTTTTTTCTGCTAATGTATTTTATATTTCTGAGAGTCAAAAATTCCTTTGTGAGAGCTGATAGGGGCCAGGCAGTCAGTCAAGTGAAAAATGGATTATCCAGCAGAACAGCTCAGCAATTCTTGAACATTATCTAAATGAAGCTCCATCCCATAACCCTATCTGTAAGAAAAGTCACAGTATTTTCCATCATAGGATCCCCAAGATCTCTGAATTTTGGAAAAACTAGGGATAGTACTCATTGAATGCTGGTTAAAGAACAAAGACAGCACTGATTAAAAATAATTCATTGGGCCACTGATGGAGGAGATTAAATTCAGCAGTAAAGATCCCTTTTTTGGTAGCAGTAGCACTTAACTTGCTATAGCAATGACACAAATATAGGACATATTCAGCAGAGGTCTATGTGCTTGAAGAGTGTATAGATATAGTAGAGTGAAGCTCACTGACTCCTTCACAAAGCTAGAAACTGAAAGGCAGGCAGTGTGGGCCAGAAGGGAGAGAGAGGTGGGCTCAGGTAGTGCTGAGCTCCAGGAATGAAACTGCAGCCAAGGGGACACACATCACTTTGGGTTAGTCATTATAAGGAAGAAGTGTACAACTTGTTACAACTATTTGCCAGAAGGAGCAAATTCAATGAGAGATGAATTTGCAAAGGACAAGTGCATCCAACTAGTCACAGCACATGTAAAACAAGCTACTGATAGAGAGCAGGACTCCTGCAGTGAGAATAAGCATTGCCAAGAACATTCTGTCTTCCTGATAAAAGCAGCACTAGAACTGATTTACAGCCACAGCTCCTGTTAAGTAAGAAATGAGTAGTGCTGTACAGAAGAGCTGCACTTTGATGACAGTTGTGATTCTCATGCAAATGCACACTGCAAGTGTGGGAAGGAAAGCAGAAAAGGAGAAATCTCTTCAAGTCAGGTGAGTAACAAAAAAGGAAAGTCTTGCTGCTGTGATTTGCCGTGTAACATGCAGCTACTTGGCTAACAACAGTGAAGAATCTAGATAAATGACAAATTATGCACTGGTTTGTTATTTTTTCCTTTCTTGTTTACAGACCATTAAAACCAGTTGATAGACTCTGGCTATTTTTTCTTTGCTGCTGTAGTTTGTATTGGTGTCTGACACCTGCAAGCCACAGCTTGATTTTCAGACATCAAGCTGAAAACTGGGAAAAAGAAGTTATTCTTTGCCTTATGGCACAATAGTTTTATTTCAAGGGCAAAATCCTAAGAGAATCAAAAAATAGGAACACAATATAATTTTAAAATAATCATATCTGTTGGTTCTACTTAAAAAACCTGAGCTAACAGGATTACTCATGTGAGCAACAGCAGATGGATTTGGCTCTTATTCATAGGAGTAATAAATACCAAATATGTCATTAATGTGTTATATGGAAAATGAATAATATGTGATTCAAAAGCAGTATGAAAGAATACTTCAATTGCTGACTGTCAGACTGTGATAACCTAATCTTCAGTATAGAAGCATAATATTTGCAAACTAGGATATTCAATGTTTTTTGAAGTCTAGGAAAACAGAAATTGGCTTGAACATTATCTGTGTCTAGTCCTACTCCAAGTAGTACAGCCAGCATAGAAAAAAAATCCTTCATATCATCATTGCTGTTTCTAAAAAGTAATGGAAGTGTTCTAGATGAAGCTAAAAGAAGGCAAATGAATGGCACTAAGTAGCATTTCTATCACTGCAGTTGTTTTACATCAGAGCAGAAAGATATTAAAAGCAATGTGAATTGGAAGTTGCACAATGAGCAGCTGATGGTTCTCCCAAGTAAATGGCTCATCACCAGTTCAAGCAATCCTTCAGGAGCAGCTGGGACTGGGCAGGAAGTCTGCTCAGGAGAGGAGCAGGAGTCCTGTTAACAACAACCTGTGCTGGGCTAATTAGCCACCTCAGCAAAAGTGGAAGTAGCTTTTTTTACTTCAAAGTGTGAGTACAAGAGAGCTGTTTTTTTGGTTACAGGCAAAAAAACAGACATCAAAAAAAACCACTGAAAATTGCCACTAAAATCCATGTGCATACCAAGCAAGTTCAACCCTACGAAGCAAAAGGAAATCTGCCCCAGACCATTGGTACCAGCACAGCCCTCAGCACTGCTCCAGCAGCCCTGGCCTGCCTGGGCAGCCCCCCCAGGGCAGGCACCCATCACCCTCCCAGCAAACAGCACCAAGAAGCTGCTGTAGGCATCACATCCCTAATTAAATTCACAGAGTAGCTACAATACTTGCCCCAACAGGAAAGCTGTGGAGCAAAGGATCTTAAACTCAGTGTGAAACTGGGGCCTCAATGACAACAGCATTGCAGCTGGCAACAGTCAATCTCTTCAGCAGAGCAAGCAGCACGACATTTTTAACTAGAATGGATCATCTCACTGCATTTCCTTCCAAAAAACTAGGAGGCAAGATGGTGGAAAACTAGATCTTGACATCCCATACCCAATAAAGCCTCTCCATGAGCAAGCCATGTAATCTGCAAAGTATGCAACTCAAAGGCATATTATGGAAACACCTTGTACAACCTCAACTAATGAAGAGGCAAGAGACAGACAGCAAGGCTCAGGCATGGGGAAAACTGTTTCAGAACTAGTTTTTCTCTGTACCTGTCCACTCTGAGTGGGACCTGCAGAGCCCACAGCACTAAGGGCACTGTGCAGCTCCCTGAAACACTGACAGCAGTACAGAATGGTACCTCACAGAGGAAGGGGTAAATTATACAGATTACAACAAAAAATGATGCTTTATCCCATGCCTGGTTAACTGAGAACTCTGGAGCACTTCATGTCTGAATATTTAAGGCCTTTTCTTGTTTCAGCATCTCTATCATTCAGTTGTTGCATCTTTGGCTATTGTTATACCTCCTTTTCATACTTCACTGCTTCACAACATTGCTCATTTATTCTCCTGTATCATAAAAATCCTAATGTATTTTTCAGACTTACTTCAAGGCACTGTTTTCTATCAGCTGCTCTCACAGTGCTTATTTTCTCTATCTTTCATCTTGCACCTGCTCGTTGAAACGTTTTCTTTCTTCCCCTCCTCCCTGCCAGTTCCCAAGAATACAGCCTCCTACTATTTAGCAGGAATGTGCTAAAAGGTGTGTACAGAGAGAGGGAGCTAAGCATTTCTGTGTGTTCAATTCAATCAGAATGATTCATAAACCAAGGGACTATTTTGGATTTGGTCTCTTAGGTAGCACAGTCCTTCCCACTGAGTTATGCATCAGGAGGAGGAAGTGCAACTGTCTTCCTTGCCACTTCCTTCAGCCTTTGGGCACTGTTATAACCTTGTACTCATGAGAAAGGACACCTAATAAGCATTACTGAGGTTTACTGGATTACAGTTTAGTGCAGGATGAATCTGTTGCTCCCTCTGTAAGCAAAGCACAAAAAACCCCTATGCTTACATTGTCTCTAAAGGGAATGCTTCTCCCCGGATAGGACAACCTGTCTGAAACTCCAGTAAGGAAAATCCATGGTAAAAGTGAGGAGGTGAATATAGCTACTATCAATCCACAGAGAGCTTTGTCTGTTAATTCACTTAATTCAAACAAGTATACTGTGAACCCCAACTCAGAAATACACTTCAAACCTATCTTTGATGTGTTACTGCTACTCCACTCCTAGAGTCTCTTGAGCATAGCTCATTCCCCCAGTTGTGCTGAACAGCACATTTTATTGTATGCACAAGTGTCAAAGACTATTAAGAAAAGATTCAGCCAGTTAATTTCTTTTTCTTCCCTTCTGACATTAGGAAGGACATAGCCTAGGTCTCCAGAAGTTGAAAGAACAGAGCCAAGTTCTCAGCCAGAATGTGTCACATACTGGCACTTAGATAAAACCAGATGACTCAACAGAAGACATTGCTTCATAATTTAAGATATCTTACTTCTTGGCTAATGTAACTTTCAATTGTTTCTTTTTTAATCTGACATTTTATGTATATATGCATATTCTTTTTGAAAACTATTTTAATAATTTATGAACTTTGTTGTTTTCCAAGAAACTAGTTTCAGTACAGTATTGGGTGTTCATACATCTGAAAAACATTCCAGACAGAATCACCACAGCCAATTTTCTCCTCACTGTTAAGTTTTCAGAACATAACTCTCATGTACTAAGTTGGGAAAAGTCTTGACTTTCTTTCCTTCTCAGTATAATGCATTGTAAAAGATTTGATTATTTCAAGCTCTTTACGATATACTTAACCATCAGCACTTATACTTGCTCCAAAGCTTTCTACATACATAATACAAAAACTTCAGATTAAAAGCAAGTCTCATAATTACTATTCTATAACCTGAAATTACATTGGCACATTCTCCTAATGATTTAAAAATATTCTTCTGTTGCACATTGACAAACTGTTTTATATACATGCTTCCATTGTATTTTCAATACTTTATCACAGCCTTGGACATTTAAGTACATGCAATTTTTGGTTTGGAACAACAAATAATATTCTTATGGTTGGAGACAAAGCTTGACTAATTTATATATCACTACCTTCTGTTCTCTGTAATGTTGAATTTAAATTTTTGAGAATTACAGGAGTTTTACATCAGATTCATTTATTGAAAGATATTCATTCCCATTTGCTCTCAAGCCCTCAGCAGACTCATCTCACAATGGCACACAAGGAAAAAGGCAAACACAAGATGGATCACCGTTCACATCTGATAAAACACTGAAGCTTCAGTAACATCAATATTATTATAAAGCTAATTGTAAAGAAGCACAATTTCTTGCTGCCCTACTTTGCAATGGAGTACCACACCTGTTCCAATGAAGTTTTTCAACAGATTATTTTATGTTAAATTTTAGGGGCAAATATTGCAGAGCCTTCATTGAGGGCAGCTGGTGCCATAAAGCACTTAATCCCTCTCAGTGGTGGTGGCAGTCTACCTTTATGGGAACACTTCTGGACAGTCTCAGGTACTGAGTGCCATCCTCCATCACAGGAACAAAACTTGTCTTTCTAGCAGAGACAAGAGAGGCTCCAAAACCCCAGTTAATAGCGTCCAAGACATAACAGACAAAGCATGCATAACCATACTGATGTTTATTATTAAAAGATCTATGCAAAGAAAAAACTTGTGTTACCAAAAGGAGGAGAGTCTCTCCCATCTTCCAAGCCTGAGTCCCGCTCTCTGTCTCTCTTTCTGTGCTTGTGGCCACGGTGCCTGTGGCGTCGGTGACTTTTCCTTCCACCCAGTGGCACATGAACTCCAATGAACAATGTTCGATGGCCTGCAGGCAAGCAAAAGTGACCTTTGGAAAAAGGGGCTGTGGCAACATTACAACAACATTAAAAACCATAACAGCATTCATTATAATTGCATCATATTGATTATTATCATGTTAATAGCCATACTATTGGTTACAATACTGAGGAGCATCACAGAGATCCAACCCCTTGATACAGGGCAAAATCTAAGTACTGCAATCCATATGACACACTGCCCAGGCTGGGTTTTTATTTCCTTTTTAAATTTGCATCTGTGTGTGTGAACTTTTATTAAAGCCAGACAGGTGTTCTGTAAAATGTCTTCCAGAACAGTAACACCAACAGACACATGGATCCCTGTGCACTGAACATTTGGTAAAGTTGCTGTTTGCTTTGTGTGTACAGGAGCTTTACAAAACTCATTGCTATTTATGAGCCAAACCTTGACAGAATTCTTGTGGGAAATTTATTGTAGAGAAAAGGAGAAAAAAAAAATAAGAGAGAGACCCAAAAATCAATAAAACCCTATGGAAGCCAAACAGCCAAATCTCTATACAATTTTATGTGCTCACATCATAATGACATTGCTGATAGCTTAGGGTGCTTTCACCTCTTCTAATTTTTAGAATACATAAGAATGTACACATTGCCATGCCTCTACCATCATCTTTGAGTCTTTGAGCCTGTGGAATTTTATGTTGTTGATCATGCCCAAAAGATTTAGCTCTCTTAGCTATGTAGGCTAACAGGATCAGAGCACAGTAAGCATTTAGAAGGGGGAGAGCACAGAGGAAATGTGCAGAAAGCACCACAAAACAGAATAAATGGGAAAGGACACATGATTCAATATAAGGCAGGTCTCCTATATTTACTCAGCAGAAAGACATAGTCCAGATTACTCATCTCAAATAACATTTATTCTCTCCTTGAAACGAGCATAACACAGCTAGTGGGTAATTGCTGCTTTGCTGTAATCATTCAGCAGTGTCAATCATCTGAGAAAGGTCAAGAACATTAAGCTAAGGTAGCACGTGATCACTAATCCCTTGGAGACTCCAGTGGGGACAGAAAACACAGCAAGGCTGCATTTGTTACAACACATCAGAGAAATTCTGTGGTGACAGGAATTCTCTGCAGAAGCAGAGCTTAAAAAGGTGAAGAAAATGCTCTGAACAACACACTAGTTACTTCCTCAACTTTGTTTCATATAGAGGAGACTAGAAAGCAGAGGCATCAATTCTGCAGAGAGTATTTTTGTGAAGTCAAGAGATTTTTCTGAAGCAAAGACCAAGAACTGAAAATTCCCTATTTATTTATTTGTGTAGAAATGTTTTAAAGAGGAGTGTTGCCTTTAGTGTATTTCAAATATACTGCAATCAAACAAACAATGAAAAATGTCTTCCATAAAAAGAACTAAAAAGACACTGAAGGACAGTGGTAATGTAGCACTCAACACTTCTTTGTCACCTCCCTTGGGTAGAAAAAGCCCAAAACAATGATTTAGAAGTAATGGAGTTACCATTCCTAAGATTTTAATTTCCAGAGGTACAAACAGACTCTTTTTTTTCATTTACTAAGTTAATACATTCCTGCTGCTTTGTGATAGAAGATAGCTTTGTGCCACTTCACTGCTCAGGTTGTACCTGCAGCAGGAAATGCAGGTTCAGCTTCACACTTCAACCAGTTGCCAGGGCTGAATCCAAGGTTCAGTCCACATTGTTCTTTAGTCAGTAAACTGGGAATTAGGCCCTAAAATGCCAAAACATTTCTGTGTGTCTGAAGATCACAACAGTTCTCCCTATCTAGACAGAATCAGTTAACACTGAAAAGAGAAGAGGAACCTGGAAACAGAAAAAACAGACAACCAGGGAAAAGGTAGATCTTGAATACACATTATTAATATGAATACAACTTGTGGAGACATTTCTTAGAATAAAATCTAAGTAGAAGGGTTATTTAGGGTAACCATATTCCAAAGGAAGAACCCAACAGCAAATTATCCATCTAAAAAGGCAACCTCAGTAAATTCCTGCCTATTTGCTGCATAGCCCTTGAAAATCACAGATGTAACATTTTTTTAATGGGTTTCAGAATCTAGCAGTCTAGGTCTTTCAGATAGGTAGCTAGGACAAGCTTCTGTCTTATTCAATAAACAAATGGAAAGGAAAAGAAATGCAGTGGCATTTCTAAAGCTTTGAAAACATCCCATTTTCATTTATGGTGCTTCACAGCTCAACATGGGAACTTCTGGATATCTCATTACAGTTGTCTGAATGGATGTGTTGCTGCAAGTGAAAATGGAGATGGAGAGAAAGGAACTGTAAATGTTTTCCTTAATTTAGAGGAATTAAGATCTTTTTAATGGAACTCTAACAGTACAGGTATTTTTGCCCCAATGCCTTCAATTTCTCCTTCTAGACACAATTTTAACACAGAAAATACACATCTATTTGGTAGGAAGAACATATGTATGAAGCACATTCACCTGTCTACTCGTCCCTCAGCAGAGGCTCCACATGCCTCCAGGTTACACCTTGCATTTGGCTCTCAAGAGGGTTCTTTAAGAGCTCCTTAGTGAACCAGCCAAGGTAGTGCCACTGTCCCCAGATGTGAATATCCATGGGCTCCAGGTGCTCATGGTACATTTGCCTGTGCTGCCTTCCACCCAGAATGATCCAGACCTGCCTTAGGCACCTGCTGAGACCAAGGCTTTCAGATCTCTGCTCACAGGCATGATGGACAGGGGCTGAGAAGGGAACAGAAGGGTCTGCAAACATCTCCAAAGACCAAAGGCAGACTTGTGTGACCTACTTAGGAAACACTGAAAAGTCAAGATGCCTTGAGAGAGAGCATCTTGCCAGTGGTTCAAGCCAAGTCTCAAATGACTGCTGACCTCAGCAGGACTGGAGGGGTTTCTCCCTCCTCTGGAAAACACTCAATGCCTTGAAGACTTTTTTATGTACTCCCAGCTAGAGCTGAAACAAGCACAATTTTCTATCCTCTCAAAAATGAACAGTGAGGTAGAGACAGAAAATCAGTAGCCCATGCAGAGTTAAAATAATTGCCTTCTTCCTTTTAGAAGAAGTGATTCTGGTGAATTGTGTAGGAGGAGAGAGAACATGACTCATGTTTCTGTATTGTGGTGCAGCACAGAGGCAGAGCTGAAGAAAAAGCAGAAAGGACAAAAGCAAGGGTTCCTAAACCAACAGTTCACATTGTTGTTTGTGGTTATGGTTTGCTTAACAGACACTTTTCACCTTTTTGCCATGGTATCATTTGGAGGAACTAACAGGAAAATCCTCGTAAGTTTTTTAGATCACACTTGTAACTTATGTTCTAGGTTAATTAGAAATAATATAGGAAGAAAAGAAAAAATCCACAGTATCCCTGGCCTAAGAAAGCATTAAGGACATATTGAATATGGAGGGTAAGAGCATCCCACTGAAGTTGTTAAAGACATCTTCAAGATCCCTGATCACTCACTACCCTCCCAAAAAACCTATTCCTTCAACAAAACATTTCTTCAGGTTGTGGCTGGGCTAAAATGTCTTTTTAACTGCACTGAGTTCATTCCTGATTTCCATACTCCAGAGGAGTCCAGAGATGTTGTGTGCACAGTCTTAGCACAAGATCAGGTCTCAGACCTTGCCAGACAATAGTAAAAACATGTCAGCAGCCACAGAATGTAACAGGACCCTTTGGGATACACACATACTTTCCACTTATGCAAACTGAAGCTGTGGTTATTGGAGGGAAGAATTTGACCTATATTTCTAAATTAGCAACAAGCAAAAAAAAAATTGCCAACAGTACTAGCACAACTGTATGTTTCTGTCTTTTGATGCTGCAACCTTACAGCTTTCACCAATAATGACAAGTTGGTTTATGTCAATTTAATTAATCAGAATGTCACAAGGTGAAATATTTGGAAATACTAGTTCCCCACAAATATTGAAAAGGTTTCTTGCCACTGAAGGTCAGAGCAAAGCAAAACTTCAAAACCTAAGAGTGTGGCATTCAGCATTCATTATCCCTCGTGAACTTGCAAGGACATTTTGTGAAAATGCCCTGCTGTTATTTGTGAATCATATTCTCACCTGGGATCTCACCTGGGAAGGGACAAGTAATCAAAATAAAAGACCAGGTGATTACTAAGGTGAGAGTGTAAGCACAACTCAGGAGAAGAGTGAGGACTCAAGGAATGTTGAGAGACATAGGAAAAGGGAGACCAAACTAGATGAGAGGCACTACAGAAAGATGTGCCTTAGAAATGACAAATGCTAGGGCATGTAATACCTGCTAGGGAATGAAATTAAACCAAAATGAAAGAATTCTACATTTGTAAAGCCAAAGTCCACTATTATGTTATATTCTATAAAAAATGTCCAGTCTCTGAGAATAAAAGTCTACTTCAATACCTGGAGCCACTCAGATTTTTACTAAATAATATATAGAGATTAAAGTTCAATTACAATGAGTTTTCCATATATTAACCCTAACTGTATGTAATCAAAATTTCATTAAACTAGTTTTTAAAGCCCCATCCAAAGCTAGAACAAATCTAAAAAGAAATGATAACTACAATAATCATTTTTAAAAGAGGATAACTACATACTCTGGGATTTCTTCTTTTTTTGGTCAACAGGACAACTACTACCAAAACTAATCTTCAAGCACATTGTTAAATACAAAACATCTCTACAAGCCCACTAACATTTCAAATCAGGTTTTGGTTTATTTAGCTTAAATCCTCAGCTTCTGCATCATATTCAGTGTTGTCTGAGTGATGTTTATTCCCTAATTTAGCTTGAAGTCTTTAGTGACTTTCAGTAATCAGTCCATGTTATCTAAATTCTGTCCAAAGTGTCAGAATGTATATTCTGATGTACAGTGATTCACATAGTGGATAAAGTGTTTTACGTGTCACAAGAAACATGAAAGACAACAAACTTGATTTCTCATGAGGCAAATTTTTCCCACCCCACTTAGACAGATAAAATGTAGGAAACACAAAGAGCTTTAGCAAAATATTGCTTTCTCTGAATTAAGGATCATTTGGTCATTTCCTCTAACAGAGCAAGAACTCATCCCTGAACCTCCACCTAACAACCCTATTTTCACCCATTTGGAAGCTGCTTCTCAAAGCAGGCCACAGGAATAACCACAGCAGTTCAGCCTCAAAACTCCATGCTCTGCAGCTGACCACCTCCAGCAAGGACAGTCATTTTCACTCGGAGCTGTACATAAGCAGAAGACCTCAGCTGGAGTGCACTTACTGTCACTCCTTTTGTACATCTGTACAGTCCAAAAGTCTCAGCACACATTCTGACATCTCCAGACACATACAGATTAATCCAAGTATTTTCAGTCAATGAGAGAAGAAGTAGGTAAATCCATTTTGTCAAAGAACATGCACTGAACACAGTAATATCTCTCTTTTTGAAACAAATTATGAGATTCTACTCTATTGTTCACTTTCCACCCCTGCTCAAATCAGTAAGTTTACACACTGGAATTGCATTTCAGTGTTTTCAGAAGAAACAGAAAATGTAATGCATAGAAAAAAAAATCTCTCACCTTCTAGATCTTCCTTTTCAAAATGTGTTTTGAGAATGGAACGAGTTCCACCTCTATCCACAACAGCCTCTTCATCATTTCTCTGCAAATCAGAAAAAAAGACAGGTAAGCTGCTTCTCCTTTGGAAACTCTTGGCAAAGATACTTTTAATATTTATTTATTTATTTTTCCTTCCTACTCAGGAAGAGTAATGTTTTTAAGAATTTACTTTTCCTTATTAAAATCTATTCATTATGCATCACTTTTTCTTGAGGTATGATTACAGATAACTTTCACATAAAGTTCTCCTGTTAAATCCTGCAAGGTGATGACTAAACACTGGTTACTGGGAACTATGAAAAACATGAGCACAATGAATGAAATGAGAGAGGAAATATCTGGTTGAGGCAACTTTATTCTTCTGCTCTTGAAGAAAGGGATTCCACATGTATTTTTGTCTTTAGACTAGGATCCTGTGCTACAGGCAGAATTCACAGATTATTAGCACTAACCCATTCCCTACACTTTGGCAATGTCAGAGAATGATATTCAGTGACAATATCATACAAAAAATTCATACTGGGAAAACAACTGAGTTCATTTACTGGTAAATGGCAAAGCTTTTGCTTTTCCTTAAAACACCAAGCTATAATTACAGATAGCACACACTAACAGCAGAAAACAGAAAAGTTCTTCTTCAGAAACATGTATTTCATGTTTAATTTCACAATGTAGTCACACATGCACTTTAGCTGTATTCTCTATTGCACTGTCACTCATAGAATGGTTTGGGTGAGAAAAGACCTTAAAAATCAACTCCCTTGCTACAGGTAAGGAAGTCTTCCACTAGATCAGGTTGCTCAAAGCCCCATCCAACCCTGCCAGGGACAGGGCATCCACCACTTCTCTGGGCAACCTGTTCCAGTGCCACATCAACCTCACAGTGAAGTATTTCTTCCTACTCCCTAATGTAAATCTACCCTCTTTCAGTTCAAAACCATTAATCCCTTGTCCTGTCACTCCACTCCCTGGTATAAAGTCCCTCCCCATGTTTCCTGCAGGAAAGGTTGCTATCACAATGTCCTATGTGATGAATTAGTGTATTGTGCTCAGGCTAAAAAAGCTACAGAAATTAGTGACTTTGGTCACTTCTGACTTGAAAAGAAAAATAAAAAAAGAAATCCTAAGAAGAGAAATCTTTTGGGACTACAGCAACAGGGCCCTGGATGCTGTGGCAAAATGAGTATTGGCTTCACTATGAGTTTGACACCACCAATTAGAAAAAAACCCAGTTGCTAAATACAGCCTGTATTTAACAACATTCCAGTACATGATGATGAAGAAAAAAAGGATGAATTATACAAAAGTTCTAATTAATAGATCATGAATATATATTTGCTGCTCATTAGTGAGTTTTCCTAAGTTCTACTAGAACTGCTTGATTTCAACATAGAAAATTGGTATCTTAATGGCAGTCTGAAGGAAGGGGATTTGAATACCAACATTAAATGCTAACTATATATCTATATATAGAATGCAATAGCATATAACAAGAAATTAAGCTACATGAACAACTCCCCTTAAAGAGCAGACACTCAAGGCAAAAAGATTCACATCTAGAGCTGGATGTTATGCATTCTAGATGTAAGTTCTTGTTTCAGACTCCTCTCTTTTTTCAAAATACCTGCCATGCTGTAGCTACCTTACACAGAAAAATCCTAGGAATGTCAGCACCAAGCATCTGGGTTGTTAAAGGCAGAGAGACAGAGTGTAACAGTGTCTTTATTAGAGCTTTGTTGGAGATAATAGTGTGTAACTAAACTCTGGCAATGAGAGAAGTCCTTTTATTGAACGTGTTTTGTCTTTTAATAATTCAGAATTAGCTATTAATCTCTAAGGATGTACTAAGGCAGTATAATTTCATACAAGCCATTTGATCATCTTATGTAAAATGAATCCATTATTTTAAGCAGTTAGGCATAAATAGGCATGATGCCATGCCCCTGGGTGAATGGTTAGGCAGGATGCCAAAGGCCAAGTACTACAAGCCACATCAGAAGAAGTGCTTTGCTGGCATAAGCCACAGCCTTCAGTACTTCTCGGAGCCTGAAGAGACCTTGTGGAAACAATATTAGTGAAAAGCTGCACTAGAGAAAGCATTAAATTGCTGGACAGTTTAAAGCCTTTACAGATCATCTAAGTAAACCAAATACAAATTAAATCATTAATATTTATCAAAATATGCTCATTTACTTTGATTTCTCCTTTCCCATGTGTTCAATTTTCAGCTTTTGGCAACCTTTTTCTTCCCTGCCTCCTCTTCCTGTAATGTCACAGCAAGTCTCAGCCTTGCCTCATTCTCTGAAGTGGGTTTGTTCCATTAACATTACAGGGAAAATCAGCTTAATTGGGAATATTGTGTTGCCAATTGACTTGTCAAACTCTGAGCAAAGTCCAATTAAACACAGGCTTGAACTCGACACTCTCCCTTGCCAGGGAGCAGTATGACAGCCACCTTGCATTTCCCAGCACAAGAGTTACACTGCATTTAGTCTAGAAGTAATTTCTGTGCTTCCTGTACTGCCTCCTTGGAGCAGGAGAGAAAGGAGGAAAGGGCTTGCTACTAGCTTAGTGAAGTTAGGTCTTAATCTCCTTTAAGGTAGGCACTGTTGCAATACAAGTACAAATAGCAGCAGATCCACTCCACTTTCCCAGGATGACTAGAAACTTAGTAATGCTCTGCTTTTTATTAGCACGTTAGGAAAACTATGATATCATTATTTTTAAGTGTTGCAATAAATTAGAATTTGAAACTGAAAGTATAGGCAAGACTAACCACAAGATAGTCAATGGAAGCTAGAATTCATGCTGTGGATGAGTTTTAATGTACCAAGCAGCCACTAACCCCCACAGCAACATCCTCAAAGCCATCAATCCACTGCAGTTTTGCCTATCAATTTCAGCAGGACCAGAATAAGGCGTGAAAACAAAATATTTTTCATAGTCATGCCATGTTTATGTCAGAACTCTACGACTTCTTCCTTTCACCCCAGTTGAAGATGATGAAGGGCAGAAATTTTATATAGTGCACGAATTTTCTAGGCCTGAGGTATTCAAACCACACTGACATACTGCAGCAGCCTGCAAACAAACGTGGGGACACACTGACCAGGTATGAGGCCTTGGAACTCTCCATTATTGCAATGAGTTGCTTGCTGAGTCCAGTGAATACTGTGATCTACTGCTTAAAGAATAGCAGAGGGATCCAGGAAGTTCCCAAGCGCTAATCCTGGATCTGCCACTGACTTGCTGTGTGGCCTTGGGAAAGTCACTTAATCTCTGTGCCTCAGCTTCCCCATCTGGAAAATAGGGATAATAATACTTACTTATCTACCTTCCTCACCAGGTTGCTCTGTGCCATAGTTAATATTCACACAGCATTGCACAACTGTAAAGCACTACAGCAGTGCTAAGCCATTCAATAGAGGAAAGTGCTCAGTTTACCCACGTGAAGAGATGATGGTAGGAAACAACAGATTGAAAAAAATCAACATTTAGGCATAAACCAGTTTTTGAACACTAAACCAATGTTTATGATATTAATACCTTGTAATAGTTCTACAGTGCACAGCTTTAGCAACTCAACTGTACAAGTTTACATTAAAATAAATACACTGTGCTTGCTTTCTGTTGGCTTAATCCAATAGTAACACTACAGAAGTCAGGGGAATTATATTTCTGTGAAACTGTGATCAGTGCACAAGAAATCTGCCGTATATTTAAAACAACCTAATATTTATCTCTCTTTTTAACTGTATTTATTAATATTTTATGGTTTTACATAGTTATCATGATTTACCTAAAATGTAGGCACACCACTGTACTGATAAAGCTCACTACCTAGGATATTCCAAAGGGAGATAAATAACCTCCTGGAAAACTTTCCAAATTGACCCTTTTTAGCTATGACACAGACCTAACTACAATTCATAATGTGTTACAAAAATGCTGATCCTTACATCTGTCACCTGCCAGAAGTGTGCACTGCTCTTCCAAAGCTCAGATGAGTGTAATTAAAGGAGAAACTACACATTTAGAAAAGCTGAGAAACATCATTTTATGACAAATATTCTGGTGTGGTTTTAGTTATAGCTCTTATAAAGTGTCGATGCTTTTATCATGTGAGTTCCAGGCCATACTTGGCTACTTTTATTTTCCATCTCTGATATTTGGTCAGTGTTTTCAAAAACTGGATGATTGTTTTTCTTTGAAATAAAGCATAAAAAAAAAAATCAGCTGCAAAGCATATTAATATTCCAGAAAAAATTTCAGGGTCTTCAAATGTTTTGTAAATTCCTCTCCCTTTTTAATTACATTCTTAATACACCCACAGCACAAATTACAACATAGCCCAAACTAATCATTTTTCAGCACCTTCCTTCCCTTAAAATATATAGCAGGGGAGAAGCCATTTTGATCTTTTCCACACTAGAATTTATGCATATGACACACGTGCTGACTCATTCAGAAAATAATCCCAGTATTAATTACTTCTCCATGTAAGTCAGTGATTGATGATTGGACAACCTACGTAATTCTCACATGCCATCTGGAACTTAGCCTTGCAGCATAAAACATTAAATGCTGCATTCTTATAAAAAGAGAAACCTGTAATAGAAAATTATTTTAGCTATTTTGTATTATCAATTACATATACGTAAAAGATGGAACTCTATTCATTTCAGTTTATATATTTTATCATAAATGTAGTGGTATAAACCTTGTGTATTCCATCTTTTCAATGGTCTCTAATGATATTCTGAGCATTTATCTAAGCATCACACATGACACACACCACGATTGCCTTCTCCATCCCAAGACATTCCAACATTGTCATTTGGTGTTGTCTTTATTTCACAGACTCATTACACAATATTTGTATTTTTAAGATAATTCTGGTTAAGTTCAGCTGACATTTCATAAAGATGGTGTTATTAAAGACACAGAAAAGAGAGCTATTTAAACTCAGGAGTTGCCAAGAGCATGATGGCAATATCTTGAAAAGACAATTAACCTAAATGGCTCAAAGGCTGTTATATGCAGACAGGTACCTCTGTGTTGTGGGAGGCAAAGCACTGGGCTCTACCATGTTCAGCCTTGTCCTTTAAACTGTCCTTGAGCAGACACAGTCACACAGATCTGATTTAATCTAACATGTGTATGCACACAACTCAGATGCTGCAATTCTGGTCTCTTTCTCAAGACAAGTCAGGGGAAAAACCCCACTTTTTAAATATTATGGTGTTTAACTGCTTCTATTACATATAATCCTACTTAGCAATCTTTTGAGGTGGAAAGTACAGTGATTTTTACCTTTCTGATGAAACAGAATTGCTTTTACATTCCACTAGTGAGATTATATCCTCCTTTTTCCCCTCTATCCACCTCTGAAGGAAGAAGCACCAAAACACATTTCTATAATGCAATAAGGTCTGTTTTGTAAGACCCTAAGAATTATTTTTGTAAACGTTCTTTTAATTGTGTACTGGTTTTGTGGCAGCTTTCAGCAATAACCACTACTAGTTACCATAAAGCACATACTCCTTTTGGTCACCTCTCCTACACATAGTTCAAGCTATGCAACAAAGCAGAAAACAATTGGTTTTCAATCCAGATTTGCATCTTTCCCAGGGCTGCAAGTCATATGCATAAAAGCATCCTTTTCTGTCTCTTTCCCCTCTTCTCTCTTTTCATAGCAAAAGCCAAGATAGCATTTAGCATGACTCAATAAAGAAATAGCCTCTTCTGCAATGCTGCTAAAAATGCCACTAATCACCACTGGCTCCAAAGAACAGATTTGCTCCTGACCTGAGACTGAGCACACATTTAATGTAATAATGCAATTGCTGTAACAGAGACACAGAGACAATCACTGCAGGCACTAAATCTAGGCACATAATACTAGTAAAAATGTAATGAGATGAAACACAAGCAGAAAATGCACACACAAATAAAGCAATACATTTTTACAGAGAAGTAAATGCTCACTAATGCATGTAATCTCTTTGTTTATCAACACTAAAGCATCCTGTGCCAGTTATGTACCATTACACACCATAGAGCCACAATGGACTGATGAATGAATGATGACCATGAATGAATGCATAAGCACTACAGTATTTCTTTATCATTTGATAAGGAATCATCTCTCAGATAAGCCATTTTAGGTAGAAACAATACATTTCTTACATTTGCAAGGCAGATATGTTATTTTATCTATTCTTCATACACCTAACCAACTGAAGACAAGATTTCTATTTAAAGTAGATAAAACAGAAAATCAAGGCAAACCAGTAACTTCCTGCAGTAGCTAGATGCCCCACTTTGTCTCTATACATTCTCCCAACAGAAAAGGACTCTTTTGTACTAACAGCTGCAGCAACAAAACAGAGGGGGGAAAAAATATCAAACCCCAAAGTGTTCCCACTCAAAAGGCTTGGTAAACCTGTTACAGCACTGGATATAATAAAGAACTAATGAACTGTTCTATTCTTTCTGGTACCTGTTTGAAGCTGAGGCATGGTTATTTTTTCCTCTGTGGTTATTATTCAAACATCTTATATCATCCTAGTGCAGTCCCACTAGCTGAAATCCTTTTTCCTCACTTCATAGCAATGGTTATGTCAGCTGCTATGGAGAAGTCCAACAGCATGAAGATGGATGTGAAGAATTTATCCAAAGCTCAAATAAAATTTACTTTTAGCTTGTCTGGGCTCTCTCTTGGTCCAATGCCAAGTACAGGCAGATTCCAGATAATAGCATTATTTAGACATAGTTAGAAGTTAAAACATGATGAGTTTAGCCCACTGTGCAAAAGGATATTAGCTGCTGGGCAGCATATGGAAAAAAAAATACTACCTGCTAGTTTCTTAACCAACAGTAGAAATACTGGGTTTTAAACTGGATACACTTCCTATCTCAAAGGATCTGCTTTCAGCCTCAGAAGAAATGACATTTTCAGATCTCTTTCCCTAGAAATAGGGTCAGGGAGAAGAATCATTGACAGCAGTCTTCCTGCAGCAGCTACTCATGTGGAAGTAGAAAGTGCCAAGAAAAGAGGTCAGGAACAAATAATCAGAACCTGTTTTAACAGCAGCTACAACACAGAAGAGAGGACTTTTCCTCTTCCTTTACAGCCCCAAAAGTGATGTAGTCTGCATCTTTTACATACAACTGTATGTCAATCATAGTTCAAAACATCACCTGGGGTTTTTTGACATTGCAAGCCAGCAGTATCCTTAATAAATTAACTCCAAGGATTAACCAGAGCAGCAGGGAGGATGTTCCAGGACAGAGATATTATAACTCAGATTAATTCCATAAAACTTCTGGCACCTAACTGAAGTTGCCTTAACTACAGATGACATCACCACCAACTTTTCTAATAGTCAGCACAAAGAGATGGGTACTTCCATAGGATAAGCAAGATCCTAGGTAGACTGACTGTCACTGAAGACAGGGGGAAAACTGTTGAGAGTCCGACTGGGAATACCTGGAGAGACAGGATAGTAAATTAGAAGGACTGTTAGTTTAATTGTGATCATTCCTATGCAGTCAAACTCACTGCTAACCTTCCAAATAAGTTTGCCAAAACTAATAATATTGTTGCTTTACTATCACTAAAGGTGGCCTGACTGAACCAAATCTAACTAAACTGTTAAAAAGTAGTATGGCCCTTTTGTCATCATTGTCACGAAAAAGCAACTTAGAATAGCATACAATTTTATGTAGTATGCCCAAAGATTAAATTGTGGTCCTTCAGAGCTGTCTGCTATATGATCTGTTACCCTCCAGAAGAAAAAATAATACGATTGTGTTTGGTTTGTTTGGGCTAGTTAAACCAAAACTTGTAAATAACTTCCTTGAAGACAACTGACAAGTCTTTCTTGACCAAAATGTACAAATTCAAATGTAGGTTTAGCCTGAAGAGTTCCCAAATCACCTACATCTTCAGAGTAACTTCAGCAGAAAATCCAGGACTGATGATTCCAAAGACTTAGGTTTATCTACCTAATTTTGTCATGAGTGATTTTGTTATCAAGACAACTGAAATTAATGTGATTGAAAATCACAGACTTGTATCCCCCAGAAATGTTCTGCTGCATGCAAATGAACTGCTACCCTAATGGAAATGAAGAGACCTTTTGTACTGTCTATATAGACACAGCAGAAGACAAGGAAAACTCTTTATCTCATAATTTGACAATGACATTCTTATTATCTTTGCTCCCACTCTTTATCTGCCTCAGGTCATCAGAAAGCCATGGTAACTGGAGAGGGCAACAGCAGAGAAAACATTGAGGAGCCACTCTATTCCCAAAGACGACAAAACAACAATGATGTCCTTCAAGCCACTGATGAGATGATCTGCTCTCTGAAAGTTCAGGTAGTCTCATGAATTCACAAGGGGAGAAAAGCAGGAAACAGTGCAGAAGCAGGGCAGGGAGGGAGGCAGGAAGGAAAGAAGCAAGAGAATGTGTTCTGAGAAATAACAGGCCAAATAAACAGACTTCAGATAGCAAGTCTGAAGTTACTTGTGCATCACTTCTGCCCAACGAATGAAATACTTCACTGCAAAGAGGATTTTTGTACCAAAGACTCACTCAAAACATACTGGAAAAGTGATCATGACAGTGGAGTAGATAATGAGGCATTTTTATAGTTTAAATGTCTAGACAGCACAAGTACACAAGATGGAGAGTCAGGAATTTACAATGTGCTGCCACAGAATCAAAGGTAAATAAGAACTATAAATAGTAGTTCAATTGGTCTTCCTGTCTCTCAGAGATCTACAAATTAGACTTGTACAAATCACTTGTCTGCTGTAATCTGGAAGCTTTAAACATCATCACTTCCAAGACCTTGTTGTTCTAGACTAGTCATTTGACAATAAAAACAAGCTAGAAGTTAGAAATAACTGATGTGACATTAACAGTGCTTCATATTGAAATGGCAGAAGGTAACTTTTGGAAAGGAAAAGGGTCAAGTATTACTGTAGAGTAGAAAGTAAGTGTGAAGACAGCATTACCAGTTTATACATGTTTTGTCAGTGCTTCAAGATGCAGCATTTTATTGTTAGGAAAGAGCATTATAAATTTCATTGTCAATCTTCTCATCATGCCATTAAATTGATTAATAGACTTGTATGCAGCTGCAGGCAATGGCAAGGGAAGATATAATGTTCTCCCATCAGGGCTTTGAAGGGCATTAGCTAACCTTGAACTATTGTCTGCTTCAGGAATTTGGGAGTCTAGGTGGTAGCAGCTATAGTAAATAGTCATATCATTTAAAAGACACATTATAGCTTGTAGGTACATAAACAAATAGCCTTGGGATAAAAATACTTGGCAACCTAAGTATAAATAAGATGCACACAACTAACAGGCTTGCTCCATCATTAACAGGTTATACTTTACAGTCCACAGAAGGAGTTTTGACAAGGAGCTTCAACCGAGACTGGACACAGTAAAAGAAAGTGCACTAGTGACTGTAAGATGAATAGCAATGGGGAAATCAAAACTGATACTGCCACTAGAGAGCAAACAAAATTCAACTTTGTGGTAAAACCTCTCTCTTGGAAGGGAAAGGAGAAGGCAAGGTGTAAAGCTTTTCAAAGAAAGACAAGAAGTTTGGTTTTAAGAACATGAATAAACAGACTTTAAAAAGCAAGTGATGAAGGCAGAATGATAAGCAAAGATAATATTAACATTAGTAATTAAGTAAGCAAAGCTGTAAGTATTATCATCAGACAGGCAGATGAAATCACATCAATGACAGTGTTGAGATGAGCAGGCCCTCAATCTGATTTATGGCCACAAGTACAAACAGGAACTGTCAGGCCTCAGAGCTTCAACAGAGCAAAGGCAGCACATCAGAAAAGAAAGTCTAGGAATTGGTTTTGATGGGATTATATTCAGGTGACCATTGAAGACCAAGAACATTTTCAGAGCTAGGTAAAGTTTAACTGGAATGGAGGAAGACCACTAAAAAACAAAGCAGTGATGCCTTCCTAAAGATGATACTTATGGCTACGTTATCTGAAGTAAGGTGTGGAGGAGGATGCAAGGGCTGAGGATGGAATCCTGAGAGATCTAAACATACACCTACGTATGGAAAGAGGAGGAGGGGGAGAGGAAGATCCACCCAATAAGAAACTGAGACTGTAAAGAGAGAGAATCAACAAGGACAAAATGACAAATGCCTAAGAACAACAAAATTTAGTGAAGACTATAACATAGCATCACAGAAAGATGACAGATGGAGTGGAGGAGAATAAAGGACTAGCCTGGAATTCCTCCAGGAAGAAGTCAAGTGGAACATTAGTGAGATGAATTTCAGTGCTAAAGACAGAAAGCAGAAGTGAGCAGTTCTAGAAAGGCATCACAAGACATGAAGACAATAGCACAAAGCATACTAAGGGGGTGAGGAGAGGAAGGAAGTCTAGGGATGGGACATTAGTCTAGTGAATAAAATCTTCTGAAATTGAGGATTGCTTTGTGTTGGTTTGGGTTTTTTTAATATGAAGATACTCAGACATATTTCTTGTGTATGGGAAGGAATTCAAGGACAAAACATACCAAAAAAAAAAAGAACAGAAGGTCAGAAGGTGTATAGGGATAGATTCATTGGAACAGGTTCAAAACTACAAAACAAAATCTGAATGGCTGTTTCAGTAAAGCTGTTTCAAGAAGCTTGGCTTTTTACCTTAGTTGGTTGGTTAGTTTAACAAGTTCACATAGAGAGCAAGGGGAATACATAAGCTGAATGGAAGGCTATATGATTAACAAAAGAAAACAAAAAACACAGAACTGGCAAAACTGCAAAGATACTCAGATGACAAAAATCCCAGAGATTAAGGAATACAGAAAGTCAGCACGACCAAAAGATTTTCACCCTAGATAGTCAGCAGTGTCTCTGAAGCATGGCAGATGGCATTAGGAACCGAGAAAGTGGATACTGGGAGTCAGCCAGGACCATGAATTGTCAGCAGGGTTTATGTCAGAAGTCTATGAGAAGAACAAAAAAACAGAGTCTGAACAGAACTGATAAACTGATAGAGGAAAGGACAGAGCAATAAAAGAAATAAGAGCAGAAAAGAA
Organism: Bucco capensis; assembly: GCA_013396975.1. Classification (NCBI taxonomy): domain Eukaryota; kingdom Metazoa; phylum Chordata; class Aves; order Piciformes; family Bucconidae; genus Bucco; species Bucco capensis. Next base: position 281,445 of record VWZO01015368.1, read on the forward strand.
GTCATCAAGATTGACAAAAAGTTTTACAGAGTCTTATTCTTGGACAGAGAGACAGTAAGAATGTTGACAAAGTTCAAATAGATATCCCAGAAAAGGAACTCAAAAAGCTCAGTTCATAGAGAAGACCAACTCCTGTGGAGTTGATTTGGCACATGGTATACAATTCAAATGAGAAATAGAAGCACCAGGACAGCTACAGAGTTGGATGTTTATCCATATGGAAACTGAAGGGTGAGAAATTATGAATGAAGAAAGTCACAACGCAAAGTCAGAGAGATGGGAACTTGGGAATAGGGCTAGTTTGTGCAGACTATAAAAACATTGGAAATGCAGGCAGAAGGAAATTCTATTATGGAAAAAACTAAAAATAAAAAAAAATAAAGAGCTAAACACAGGCAGAGCTTAAGAACAACAGCACAGAAGCACCAACTTCTTTGACGGAAATTCAGAGTGGATGTTGTTGGAGGTAACAGCCTGCACAGAAAGGACCACAAATGAGTTGGTGTTAATAAACAAGGGAACAAAGCTCTGTGGGCTGGAGGGAACAGCAGGAGGTAAAAAGACAACCCCCGGGTTCTTTAAGATGAGTAACACTGCAGAAACATCAAGAAAATAAAAGGAAGACCAGATAATGGAGAAGATGAGGAGTTTTGTAGCAGAAGGAAAAGAAGAAAATGACAGGAGTGGCACAGAAGAGGCTGAACTGGAGGCAGATGTAATTTAAGGGAAGAAGGAAAGGAGACAGAACACCAAAAGAAGTGTAATCCAGACACAGATTGGTGTAAAGCATCAGAAAGCACAGAGATAGACAAGCACCAATAAAGTAATCCAAAACAACACGAGAAAGGAAACAGTACCATCCTGATTGTTGCTCTTTCATACATCCCCAAACTTGTGTTTATCTGAAGCTGTTACATATACTGTCTGACATATTTTAGTTGTTGTAACAAATTACATGGTGATTTAAAATGCTAGTTGATAAGGATGATCTGCTATGACAGTTGTACTAGGAAGAGCTTTAATCCACTGAAGCTTATATTGCATGCCAAGTCCATTTTATACTTGTTCACTCTCTAACTATATTACAAGTTCTTGCCAACATACACTAATAAATATTTTGTAATGTAGATCTGGACTAACCTAAGCACTAGTCTCCCAGGAATTTTAATCATATTTGTGGATCATTTGCTAGAATAGCATAGTGATTGCTTAATTCTTGTATAGATACAGTGCACAATGGATTAAATAACATCACTGGTCAAGTGTTCTTCTGCACCCTTGGGCATACAGACATCTGAGTTCTTGGGGAGTGTTTGGGGGTTTTTAAGGAGCTGGTTTTGTTATTTTAAGGCTACTTACTCTTTTTCAAGCCCAATATCACAGCTCATGTGTCTGATACTTAACTCTACCAATGATTCTCTGGAGCCATTGCAGAGCTGCCTGGACACAGGTGATCCTGCTCTGGCAGGGGGGTTGCACTAGATGAGCTTTCTAGGGCCCTTCCAACCCCTGACATACTGGGGTTGTTTCCAAGTACAATATTTCTGAAGGCAAAGGACTGTAAACAGAATGAGGCCAGCCAATGAATTTTAAACCATACCTATCCCAGGAAGTTACACAGAGTTTCTGGTCCCCAAATAAAGGTCCAATCATTCTCCTACATATGGGAATCAGAGATTTCAGCTAACACATTAAAGCTCTAGGAGTTGATCTGCTTGAAAGGGAATTAAAAAAAAAGGGAAAAAAGTGAACTGAAATCCACTCCTTTCCTGTACTCTGATATGCTGTCAGTCACAAGCATGCACATTTCAAAAACAAAGTGGCACCAATGCTTTCAAGAGTCATGTTAATAATTATATTTGCTTTGAAACATTCACATTCTAATATAATTTCATCTCCTGACATAAACATGGCAGAATGCAAAACTCCAGATTCCAGATCATTTTCTTTTAAACTACAGCCTTACCATGGACTGTAACAGAACACTTACAAAAATGCCTAGTGTAAGAGCTTTCCTCTGCTTAGAAACAGAATGATTACTTGACAGAAGATACCTTAAACTGGGAGAGAGTACAGAAAAAGTCAACGAGAGGCTAGAAGCAATATCAAGAAGTCAGAAGAACAGAACTGAAATTACCCTTGAACCTTTGTCTATCCTTCAAACAAGAAAAGGCCCAAAACTTCTCTAAATCCACTAAAGACTCAAATTGGGTCTGTCAATTTCCTACAGAGGGAAAGAGAGAGAGAACCAAGTAAAGCAGAAGTCCACACTTCTCCCTTTAGCAGTGGAATAGGTGCACAGGGCAACTGGGAAGCGTGTCCATTCACCTCACAATCACTGCAACAGCCAGTTTAGCTTAACTAGCACTCCATCTATGCTCATTTATTATTCATCTGCTAAAAAAATGATAAGGGAGGAGTAGCGAGTGACATATTTAATTATTAAGTAAAAGGAAAGAAATGTCTCCTTTTCAACAGCATAAAGATGAAGGCAATAAATCCTGTGCATAGGTCAGTAATAGACACTACTATTAGTCTCTAAAATTTTATTCATAATTATTCTCATTTTTGTTCATTTTCCATTACTCTGAATCACAAAAGTAATGCTCATGCCAAAGAGTAATAAAAGATCAGCAAAGGTGTGATGAATTTTTTCATTGGTCCATGAACAAAAAGGAAACTCTGTGTGACATTATCATCATCTATTGGTCTGTTTAGTGTTTTAAACACTTTCTGAATATTCCTGTGTTCCTCAAGAGGTCCTCTTACATGAGACATGAATACACATAAATTCAAACTGAGCAGAATTGGACTAGGAACTCAACGAAGCAAAGAAAACCCTGCCTTGGTTAACACAATCTCCCAAAGTGAGGGTTACCAAGTGCAGGGTGCTGCCTGTCTTGGAAATGATGTTATTCCCTAATGCTTTCTGAGAAGAGCAATGTTGTTCCACAATTGTCTGCTCCATCAGTGTACATCACTATGCCTATCCCAAAGAGGTAAACTGTAAACCAAGAGAGGAAGAGAGATGGTGATGAAGATGCTGGGAAGACAGAAGCATTCCTTATGGGAGCATTAGCACCCTATAGGATCTGTGCTCCCCAGCTCTGTACAGAAGCACATGCCAAAAAGTGTCCAAAGTCAAAGAGCCTGAATCTTACTTGCTGACTGAATAAACAGCATAAAAGAGTCTTTGGTTCACTTGAAGAAATGTTATGCTGTGCACAGTGGAAGATAAAGGTGCTATTCTTTATGTTCCTATAATTAGAGCTCTACAGGTGTGTACGGTGTAGCCAAGGAAAGACAGGAAAATTAAAAGGAACTTAAATAAGAAATTGATAATGATGTTTTCATGGACATAAAAGGAGGCCCATGAGGGAAATAAACTCTAAGCAGTTACCAGGGTTATTTGTTTATAGCAAATACATTTTTAGCAATGTCTGTAAATTTAATCCCTGTTTCAGTATTTGCAAAGGATACTAAAAAGGAAACAATGTAACACTTCTTATCTGTTAAAGAAGGCAAGAGAGGGACCCAGAGCATATCTCAGATCTGTGCTGAGGTTGCTGCTATGCTAGATGTTCAGGACACAATGCAGTGTTAGTAACTCCTTGTGACAGCACAGATTACATCTCTCACTGACATCCACAGCAAATATGTATCTTTGCATTAGAAGTTAGATGGCTGAGAAATTGCAGCAATCTGCACCCTACAAAATAAAAAGGAAAAAAAAAACCAAACAACAAACTCAGGAAGAAGAGGAGGAGAGCAGAAGGCAGACTGGCCAATAACCAAGCCCAGTGAGTCACTGCAAGATACTCAGTAGCAGCAATAACTGTGCACAGAAGAGCTGGTGACAGTACACTGAGAACTAGCAGAGAGGACAAGGCTGTTGAAGGCAACGAGGCAACCAAGTTCTTGGAGAAAGAAGTCATCACTTCCTTCCAGAACAAAAATAAATGCCAAGACAGTTTTTCAGTTTTCTCTGTTTCAAGCTTCTTATGTTCAGTAAACTCAACTGGCAATATTCAGCCACCTCCATGAAATGTTATATGGCAGTCAACACTAGGATAGCACTAACCAATCTCAACTTTCTATATACTAAGAGTTGCCTAAATTTAGATTTTAAGTTGTGACACACAAAACTACTCTTTAAGACATACACACACGAAGTTAAAATTAATTCACCAAAATTAATTCCTTGAACATAATATTGCTTGCTAGACAAGCAATGGAGAGAACAAAAGGGGAAAGAGAAGTGTATTTTTTTCCAAGTTGAAAGCATTTCATAGAATCACAGAATCATAGAATACTTCAGATAACCTTAGCATGAAACCAGAAAAGAAACACAACTATTTTTCAAAATTGAACTAAAAAGTAACATCACTTTGACCTGTGTGCCAAACTCTCAGACAGAAGCTCCCCTAAAGCATAGTTAACCCCCTCATGTAATAATGTAATAGATTTCATCAGGCCTCCACCAAATTCCTATCTAAAAACAGACTCCAGACTTCACTGGAACTGCTCAATTGCAGTTGCCCTTTGACTAATGCAAGGACAACATACCATTCTGTTGTTCCCCTTGCAGGATTCAGGCATAAAAGTGACACTGTTTTTCCTGGAAAATTTCAGTCTCAAGACTGGAACATAAAATTGATATTGCTTTTGTTAGAATTGCTTTAATTGCATTAAATGTGTATGCATATACATACCATATGGGTATGATTTCTTGCATGTCTTTTAATGACTGTGTGTCTACATAAAAACTTTCATGAAAATAATTTAAACAAGTAAACTCCTGTTATCAGGAGAGAAACAGATGAATCTTGAATCACTGAAGGCTCCTATATACATTTTTTAAGCAGCCTGGGGAAAAACAAGGAAGCTATTATAAAAATGAGCAAATTCTTACAGTACCTCAATACTCCCTCATGTCACTTAATCCTCAATTTACATTTTCAATCACTGCACCAAGCTGAATATTCTCTGTCAGTTGATGGTTGCTGCATCAGTTGAGAACATCTGAGAGCACTGTGCAATGCTCTGAGTTTCCACTGGAAATTAACACATCATTTTTGGCAAGTTGACTGAAAATACAACTTATGAATCCCTATATAAATATTAAAGCTTAACCTTTGCCTTTAGCAGTTACTCTGCTTTTATCAGCTGGCATTGGGGGGCATAGATCCCATGTAAGACATTCCAAAACAACAGGAGGTTTGCAATTAGACAAAGCTATTTTCAAAGCTTCTCCTAAGATTACTAACAAACATTACCATTTATCATTTTCAGTGCATTCAGTCCTCATTTTTCAAAGATTCCTCTCCAAAGTGTCCCATATTTGACAGAAACAGACAACCCAAATTTCCTTACCAGATAATGTGATTCTGCCCCTCTACTCAGCCCTGCTGAGCTATAACTGCAGCACTCTGTCCAGATTTGGGCTCCCTTCTTACAAGAGAGATGCATGGACATACTGGAGTAAGCCCAGTAAACAGACACTAAAGGGAGAGGTGGAGAGCACTGGGACTGTTTCAATCTGGAGAAGCCTCAGAGGAGTCCTATCAGAGCATACAAATACCTGGCTGGAGGGATGGAGTTAAGGCCCAGACAGATGCTTCTAAGCCATGCCCAGTAACAAGGCAAGAGGAAGTGAGCACATATCACTTAAATGTAAGAAAAAACAATAAAATTGCATTACTGTTCACCTTCCCCTCTACTCCCTCTTAGGCAGTCACACCTCTACAGGATTAAGTTGGGACTAATTATGACTTTGTTTCAAATTTTAAACTTGCAATTTATTCACAGTTTCATACTGCACCCCAGCAAAAATCCAAAAAGTAGTTTCTATTCTTGCAACACTAAATGGAACAGAGCATTCTTGGAACAGTAGTCATTTAGCTACATATTTTGCAACCATCCAGTTAGCTCTTCCATATTTATGCTATGTTACTTTACGGTTTAGATCTCAGGGCTTATACTAAGCACTTCCTAATTCAGGTCATTAGGCTCAATGACTTGGTATACGAATTGAAGTACTAAATGAGGAGAATTTGACCAGAGAATAGGATCATCTCTTGGGAGGGAGACTAATGTAGGCCAAAAGGACTTGAATTCCTTCAACTCGCTCTGAAAAGTACTTTCTGCTTCCAGCATTGTTTCACCATTGGTGAATCTTTGGCCATGATCTCCTATTTGTCCTAGCATTGCCATTTCCTTAAAAACTGGCACTATAACCTACAAAAATGGTCAGCATTGTAGATTCAGAACCTCAATCAGTAATAAGTAAAAGCACTACACAACAGAGTATGTGCAATGGCGTGTGCATTTATGTTTAGAATTGGTAAATGACACAACTCTTGGGCTTCTTGCCCAACCTGCTAGTTAACACTGTTCCTAAAACATCCATACAGAGATTTGTTTCTTTCTATTTGTCATCAAGTTCTGTAAATAGCAAAGTTTAGAGATAGGGAAGCACATACATACAGATGTGTATTCGTTAGTCACAATTCAGGGGAGAGAATTATCTAGTTAGAGAGATCCTTCTTTACACAGCATTCTTCAACTCCTGACAGTTGTGATCACCTTGCTCTGAAGAAGGATGCTATCATTTTAAGGAATGCACAGAAAAACCTTCTTGTTAACTTGATACCAACACACTGCCACAGGATTCAATGACTCCACATTTGGGCAGTATGTCCAAGTATCAGCAAGTTTATTTTAAACCTGTCCTTTTTGGGAGGCTGACAGGGAGGAGAGGGGGAAGGAGGAATGGAGAGACTTAAACAAAATAGTTTGTAGCTTTAACTTTTCAGATCACTTCAATTTCCTGCTCTCAGGTGTATATCCCCACCTTGCCACAATTCCTTCTCTTACTAAAGAACTTCACTTCCTTATCACATTCCTTTCAGGTATAACTCTCCAATCCCTCCAAATGAAGAAGGATTCAAACTTGCTTGCAATAGTCAGTATTATCATTGTTCCAAAATGGAATAAGCCAAAGACAGAATTCCTCACAGAAACACTCTTTAGTAATTCAGTTTCTTCTGGAGATAAGAGCTTCTGTCCCAAACAGGCTGCAATGGGCATCTAGTGCACTATTTGATTATCAATGATACATTTCAAAAACACTCACAGAACCCAGTTGGCAGAATTAATATAAATGATAAAACAGTCCAAGAGAAGTACAAGACATACCACTAGAGCTTCCAGTTACATCAAATTCCATGGAGATCTAATTACTTTAAATGTCCAAAAGAGACTTCAGGAACAAAATACAGGTAAGTCAAGATTTTAAATTATACTTGAAAAAGGAAAACAAAGAAGCTAAGTGGATGGTTAGTCCTATTAAAAAGTCCATAAATACTCTGCAAAGCACCAAAATACCATGAAACCAATACTTTCAGGAATTTCATTCCAGTGCCAAGAAACAGAATGTACTCATTGTGACTAATACATTAAAATACTGAAAATAAATTCTAACAGATTAAGAAGATCTTGTAGCAAGTGAAAAGTATAGTTAAATCATTCCTAATATAATCAAGCTTAACAGCAAGACAGTCTTCCCTCATTATTAATAAGAATATAAGCTAGATAATTAAACTGGGAAAACAGAAATTGTGGCCTATAAAAGTAATACAACATTTTGACAAATATGTTTTTAATTAAAAATGAAAAGACAGCCACTTTTACTGAAGCAATTTGCTGCACATTCTTAAGTTTGGCCTTGTGTGGTCTCCCACACATGTTATGTTTCCAACAAAATGATATTAAATGAAGGTAAAACCAGAATACAGCTCTAAATGCAAAAACCAAATCCATGTTTTACATGTTTACATTTCTAGGTGGAAATAAGAAAATCTTTTTCATTCTTGCTCACGTGAGCCTGTGCTTTGGTGTCAGGAAACACCACTCAGCCCTGCCAAGCTGCAATCCAGTTCCAGGTGAGAATTGTTTCTTCCACAAGGGTAAAGCAACAACAGAAAAATTGCATACTACTTTCAGGCTTGAGCTGAGCTTTAAAACACATGGCCAAACACGTTGCCATGGAAATGTTCTGCAAATATATCTCGAATTTAAGATGGAGCTGAATAGCACTTTTTAAAACAAACTTCCCTACTTTCCAATAATAGCTATTATCTAGCATTTATAACACCTAAAGCCGTAACTAATCTACAATTCCATTTTGTACTCCATACCTTAAATTAGGCACTATCTTCCCATGTAAGATGCCCATATATTTGTTTTCTTTTATGCACTCTGACTTTCCTATCCTTCACTACAATACAATACATGAGCAGATGCAAAAGTATCAGCCTTGCAATAAAGTAGGCAACAGTTAAAAAAAAAATAGGATGAGATATACTTCAGTAAAATGAATTTGGCTTTAAACAACATTCTAAATATTTAAGTTATTAATCTTTTTTTGCAACCCATTAGTATTAGTATGTGTCACTAAGTGTAATAATGAAATAGGGGAGAGTTATCTTGCCAGACTTGCAGTGTTATCTTCAGTGAGCTATTTTTAAATCTGATTTGAAATGAAGGAGAAAAAAAAAAATCCTACTACTGCAAAACGAAGCAAGATCTGTGCCTGCAGAAGAGCTCAGTCCTGTTACACAATGTGATACGTTGTTCTAAATAACCTGCCACTGGAGGTAAACAGTTTCCTTAGACTGTATTTCATGCAACAAACACACATGTTCACAATAGCTTGGTGTGCCATGTAAAGATAAAGCAAAATAAAAATGCAATACATTCTTATAATCTTACTTTACAGCAAAGGTAAAACCTTTCTCCATCAATTAGTTAAATCATATCCACAACAAAAGCAGATTGAGAATATATATGGAATAACCTTACATTGTTCAAATAGCAATTAACATCACATTAGATTTCCAAGATATACATTGCCCTGCTTACGTAAACAGTCTACCCTATAAATCCTGTAGCAAATCCAACATGAAACAACCACACAAACAAAGAGATTGTAAATGACCTAAAACTGTAAAACAAACCCTCATTTTAGAAATAGTAGTATAAACCATGAGGTCATACCTGATGACTTAGAGACTGCAATGTCTCACCGGCTCCAAGCTGCATGACCTTTCTACTTCCAGAGACCCCCAAAAATTGCATGTCCTGTCTTACAAACGTACATCACAGACCCATCTCTCTTTCACAATCTTCTGGGCTACTGAAGCAAGCACTAAGAGCCATTCTGTGCAGCAGTGAGTGCTGGAGTCACTACCCTGAAGATAGAAGAGCTGAAAGCTAGTTTGCTGTGTGCGATTGCAGACATGCAGTAGTCAAGGAGGCTGACACAGCTACAGCACTGATGCTGCTAATGCCATCTGAAAACAGTAAGCTCACTGCTTAAAGCAATCCTGCATCATCCAAACAGAACAAGCCACATCCTTCAACTCCTCGCTTGCATTTTTTATAAAACCTAGCCCTGCCATTATAGATTTTTGTTCCCATCTGTGGTCAGCTAAAGGAGAAATTAGATATTATGCAAGCAGCTTTGCATTACCAAAAGGGAAACGGCAGATGAAGTGACATATCGAGGTTATCACATTTTGCTTGCATGACCACTCCTCATCACAAGTCACACAAGCATCACAATCTGATCCAAAGGAAAATTACCAGAAAGAAATTACAAACAACTCACAGGCAGCAAGGCATTTAAACATCTCTGTGGTACTGAAACAGCTGTTTTATGCAGCCCTTATGAATCCTAGTCCCTGACTACATTAAAAAATATTGCTTGCCTAAGTATTTTTAGTGTTTATTTTCAATAAATTGCACGATCCCTGCATTGTTTCTATAACTCTCTGCTAGCAGCCAGAAAACAGCATGTCTTGAAAATGTGCCAGTATTATGACAGAAAAAATGTGTTTTGATATCAAACAAAACAATCATGCATTTTTTTTTCTGATAGGAGAGACCTTTCAAATTAAAAAAATGTACAGTATCCTTTTTAGAAAATTTTTAATTATTAAGAGTAGAAAGTAATAACCAAACTTTCTATTAAAACAAATACTTGATGCACGTGAAACTGATTATTAAAATTCATTATTTAATTTTTGCTATTATTATGGCCACAAACTTAAGCAAAGTAAGATGAAACAATGCCACCAACAAACTGGAACACATTGTCATTTCCTAATTCCTCTAAATTCTGGACCCATAGAAAGATTACTCTTGTTCACCCAGTGAGAAAGTTCTACTGTGGCACTCAGTCCATATCCTTAAACACACAGGAGCATCTCCCTAACACATTAAAATATATTGCTACCAGTCAAATTTCACAGACAAATAAAACTCCTCTCTAATTTAACTACAGCTTGCATGTTATTCAAATGACTTAGGATGTACTCTACTTTGAAATGTAAGCAGAAGCTGAAACTAGAAGTAAATGGTTCTAAATTAATTCACCCAGATCCTATTCTGTTAGTTTAACATTATTATTACTGTACAGTTGTAGTAATTGCACTTCTGAGTAACTTAGGAATCAAATTTGGCTTATAGTCATTCACATTATGGCACTGACACAAGCAAACTGGTCTCATCCATCAATACCACAAATTTCTCTTTAGATAGAGAGATTGTCTGCTATCAATTTTTAATTGATTCACTTCATAGAGTGTGCAGCTGCCTCAGTGTAAGGATGCTACATCCCAAGGAAAAGGGAATTCAGTCAGTCCCACATTCATACAAGGTCTCCAGTGAGTGCCCAGTAGCCTGGCAGAGGCTGGGCAGGGAAGGCCTAGGAGGCTTGCAAGGGCAGTAAGGAACCAGATCAGGCTAGACTTGATGTTGCTTTTTATATTCTCCAAGAGACTTAATCTTAAGGCCCAAAAACTTGACACTGTCTTTTTTTGCTGATGACAGTGGCAGTCAGTGTGACACTTTGACCATTGTGAATGTTCTTAAGGCTGCCACTTCTAAAGTTTTTCCAGAATAACTCATGAACTCACTTTCAACCTAGAAAATATTACTAAACCTGTGCAGAGGATATAAATACATACCCACAAGCAGACAAAAGGCCATTAAAAAACACTAGACAAGAGTGAGTGAATCAGCAGTAAAAGAAGGGGAAAATAGCTTTCCCCATATCAGTATGATATAAGGTGATACCTGTTGGTATTCTAAAGGCAATGGATTACCAGCTTTTTGCTTCACAGGAAAACATGAAAGAAAATAAGAAAAAAGCAAACTCACAGTTTCTGTGGATTATGTAAGGTGAAACAATGGTGACTTTGAATCTATCACAAATCAGCTTCATATCAAAAAAAGAAATGACCTAAGCAGTGAGTGAGCAAACAGAAGCTCTGTCATCCCAACTTTTTAAACTAAGTCATGTCTGCTAGTAGCAATGACCATGGGAGAAAACATTTGAGATCACTGAAAGGTATTGCAGACTGTAAAAGGTCAGATGATGTAATGCTGTACCAAAAGAGCTGGAAAAACAATACTAATGCATATTCCTCAGCAGCATTTTAGGGGATCAATCCCAGCACCAAATTTTAATCTATATTTTTACTCATGACCAGAGCATAAGTAGTATGAATTACACCAGAAATCACAGTTTGTGTTTTTTCTGATATTGGAAAGCACTGCTAACATACAAGAAATGGATCACCAGGAAGACATGGATTAGCTTTAGGACCACAAGAACACAACTGCAGTAAAATGTAATAATGCAAAAGGCAAAGATGTGATTATAGATTAAATTTCTACTGTGTAGGTCTCAAGACAGAAGTGGCCAAGGGAAAAAAATACTCAGGCAAAAGAACAACTTTGGAACAAGCACATATTTGTACAGAGTTGTCATAATGTCTGGGGGCTGTTTAACTAGTAGAGGTTGAAGGTCTGCAAGAGCCCGAAATCAAACCCAAAGACCACGAGTGTGCCTTTCACTCCTATATTTCTACAAGAGGTGATCATCAAAACACAGACAACTGAAGAAAAAAGCAGAAACTTAAGGTACAGCACAACTGGTTCCGAGAGCAGCAGGATCTAAGGAAAAATCAGGAGACTGCTCTGGGCCTCAACACTGATTGGAAGTAAGTTTAGAACCCTGATTCAAAGAAAAAGTAAACCAAAAAAACAGCTTGATAAAGGTTTCTCCTAAAGACACTGAGCTTTTGTCTCTATATGTAGAATGGTACTAACAATATAAATAGCTCAGAGATTTTTCTTAACCAAAATAATTCACCAGTTCTTAAGTTTCAGCTGATTGCTCAGATCAACACAGATTAAAAAATATCTTTGTACTTGAGCAGCATAAACTCAAAAGTAATTAATGGTAGCCTATTCTCCTTTAATCCTGACTGTTTCTATTTCCCTTCTCTAGTCCACAGATGTGTCTGTTATTTAAATCTCCCATAAAATCACTGGGGGAGTTTGTTATAAAGTGTAAATATCATTATCCAGGGGAAAAGGAAAACTATCAAGAAAATGTAAGTTTACATATATTAACTCAGGAAAAACTTACTATATTTTATGGACATACTTACTATGTTCTCTCAAATGAGCTACTGTTAAAAGATTCTCCTTATTTCAACAGGCATTATGTAAGTCTAATCAGTTCATCAGTGGAAAATCGTGACTGTGCTTAAAGGAAACTTGAAACAGTTATAAAATAGACTAGGAAACAAGCAGAGGCAGACCTGAACTATGGCTGCAGAGTCAAAACTTGCAACCAACTGTCTGATTCAAATTCTGCCTAATAGCCAATGTAGCTGTATCAAAATCTGCCTCTCCAAATACCCTACTGTCAGTGTTTCTGTGCCCTAGTACTATAATCCAAGCTTATAGTTCAGGCCAGTTCCTGACAATCCAGGTCACAGCACCATGTTTTTCCAAGAAATTAGACTAAGTAGAATCATAGAATGGTTAGGGTTGGAAGGCATCTTCAAGATCATCTAGTTCCAACCTCCCTGCACAGGCAGGGACATCATCTACTAGATCAGGGTACTCAGGGCCCCAACCAACCTGGCCTTGAACACTTCCAGGGATGGGGCAGTCACAACTTCCCTGGGCTTCCAGCATCTCACCACCCTCACAGGAGAGAATTTTTTCCTAATGTCTAACCTAACTCTTCCCTCTTCAAGTTTATAAGCATTTCCCCTTGTCCTCTTGCTATGCAGCCATGTGAAAAGCCCTTCCCCAGCTTTCTTGTAGGACCCTTCAGATCCTGGAAAGCTGCTCCAAGGTCACTTCAGAGCCTCCTGTTCTCTAGGCTGAACAACTCCAACTTGCTCAGCCTGTCCTTACAGGGCAGGTGCTCCAGCCCTCTGATCATTTGAGTTGCTCTCCTCTGGACACGTTCCAGGAGCTCTATGTCCTTCTTATGTTGGGGACTCCAGAACTGGACACAGTACTCCAGGTGAGGCCTCACAAGTGCATAAACAGATTTAAAACAATGAAAAGAAAGGAAAGCTTCTATCCAGTATTTTACCCTAAAAAGGTTAAAATGTCTGCCATCCCATTTCCCAGAAGATAATGCAGGGGAAGGCAGACATCTCCTTTATGTCAGACTGCTGAGGAGCAACCCTATACTTAAAGTGCATGTAAGTGATGGTTGCTTGTATTTGTTGTTGGAGAAATACAGAAAATAAAGAGTACAAAATCTCCTCAAAGTTTGCAATCATATACTTCTTTTCTTTGCAAAATTACAGTTACCTAAATGATGTGCTCTAAAGAATTATTTGTAAAATCAGATTGACATTATGGATTTTAAATGTGTGTCTAGAAGGTGAAGAGTTATTTTTCAAGTGACCATGCCTTGGTTTTCTGACTTTAAAGAAAGCAAAAGCTTTCCACCTTTTTAAGCACCTCAACAATATGGTAACTTGTGCCATGGCCTGGGAAAAACCTTGATCTTTTTATTAATTGTCTAATGACACGGCCAACTAAGGGCTTACCTTGCAACCACTGAGGATGCTAGAACTGATTATCAGAAAACATTTTCCCCACCACAAAAAGGTGATGATGGAATTTGGATTCCATACTGTGCAGCACAACAGAAATTTATTTTCCTGGTAACGGAAAAAACAATGAAAAATGCAAAACAAGCACTACTAGCCTTTCTAGAGAAGGAACAGCAGGGCAGGGGATGCTGCTATGGTTATCTCCCAAATATCACACAATACTGAAGCTGCAGCCTAGTTACATGGCATACCTCATCCCTACCTTCCTTTTGATCCTTTTCATCTCTCCTTTGTCCCTGAAGAGGAAGAAAAACCTTGCTTTTCTAAAGAAAAATTTGTCACCTCACTAATCCTAGCCTCTTATCTTCCTCAGAATAGACCTGACTTTTCTAAATATTTTGCATTAGAAAGTTCTCTTTCAAAGAAGAAAAATGTTAAATTTTGACATATAATTACCATTATCCTCTCTGCTAGCAGAAAATGATGGCAAAATGCCAACTTGCTTGTCTGCTACAGATAAGACATTTCCAAGCTTCCACCCTTCCCTTCAGAGAAAACAGAAGGGGAAGACCAGCCAGGAGAAAACCTACCCTGTCAGCTGATCCTGGAAGAAATAAAATTAATATTCTACTAGCAGAAATCCTTTTCCTCCAAGCCTGAGGTAAATGATATGCCTTACCATATGTTATGATGGTCCTTTCAAGAATGACAAATTTGATGAATTTTTCCTGGATGGTCTTTCCCTCATCCAATCTCTTCTCATCACCACCACCTTCTGCTGCAGGCAAACTCTCAGGAGGCATAAATCAGCATAACATCACCAAATTATGTAACTTGTACCCACTGGGAATTTAGCCCCTTCTATTTCAGACTTAGCACAAAAATGTGTGTGTGGATCCTTCAATAATCTTTCTGATCTGTGTAGAGCTTTATAGAATTACCCTGACACACTGCTGAGCTTCAACACCAATAATACCCATTGTGAGCAGAGAACCCCAAGCATTTTTCTTAAAGGAAGAACACTAAAACAATGTACTCAAAACTAGCTCTAAACCAGTTCAACCAAGGGGAAAAAAGGCAAAAGACAGGATCAGGTAAGTTTCTTCACTGCATATAAAAATATTGGCAGACTGTTACTTTGAAAACAAACTCAGTTGTGCACTTCTCATTAATTTACCTGTGCCTCTGAGCAATCAGAATGTCTGAAGACCTTTGTGAATCCCCTGATACCAGCTTGTTGGCACCTCATCTGTGCATCATGTTCCTTTGAAAGTTCTGCTCTTACCAATGATATACAGAGGGGCAAGAGACATAATATGTAAACAGATATTCTAAAAATCCATCTAGGCACACCAAATTTTCTCATTTGCTATAAAATAGACTGATTCTGATGGTGATTGTGACTCTCTGCTCTGGGGAGACCTCACCTGGACTACTGTGTTGGACAGGGCTCTGATGTAGTTGCTCACAGCAAGGGGATTGGACTACATGACCTCTAAAGGTCCCTTCCAACTCTTATGAATCTATCATTTAAGCTACCTGATATTTGAGACTTCAGTGTATGGCATAATGTGGAGTCCTCAGCACAAGAAGGACATAAACTTATTGAAGCAGGTCCAGAGGAGGACCACAAAACCAGGAAGAAGGATGGAACACCTCTCCTATGAAGACAGGCTGAGAGAGTTGGGGTTAGGCTAAGATTAACTGCACCAGCTCTGTCTAGCCACACTTTCTCTGGGAGGGGACACAGAAAAGCTTTCAAGTAGCATATTCTTCAGTAAAAGCTAAAAATCTTCTTTCTGACCATGCAAGGCCAGGTACCCACAGCCCAAAGACACACTGGGTTGAGGGCAGCCCTACTCTGGTTGATGTGTTAATGTAGGAAGAACACAGAAAGCAAAGAAAGAAAGAAATTCCCCAAACTAGGAGTAGCCCCAAAGCTGATGCTGGGGTGCTCTGGATTAAATTACAAAAGAAGAGATATAAACTATAGAAACTAGACAAATTCATAGATATTTATGGAGAAAAATGGGGAAGAAAAAAACATTTTCTAGAACTATTCAAAATGCTTTAAAAATTTAATCGCCTGTGCGTTTTTAAAATATTTAAAACAGGATTTTACTCCCAATAATGCAAGGGCATAGATAAAAATGTTAAGACCTCAAGGAAAAAAAAAGAGCCAATGATTGCTTCAAAGATAGAAATCTGGGACAAAATGCCCATTAGAACATAGAGAGTCTCCCACAGGAGCTTCAAAAGTCAGACACTGCCTGATTTTATATTTAAACTGCTTTTCAGCTAACTACTTCAGTTCAAGACATTTATGAGAGAGTAAAAGTGTAAAGGACAAAGAAAGATAAAAGAATGCTGAAATGAAGAAAATTTAATCCTTAGACAAATTCTGGTCATAGGGACTTTTGTGGTTTTGAAGGGGGTTTGGTCATTTTATATATGCTTGTCTTCTAATTAGTCAATTCTTGTGAATATTAGTTCTATTAAACACTGCTTCCTGCTTTAAGTAAAGAGAATATTGCAAACAGCAGACTGAATTTATAATACTTGGAGTGAAATAACAGGTCTTCTGGAATAGTCCCTTTTTAAAGACTTTACCCTTAAATTATTAATTGTGGTGCTGTGTAACTGTTAACTTTTTTTTTTCCAAAGCTGCAAAGACTTTTCTTTCCATGACTCTTCATAATAATTCTCTCTTTAGATAGATAGATATACACACACACCATATACACGAGGAAAGGGTATCATTTCTCATCCTAAAATATTGCATGAACTTGGACTGGCAGACTTTTTGTGCATTACACACAGAATGTAGCTACTGTTTGAGAGTCTGAAGCCTAAACAATCAGATCTATCACAGCTAAATATACCCAGGATAATAAACCTCCCAATTTGTCTTGAAAGAGAAAATCAGCAGCAGCCAATTCCACCTTTTCTTTTTCCTCTCTCTCAGAGAGGGAGGAAAACAGCAGTGGGACCACCTGCCCAGAGAATGACAATGGCAGACACAAGATTCATGAAGTAGACAGTTTCTTTCCTAGCCTCATCTCCCTCCAGTGATTATCAGTGGAATCACCACATCACCACCATCAGCACAGTCCTGTTTCAGGCCTTCCTGCTCTCTTAAAGACTTACTGCTTCCCAAGCTGGTGAGAAAAAAAAATGCTGATGAGTTTTGAAGAAAATCCTAGGCTAGGTGAGAAAGAAATGAGGTCAGTTGCTTCTGACAAGCAGTCATTACATTTCCTCACAACTTCCCCTGCTCAAATACCAGGTAACTTAAGTCATAGAATCACAGAATCCTAAGAGGTGGAAGGGACCTTTAGAGGTGATGTAGACCAAGCCCTGCTGCTGTGAGCAAGGACACCTCTAACTACATCAGGTTGCTCAGAGCTCTGTCCAGCCAGACCATCAATAGTTCCAGGGATGGGGCATCCAGCAGCTCTCTGGGCAAATTGTTCCAGTGTTTCACCATGCTCACTATGAAAGATTTCCTCCTTATATCCAGTCTAAATCTCCTCTCCTTTAAAGTCATTACTCCTTGTCCTATTGCAACAGGCCTTGCTAAAAAGACTGTCTCCATCTTATAGCCTCCCTTTAAGTACTGATAAGCCACAATAAGGTCTCCCAGGAGCCCTCTCTTCTCCACGCTGAACAACCTCAGCTCTCTCAGCCTTTCCTCATAGGAGAGGTGCTCCAACCCTCTGATCATTTTTGTGGCCCTCCTCTGGAGCCATTCCAACAGGTTCATGTTCTTCTGATGCTGAGAACTCCACAGCTGGATGCAGTAGTCCAGGTGAGGTCTCAGCAGAGCGGAGTAGAGAGGCAGAACCACCTCCCTTGACCTGCTGGTGATGCTTCTTTGGATGCAGCCCAGGATTCAGTTAGCCTCCTGGGCTGTAAGTGCATATTTGTGAGCTCATGTCAAGCTTTTCCCTCCCCAGTACCCCAAGTCCCTCTCCACAGGGCTGCTCACAATCACCTCATCTCCCAGGCTGCACTGATAAGCAGGACTGCCCCTGTTCAGGAGCAGGACTTTGCACTTGGCCTTGCTGAACCTCAGGAGGTTCCCACAGGCCCACTTTACATCAATATGGGCCCACATGACCACCAACAACCCATCTAACTCTGAATTATTTTGGTTCTCAGAGTGGTTTAAGGTAAAAAGTCTTTTAGGTAGAAATAACAAATCCAATTTACTATGAAAAAAATGTAAGAAACTAATGCAAATTGCTGTTTGCAATTTTGTAAAAAGAGAAAACCATCAGGAAGACATTAGTCACAGTAGCACTGAATATTGTAATTATCAAGCTTGTTTTATATAAATTATGTGAATTATAGGAGATGACCTCCAAGTTTTGGATTTATTTCTACTTTTATTACATAAAAACAAAATGTCATGAAATATTAAAGGATATATTCATTAGTTTCAAGAGTTTTCAGATCAATTACCAAAGGTCAGGGTTTTCAGACATGAAGCAGAAGATGTGGAAAAACATATGAAGATTTGAGTTAGTTATAAATCACTGGAATTCTAACTTCATTAAGTATATATAAAGAATAATATTTTTGTTAGTTCCTCCTAAATCTATTTTTCAAGAAGTTCTTGACTGACTTTCAAGATAATATATGACATGACAAATTCCACCTCCACTATAATCCAAGAACACCTGTGTTATTTCAATAGTCTGATTATTTTCAAATCCCTATATAGTGCTTCTACATAATGATTCATCAAGTCACCAAAATAATTTTGGTTTTTAAGGGTAAGTTCTACAGTTTAACATCTTCAATGTTGTATGCAAACTCAGAGAAGAACAGTGTGTCAAAGGAGAACCATGAGAAGAATCATTCAAATATGGTACCTGACTCACACTGCCAGGAAAATTCTTTAACATATCAACTATCTACAGCATTTTCCAAGTGCTGAGCTGAGAAAATGGAAGTCTCAATTGCAGCTTCCTCCCTACTCTACAAAGAAAACCTACTTTGAAAATAAATACATGGCAGTCAGAATCCACTTGGTAGCAAGGTGATTAGAGACTTCTATTATTTCATGAATTCTTCCTCATGGGTAAAATTCTTACACAACTCACACAAAAGCCAGTTTACCATAAATCATTTTAAATACCATAGCTATAACACAATTCTCTACAAGTAACTCATTCAAGAAAGTAATTAGCAACAAATAATTACAAAATTCACTCGATGATACCAGAAGTATTTAGAATAAACACAGTAGAAATCATTCATGCTAATATAAAAGACAGTGCTTTGCATTATAAGCCAAGACAAGCAATTCAGACTATATCATAAAAAAATTCTCATAAATGTTTCATTTTTAAAAAATTACTTTTATTTTGCATAGCCTCTAGCAGTCAATAGATCATAGGCCTCTATATAGTCTAACTCATCAGAAACTACTCATCCACTTGACAAGGAAGACAGAAAAGTAACTAGGCAAACCAAATCAGAGCTTAAATTGAAGGCAGTATCATATCTGGCCTATTGCCTCTTCCTCACCTTGAAAACCAAAAAAAAAGTCTTTCACTACTAGGAGTGTCACCAGAAGAAATGAGTTCTCTATTCCAACAGATGCTCCATGTCCTCACCTCATTACCTCTCCCAAGAATACAAGGCCTAAGAATGTGTTCTAAGGAAAAATCTCCATCTCTCGTTACTAGCACTGTCACAATCTTCTTCAGGAAAAATGCTTTGCTCATGGTTTCAAGCCCCTCTACCAACTTGACATTCCTAAGTCTAAGTGTATTTTCCAGGTCATCTGTATGACCTGTGTGGAAAGCATTACAGCCACTGGGGTTTATAGCTGGATGGCATTATGCCCACATGGAAACTTATACTAGCACATTTGCTGCCAGTAAGGGAAGCAAAGCCTTTGGCTCTTCTAAAAAGCAGTTCTAGACAATTCCAAGCTTTGTAGAGACATCATCCTGTGTCTTAGCCATACAGGATATTTTGGAGTACTGGGCACCCCACTCAGCTGGTGCACAAGGCAATGCCAAAGGCTGCCAAAAATTCTCCTATGCTACCGAGTCGACCAGGCCATTCTGGTGAGAGAAAAAACCCTGACATGACAAGAGAAAGGCCTATTGCCACTCAGCTCCACCTTTTGTGCAGTTTCATAGTTTTCCTTGTACATAATTTCTCATAACCCAAGACATACTGACATTCAGGTAGCTAGTATAAATATTAAAAGCTCAAGTGCAGGGTATTTTTTAAAGAATTACATATATTGCATTTTATATGAATTCTTATTATTTTTATTAAGCACTTCTGGTTTGAAACAGTGCTACCAGCAAAGCAATGAAAGGAGGTGAAAAGCACAAAAAGCAGAAGATCAGAGCCAAGGATTTCTTTTACTTCTTTCCAGTGGGGGACCCTGGACAAGTTCAGGGATAGCTGGTGCCATCAGGGTCCCAATTTCTGCTTGGGTTCATCCTTGGAGCCCTCCCAGGGTGCTCTTCCTGCTCCTTTCCCAGCAGACTGCTGCCTGAATGTCCATGTTGAGCACCACCCCTCTACCCAATCTATCAAGGTAGTCTGTATACTGAATTAATACATTTAGATTGTATTAATTACTCATACAGTCCAGTCTGACACATGAGATTGAATATCACTGTTATCCTGAAAGAAGAAAATGCTGAGATTTACATAACATGGGCATTAAATGCAGTGAACTAATTAAAGTATGTTAATTAGGTAATAGTCAAAAAGAACTTAGAATCTGGTAGAGATTGGCCACTGCTAATACCTTGTATTGTGTTAATACTTTGGCCATATTTTTGTGCTTAATGAGCAAAAGGAAAAGCTGATTATTCACAAAGTAGAAAAAAAAAATCATGTGTTACGTGTTGGAAAAATAGCCTCAGGTGACAGAGGAAATACATACCAGAGGAACTGGCACTCTAACAAAGAAAGCATCATTTCAAAGCCCATAAACAACATGCTGTCACTGGGAATTTTACATATTTATATTCCAGGAAGCAATACTTAATTGTTGATGTTGTTAATAAAGTGGCAAAAATCTGATTTCATTTCCACAAGCTATCTGTTCTCCCTGTACTACGTAAACACTTTTCCTATTTTAACATTTACATTTACTTTATGAAAATTGAGATTATGGCTTTCACATCAAATGCTTTGCTTAGAAAAATAACTGAGATGAAAGAAATTATTCATTAAACTCCTAGCCACAGAGTGCAAATGTTAGTGGGAAATATACATATGCCTGGCACTGGGAATAAATCCCATGCAATGCTCTATATGTAACTAAAACATATTCTGAGCTTATGTTAAAACTTTCTCCTTATTTTCCATATCTTATCCCCCTGCTTTTCACTTCATTCGAAAGGGCATGACCATACCTAGGAATCATTTTGATGTACATGTTACTAGAAAGAAAAAAAGGCAGTTAGTGCTCTCAATGAAACAAAGGCCTGTACTTTCTTTGGAAGACAAACAGAACAATTACAGTAACAAAACCAACAGATACTAGCAAAAGTAAACGACTCAGGACAGAAGTAAACTACTTAATTTCTTTCCTAAGACCAGCAGCAAAAATTTAGGATATTGTTACTCAGTCATTTAAAAGTGCATCCTAGTATAAAAGACAAAGAAAGATAGGTTCAGAAAGAGAACTTTGCACTTGCAATGAAATTTGGATAGAAATTAGACAAATCCTAAGCAAGTCTTAAAAAGAGCCACACACAAACATACAAACAGAAACAAAACAATCCAGACAGACTGGCAGCCACTCAGGCCTAGGGGCATTTCCTTCTTTTTTCCACTAAAGTTCCATTTGTGGGTAAAGTTCTGCTGTGAGACATCTCACTCTCAATAAGGCAAAGAAATGTAATGCCTAAGCAGAGCCTAAAGCCTCAGCCATAGCCTCAGTGTTGCTCTGAGCTCACATGTGTCCACTCACATTTCTCTGTGGTTCTCTGTGAAATGCACATCTAACATCACCTAAAAGACAGAGATCACCACCACTTTTCATTTTCTAGCAATACTGTAAACTCATTCACCCTTGTTTGTTCCACTTTAATACAGGCCTGCTTCTCTTCTCTGACTAAAAGGATTTGGGCACTTTCTTCCCACATCTCTAGAAAATGGCCTTGATAGGAGAGGGAGTAAGAGCTGCTTCAGAGCTGCAACACTCTTCAGTGGCAACAGAAACAATAGCTTTACCCTTTTAGAAAAAGGAATGGAGTTGAACACAGGCCTCCCCATGTCCTGCATAATTATATTAACCCCTGACAAAAGGAAAGCCATGAGTATGGCCATCACTTTCCCACAGGAGAGCTGAGGGAGGAAGTCAACATCTGGCCAGGCACACTGCCAAGGCACCTAACCCAGACCTTCTCACTGAGCACCAGCACCTGCTCCAAGTTCAGGAGCTTGCATCTGAAAAGGAGACCAAGAACCTTCACAAATGTCCAGAAAACTTAGAAGCTTTGGTTCGGTCAAACTGGGTGATTTGAGGGAGCTGGTGTGCTGGCACAACACTGCATCAGCTGCCAGCCCAGAAGCAGCACAGTTGCATGTGTGTCCTGGTGTATTCAGGCTAACTGAATAGTCCCCTGAGTAGAGGTAGTTAGCAGAGGTGCAAGTGTCATGCTGCTGTTAAACTGTCTCCAGTACTGGGGGTTGTTTTATCCACACATGGTCAAAAATATGTAAATCACGTTTGCAAATTCTGCCCTAGCAAAACTGGTGTTTTCCCACACCAAGACAGTGGCCATCCTTCAGGCAAGGCCTGAAGAGAACTGCTGAATCTGGCTCAACCTCCTACCGGGTTGTGAGGCTCACAAACATTATTATCTGTAATGCTCACTGCTTAAGTGTAAGCTTATTAATACCAACTTCTGAGCACTCAGTTGTAAGGTCTTTCACCTCTCCCTAGTTATGACCTTGCAGAGAAAATTTAGTCTCAAGTAAACTTGCTTCAAGAACACAACATGCCAGTGCCCAGCACTAACAAGAACCTATTTAGAAAGGATAACACACTAAGTACTCAGGGCAGATCATATTAACCTGAGTTACACTTCAATTCACAAGAACCACAACCTTGGTGTAGATTTTCTTATCCTAAAAATTAACTGAAGTGTCTAAAGAAATAGCTTTCTTTTGGTTATGGTTTGTCCTCCAGAAGACTTTCTGGTGCTGGAATTGCAGAGCTTTTGTCTGGAGCAACTTGCAACATGCCCTGGAACACAGGAATAGCATCAAATGCAATTAATGCTCTACCAAAAGCTCATGGATTTCTACTGGCTCTTTCCCTCAGTGTATGCACCCCTTCTAGTCCCTTCTCTCTGCACTTCAGTTTACTCCTGAATTAGTAATCTGCAAAGGATTTATTGCAATTAAGTCCAATACATATATTTATTTTCAAGCAAGGGTTTTAATGAAGCATAAAAAGCACACAAAAAGCAGAACCTGAACCAATTCCACAGGATGTATTTCTCGGGTGCATTTTCCATCATATATAAACTAATACACAATGGGTGACTGTTACATGCAAAATAACTGCAACAGATTTTTGGTCTGATTTTCAAAATCATCCTAACAAGAACAACCCAGGAAATCCAACAAGGAGTCTCCCATCACCATTACCCAGCATACTTTCCGGAATAAGTTAAACAGATGAAAGAACAAGGATGGTTCTGCTTTTGAAAGAAAATGATGTAGCATCATCCTTGCGAGGAGCTCAGGTACTAAGATGTAAGCATTACAATACTTCTTAAAATTAAAAATGTAGCAAAAAATCTTTTAGTGAAAGGGCAGATAATTCCTACTTTCTTTTCTCTTTAATCAATACCTATGCTTTGACAGCTTGTTGTTTTTAAGTGTCCTAAAATCATTTTACAAATCTAAGCACTTTAGGCTGTGGGCCAGGATTTCATTTCTTAAAATTCATCTTTTGAATTTGGCTTAAAGAGCCTAAGCAGGTAAAGAGAAGTGTATTCAAATACTCCCAAAACCTTTCATTAAATCCAGACAGCTAAGTGGTCAACAAATATATTCATATAAAAAAGAAGAGATGATGAACATAAAGCTTAAATGGTTTAAGGAGAGATGAATCAAAGTATTACTTAAACTGAGAGCTGAAGAGCAAGATTCAGGCATAATTCAAAACATCATGAAGAGTTTTCCACTGTAAAATTCAAGTTAAACTTCAGCAGGAACTTTCAAACAACAAGACTATTAAAGGCTGTGGAACTCAACAAATTAAATGAAATTGAAAACCCAACTTTCCAGACACTGAACAAAATACAAGGCAACAGCTGACTCTCTCCTAGTACAATTGCTAGAAACAATAAAGAAACCTTCTGCATTGCCAGGAGGTAAATATCCTTACTAATCCTATCCTTTTCCCAGATAATGTCTCACAGCTAAATTAGCTTTTAATTGTAAAGGGTAAGAACATTTCTGGCCTAAAAAGACTCAATCAAATAACAATCAAGTATGCATTTCTCAGTTCATTCTTTTGCAGGAGATAACCACATAGGGAGAGAAAAATCTTCCTTCACAGGTGACAAGCCTTAGAAAACCAATGGAATCTTGTCAGCAAGATGAGAAAATGCAAATCAAAACAACTGCTCCAGGGATTTATATAAGGCTCTACAACTTCAGGAAGAAAATGAAATTTGGAAGTATTTTTAAATGTTCATAAACAAAAATTAAACATATGGGGATAAAGCAGATGTCATTAAAAATAAGCATCAAAAATCACTTAGGCAACATTAAAAAAATCTCCATCTTTTTATTTCATCATCTAAATTTTATAACAGTGCTGGGGAATATGCCAAAAATCTCTGCTGCTAGTGTATCAATTACTGCTGTGATTCTCGTACCAAAAAATTACAACTGGAGACTAAAAATAAGTAAGCCTCCAAGCAAAAATACATTATTCAGATTATAAATGTCTTTCACTACATTTTTTGTCATTTGTTTTAATAACAGTCACCCTTTTTTCAGAAACTTCCTATCATTCAGGCTTCACAAGTCTTTTCCAGAGGGAGAAAGACTATTAAATCCATTTACCAATCCCAACTAGTTGGAGAAAATTCTGATTCCTTCAGTGAACAAAATCCTTCAGTAAGTGAAAACTTCTTCTTTTAAAGCCTTGGTATTTATGCTAGGAAAATGACCATACTTTCTGTATGGAAATAATAATT
Organism: Bucco capensis; assembly: GCA_013396975.1. Taxonomy (NCBI): domain Eukaryota; kingdom Metazoa; phylum Chordata; class Aves; order Piciformes; family Bucconidae; genus Bucco; species Bucco capensis. Next base: position 306,592 of record VWZO01015368.1, read on the forward strand.
AAGCCAATGTTTCATTCCTATTTTGAAACTACAGTCAATAAACTGGTGTCAAATTATGAGCAGGAAAAAAACCAACCAAGCCTGTATCAGTTAAAAAATACACATATGAACATGATAAGCATGTAAAGAGTAGATACTACTCATTTGGAAATTCTGCCCTTTCCTTTCATTACAAAATTTGTCTGCTGTCAAGGTATTATATTTTCTTCATCAAGACTGATCATACATGTGTACAATCCCTGGTTTTTGGCAGCTGTCTCTAATTGTCATCATTTAGGCCACCCTGAACATTCCCAGTCCATAACCAAGTCCTTCAAAATCTTCAGAGTTGATTCTAACTGAAGATTGTGATCCTAACCACATTGTGTAGATCAAAGACTGAAAGGCAGTGTAGGAACAGTGTGAAGGCTTCACCATGCTGTCCTAACACAGAGCACTAAGTATTTGATGCAGCAGTGGAAAAATAATAGTGAACCTGGTGCTAGAAGGAACTCCCGCAGTAGATCAGCCAAATCACACATTGTTACAAAATCCTGCAAAGTGCTCTTAACTAAAGCCTCTCCACCCTAAAAGTGATAGTTACGGCACTACACCTCCTTTAGGTAATAGAAACAAGCCAACAGGAAATATAATGAAATATTCTTCTAAAAAAACCCCAGAAATCAAAGAAAAAGCCAACACAAAACAACATACAAAAAGCACTCAATTATGCTGTAAGACTTTAGTGAAGGAAGATTCCATCAATTACTATAGTAACTGGATGGAGTTCAGTGAATTAAAAAGAAACTAATTAGGCAAATTAACAAGAAAAGAATCTCAACTCTCATGTAATCTCTTATGCAATTTTTTTTCACTGCATTATGCAACAACATGAAACCTGTGCAATGCACCAGTAATCCCCATCTTCTGCCTGGTACCATAAAGGTCCAGTTGCTGTTCACGGGGGTGGATCAATTATTCACCTTGCAAGTGGGAGCTATGTGTTCAAGTGCTCTTCCACATGCTGGAGAAGAACTGCAACTAGATCACCTATCCTCAAGAGAATGTGGAGAGGTAGAAAGCCAGAGTCCCTCAACTTTATTCTTGTTTGTTTTAGAAGTCTCCAAAAGAAGGCACTTTGGAAACACCAGTAGTTATAGCAGCAATTCAGATAACGTATTTCAGCAATATGACCTGAAATTTCCCTACACTCTGTAACAAATGAGAATTATGAAATACAGATGCTAATTATTTAGAATTTTAAGTCTGTCTTATTGATCTGTTCTGGTTGTAGTGATCCAGAACATGTTCTCAAGCCACAAACAGACCATGGAGGATGCACTCCTATTTTAGTCTATGCTCATCTTTGCTGCCTCTGACTTATACCTCTTTGTATATTAAGAGGTAAATGAGAGAACAGTTGTGTTGTTTTGTTTTCTAACAAAAACCAGTAGGAGAAAGTATCCCATTAGAGGGATCACAAAGAAAATACAGTTTGAGAACAGACTCATCACTGTGAAGGGGATAAAAGCTAAAAGGTACCTAGAGAAACAAGCATCTTTAAGCATTTGACTAAGCAAATGTACAGCAGACTTTGCCACTGGCATTTTCCCTGCATAGCTCTCTCTCCAGGTTCTGCCCTTTTGTACTGTGCCCTAGGCAACACAGATCAATTTAAAACAAAACTGATACAAACACTACTTAAATGAGCTTGTACATCATTTTAGTTAAATAGCCTATTTTCATCTTGTTTTGCAGTTAGATTTTTAGTTATTTTCCAAACAAAGAGATCTATTCTCATTCATTACTATAACACTGCAAGTATACTGAAGTGTAAGTCAAAATATGTTAGATCTAGTTAGTTTTTAAAAGCCAGGAGGATCCAATGTATGTTTACATAGTTCCTTAGGTGACTGTATACTTACTAACACATCATTTTTAAGTGTTAATTTTCCATTGTTTTGTCAGAAAATGACAGCATTTAATTGCTAGTTTTTCTGCTTTTTCTTTTAATCAGCTAAGTTAGCCAATAGTCTAGTTCAGTGAAATACTACACCAAACTTAGCTGCACATTTTTTTTTAACTCTCAGCAGGAACTTCCCTGTATTTTTGATGTCTAAATGTCTTTGAAAATTTGTGCACATACCCTTTACATTTCAAGGGTTCAATTTCAAGAATTCCAATTTCTCATCCTCTCCAGCATATTCTGTGTACATATGTAGAAAAAAGGCTTTCTTGCTTTTTCAGCTCCCAGCTGGGTTCTCAACTTGGAATGAATCCTGAAATGACCCATTAATCAGCTCCATCACTTTCACATCTGCAAGTAATAGAGTCTTGGTATAACTGGCTGCAAGTGCAGCCAGCTGAAGCAGCACAAACCCCAATGATTAGTTTCTAAGTTAATTTCAGCCTGTTGCCATTGTAGCTCTCAGCTGTCAGAATTAGGAAACCAATATTGTACAGGAGCATATACACAACCACGGCCAGTGACAATCTACTCCTGACAGGGGGGCACAATGGACAAAGGGAAAACCAATGGAGAAAAACAGAAGACAAAATGAAAAGGATGAAGATGTTAGCACATGAAAGCAGGATGCATGTTTGCATAAAACCACAATATTACTACAGAAATACCCTGAAAGAGAGAAATCTAATTTTGGGGCAACTCCACTGGTTTCAGTCAAGTTATACTGCATTGCACCTTCCTGAATAAAACTCCACCAAATCTTACTACCCAAATAAACAAAAAATATGTATGCAAAAGCTCTTGTATCTGGACATTTATTTATTATAGATCAGATCCAAACCTAGAGACTGAGATTGAAATACTAGTAAAAAATGTTGAGATTGTTTTTAAGCCCAAACTTCTCAACCTGAGCATTAACCTTTAAAATATTTGCAGTGGTGTAAATCAGAAAACTGTTTTTGTGTCTCTCCTGATTCATCTGAAGATATATGTGAAACAATGACCGTGAATTTTGTGTGCAGTGGCACTGTCAAAACAATCAGGAATTTCTAACATATTATTTATGCATCTGAAAAACAGATCTTACTAAGAGTGTGTCTGGCTATATTGCTTGATTCTAGAACCCAGGATTCTGAAATTGAAGAGTAAACAGAGACCAACAACTTCCCCCATTTCAGTATCCAAATACTGAAGCACAAAAACTAGTGGGGACCTTTGAAATCAACAAATGTAAATCCTGTGAAGTGCTACAATGTTGCTTCCCCATTACAACAACCACCCCTTGCCATCATCCAGGCAACAAGATCTCTTTGCTTGCAAAGCACATCCCACAATAAAGATGCAAAGGAGGTATGCAGAGCAGCAGAAAAGGGAAAAACTAGATACCAACTAGGACCCATCAGTTGAATTACAGCTGGTAACCAAATGAATCAAGCAATAAAATCCAATACAATAACCTGTTGTTAATACAATTAAAGTGAAAGCACTTGGCATCCATCATCAGCTCCCTCAGTAACTCTCCCTGGCTCAGTGGCAGCCTGGTGCCCTCCTTTGAAGCTCATAATTGAATCAAAGAACACACAACTATTTGCCCATTGTAACAATCAAGTATTTGGCACATCCTGCCAAGCCTATAAATTGCTGGGCAACACATTCACAATGATCATTGAAATTGCTTGAAAACAATCAGATTAAAAAAAAAAAATCAGATCTGTGATGACAACCAAAGCTATAACATTAACAAAACTCAAAAAACTCAAAGGGAGGTGCTGGTAATCAGCAGTTGAAGTTTTCCTAAGCTGGTGATTGCACGTGTTGAATTAGGATCATTGTGCCTACTTACCTAATTCCTTTTTAACCTATTTACACTTACAGCCTCTACAATATCCCACATCACTTGCACTTGAACTCCATCCTTTGTGGAAAAAGTGTTTCTCTCATTTTTAACTTGGCAATTGACAATTTGTATTGAAATTCACTATGTTCCTACTATAATGAAATAGTTAGCATCTATTCTGTATTTACCTTTTCTTTATTTTTCACAGTATCACTTCCTCTGCCTCCTGAAGTGACTCAATTCCAGAAGGCCTCCTAATCTACATAGCTTCAATTTGAGCAGAAACTATTTCCCCAATCTTCAAGGAATGCTGAAAGAGACAACCTCAAAACATGATTGAGACTTTACAGTTCTGAAATGAAACGTTCAGGGAAAGCTCAGTTTCAGGTCACCAGCAGTCAGAGTTATCATCAAAGACATTATCTGAGCCCTTTACACATGGTGACTGTCACTACCACATGAAAGCTGTGAACAGGTCAGATAACATTTAATATTCCTCATTTTTTCTTGAATAAAGAAAAAAATAAGCAAAAGGTGCTCTGAAAGGGTTTTTTTATATTGTGCCTACATCAACAGCCACTTAACTATAACCTCCCCTTAAACACAGGCATATACTTGTGTGAAGCAACAGAAGCAGGAGGAAATGCCCAAGTAGAGAGCACCACTGAAAAGGAGCACAACTTGGACAACAAGCATCCTAGACACCAGAGAGAAAACCATCCCAGGAAGAGATGGAAAAACATTTTCACAGTCAGGGTGAGGGAGCACTGGCCCAGGCTGCCCAGGAGGCTGTGGAGTCTCCTTCTCTGGAGCCACTGCAGAGCTGCCTGGACACATTGCTGTGTTAGCTCATCTAGGTGATCCTGCTCTGGCAGGGGGGTTGCACTAGATGATCTTTCTAGGGCCCTGCCAACCCCTAACATTCCATGATTGTTACAGAAAAAGGATACTGAGAGCCAGCAGTAGCACCTACAAATCAAGACATTGGCTCAAAAGATAAGATTTAAAAAGCAGCACACACTGGATGATTTTTGCCTCCTGGATGATCAAGACTGATGTTTTCACATTTTCCATCTCTACCATGAGAGCTAAAATCTTGCCTATTTTCACCTTTTAAATAAAAGTCCAGAATATAGGTCCTTTCTTGGTGCTGAAGTTACAATATTGCAAGAATACAGAAGAAACAAAAAAGTTGCAATGATTTGAGATACTGCATTCTCTTTTTAATGTATTGCTCTTTTCATTACACTCACAATTCACATGCATGTCTGGGATTGCCCATGTTCATAACACATCTGTCATCTTAGCACTTCCAAGTGACAGAAACTTTCCTGTCACTTGTATTCCTTACCAATCAAGATACCTAAAATGACACACTTGACAAGTGAGAGTTTGTGAAGGAATCCCACTGCTGACTGACTAAAGAGACATTAAAACCTATAATGCAAAGCATTAACAATCCTGTATTACAGTTTGCACAGACCATTTATCTATTCTTCTGGTTTTGCTTAAGACAATCTTGCCATACTTCTTTTAAGGACTTTTTTTACTTTTTAATGAATGTTCATAATGGAATTACTACATAAAAGTTATTTCTGCAGTCACTGATAAATTAAAAATTTGGGGCTCAAAGATTGAAGTATAGCAGATAGTAGACTAACAGCCTCTGGGTTACAATACTGGAACAAGATTAATCATAATACTCCAGAATTTTTTAATTTCATATCCATAAAACAGCATTTCCCCATATCCATAAAAGTTGCTATTTGTTGTGTCAAGAAGATGAAGTTTTCTTGGTCTAAAATAATACAAATTTTGAATAAAGGCAGAAAATAAGAGGTATTTTTAATTCTGTCCATTCACAATTTAGAACTATTCTTATTTGCACACTTAGAGCAAGCACTTTAGGTGATTACAGTCATACTGGTTATGTTGCAATAGTTCAGTCATTTCCATCAGCCATTAGGAGATTAACAAAGTAGAAAAAAAGAAGTAGATTCCATTACTTTTGCATTACCAGAAATCTACTTGCTCACAGTGAAGCCAATAAACAAGTTTGTTATTCAGATGTGTACTGTCCTAGCTCCTGAATTTGCCAGTCATGGAGCAGGACCTCTTCAGAACAGACCCTGCATTCCCCCACAATAAAAATAAGGTCCTCATCCCAAAACGTTCATACAGTTTTTCACATAAACAAAGCAAAAATACAACCACCTACGCTCGGTGGGTCATTTACAGCATCTTATCTACACTGTAATAAACTACTGTGTTTATTCTTCCATGATGCCAAGCACAAAGCACATTACCCCAATTTTATCATGGGTAAAACTACCTTGCATTTAAATAAGGTCAGCACATGCAAATAAGGACTTGGAAGACAAGGCTCTGACACTACCTACTTTGCAGCAATTTTTTATACAATTGTCTTTTATATGTAAGTCAAAAAAGACACAAACAAATACGAAAAAATGCACAACTTCCGTTGAGTGTCACAGCTAGCAATTTCAGTAGCCAAAGAGTCCCAAAGAAATGGTTTTGTAGAGATTACCTTTTTCTAATATTGTCATTGAAATCTTACTCAGAATACTTAAATGACAAGTTGCTTTAAATACCAGACTACCTCTGGAATCAAAATTTCTAACCTTTAGGATAAAAAAAAATGGTTTCAGAACAAGAACACTAATTTCCCAACAGATTTTTTCCAATCCTACACTGGATCCTTCATCAAAACCTCCATTGTTTATGTTGTACCAGCCAAGACACGTAAGTGGTATGAATATGCACAAGACTGGATTGAACAGCTCTGAGTCATTCACACAGCAATAAACAAAAGTCAAACAGAAAAACATATTCAGTCAAGTTTACATATTTACATGTTTATATGTTTTGCTAATAACCTTCACTAGGCGTCTTCACTTTAGTATTTCCATATTTTTCTTTGACAGACCCTTTTAAGAAATTCTTTCTGTTCTATAGCTTTACTTTTTTCATAGACATACATACACTAACAAGTTTCATATTTATGGAGAAGTTTATTTATGGGAAGGAGGCAGAGTAAGGTAGCTTTGGGATTTGGAGTTTTTGGCTATAATGTATTGAGGCTTACAAGAGTTGTCAGAGCCAACTCTTTTCCTCCACAAACCTGCTTCTGTTGGCTGCACACCTTGCTAATGCACATGCACTCTTCAGCAACTTAGTATTCTGCAAGGCAAAAAAGGTTTTGCTGCTTCTGTTATTTTTGCCCAAATTTGGCAATGTAGAAGCACTGGACAGAGAAATGGGGAAAAAAGTAAATCATAGTTCACAGATATTCAGTGGAGAGTTACTAGGTTTTTGCACATTTATTTCTTAAGTTTCTCAACTGGTTTTCTCCACTCGAGAGGTAACTGCCATATTCTGTTACTCTAGCCAATAGTGGCTTGCAATTAGAAACTTCTCACCTACTCTTAATTACAGCTAGGCAAACAGGAAAAAAATATCATATATATGCTGGCCAAAGTAAACCAAAAAAATTCAGATACAGTGGATACAAATGCCTAAACTTTTAGGCAAGAAGAAGCGAAACAAACACAATTAAACTACACGAACTACAGATCTCTGAAAAACATCTCATTTCCTCTAAAACTAAATGTGGCTTATTCTTTAAAAGTTTTCTTTAACCTTCTTAAACCTGAAAGTCTTTAACCTTTTCCTCTAGTGTCATTTTAGAGCAAAGTGCTGTGAGTTATGTGGTTTCAGTGGGTACTCCATAGCAGGGTTTTTCCTCAATCCCTTCTCCTCCAAGATGAAGACTGTGGGGCAATATAGGCAAGAGGGATATTTGATGTTAATAAAGAAACCAGCTGGATAACTACAGAAAAAACTGGTACAGCTAAGAGTGAAGGTTTCTGCCCTCCTTAATACTATTTTGAGAGCTTGTTCAGCTAGTCTGGATTCATTCAGATACTTCTCTCAAAAAAAAAAGATATGGAATTCACCGATTATTAGAATTTTCATTAGAAGATTCTCAGATGAGTATGAAATACAGCTTTATGAGTGCTTTTATAGCTCATTGTCACATTTAATATCAAAAGCTATTACTGCAATAAGAATAAGTGGACAGAGTTAAGTATTTTCATTATAACACAATCATTAAGAGGAAAAACAGAATAAAGGAGATGGTTAATGTGGCTACAGTCTAAGTTGTGCAATTTTCTGCAAAAGAGTGACATATGTTAGTCTCAGAACACAGCAGACTTGCAGAGACTGCATGAATGTTTGTGTCTGTGATGGTACTTTTGGAACTTCTGTGAGTATCAAATAAGGTAGCAGTGGCCTCAAAAGAAATGGCACCCAAGTTGCTTCTGAGGACAGTATTAAGATGGTTGACAGCAGCTGCTGCATAGATTCTGGGGGTGAGGGGATGGAAAGGAACACTACATTTATTCTATACATTCATTTAAAAAACCCAATACATATAATAACCCTTCTGTCAGTGCAATAATGGGACACTCTGGTTCTATTTTGGAACTTACCTAAATAGGTCACAAAAATGATTAAAAGAAATTCTTAAAGCATGCTGATTTTTCTGAAAAAGAGTACAGGTTATCCACATTTTCCTGAAATCACAGGTAGAACACCCACTCTTCCCCAGGCAACATGGAATTTTATTTTTCATACTATAGAGCATACCAGAATATATCCTGTTCCTTACAAATTTCCAGATCATAAGCTTCCAAACTTCTCAATTTTGCATCAACAAACTTGAGATGCTGGTAGTGCAATCTCATAAAAACCTGTTTTGCATTATTAGTAGATCATATCAAACTTTATCCATTTCCCACCTGGGCAGAACAGGTGAGAATGTTTTTCTTGATAGGGACAGTAGTATTTCAACCACTTCTGCATGGCTAATTAGCAATCCTAGGGAACAGCCTATGTCTAAGTTCAACCTTGACTCCAAAGGTAAAGAACAAACCTGCAGAGCAAATGAGTGCCTAATACTTGCCACTCAAATTCTCACTGTTAGCATCACTTAGCTGCAGTTCCAATGAAAAATAGGAGCTTCCTAGGTTTAGCAGGGTGTATAATTTATGGATTTAGCTCAAATCTCAAGATTCACTTCTGCTTTACAGATGTTGTAATAAACTTTGTCTTACAACACAAGCAGATTAAATAGTTAAACAAGAATGAGAATGACATCTTCAACTCAATACTGAGTTGGGCCTTCAAAAAAGACAAACATTTCTAAACCTGCACTTAGACTTCAGTGATTGTTGCATGGGAATTTTAGCAACTTCCTCAAGCTGATTTTAGACATCATTACACTGCTTAATTCCAATAAATAGAACATTTTCATACTTTTCTATACATTTCCCCCAAAACAGCCAACATCTTAATTTGGGAGGAAATGTATAAAGAGTCTTCTTAGTTGAATTTTAACAATACAACTGACAGGATTCCTGTTTGGCTCTTGGGAATTTGTCAAAGATACAGACAGATGGATGCTGAAAGCATTGTGTGCACATTCATATGTTGAAAAGGAAGTTCACATTTACCTATCATCTTCCTCTCCAGAGATGGCATGGCATTTTGCTATTAAATTTAACAACATAGTTCGTCAGACTAATTACAGTTCAAGTATCTATTTTCTATTTTTGCCAGAATTAAATAGCAGGGTTCAGGATTTTTTCCATCTTTTCATAGTTTCAGCAACTATCAACACCTGTACAGAGAATCTAACTCAATTGTTAGTGACTGATATCTGGAACAATTCCTCAGAAGAGTGCCTTCAGAGCACTTCTTCTTACTTTACAGCATTTTGACTAGTTTCAGTACAAGTTTCCAGAAAAAGGTGCAAACGAACCCAATCTCAACACAAAGGTGCAACACTTCCTGGCATTTCTGAGTGTGAGAGCTACACAGTGACTGCTACCAGTGAAACTTCTCCTGGAACTTCTGGCAGGCCCACTGCTGCAGATTCCAACAGAACTCCATAAAGGCTTAAAAATCTACATTTAAGATAAGCATTTTGCAGATACAAATCCATAAATAATGCTACATGTTTGTATATGATCTTAAAACTTGCTTGCAACCATAGAACTGGATGAACAGTAGGCATCTAGCTAATATACTCTTTCAATGTGCTTACAGCAAATCCATAAATTCAAGATTCAGGCAGACTTAACTGAAAGTATCAAGGTTTATAATCAGATAAACTTCTTTCTCTTCAGTTTGCACATAATATATCATCCATCTCTAACACAGTTTTCCAAAAAGACAAGAGCGAGCCCTTGTCAAAGAATGATAGGATTGGAAGAGATCTCTTAGGTCTTCTTAGTCCATCATTCAGCCCTAAAGCAGCAATAACTGTATATGCATCTTTGCTGTTAGCTATCTTAGTCATTCTTACAGACAGATAATGGAGATTCCACAAACATACTGGATAATTTGTTCCACTGCTTCATTATCCTTAGCATTAGATAGCTTTTCTTAACATCTTTTTAATCTTGTCCCTAAATTTTTGTTCTTCTCTTATTCATAGATATAGAGGGATATAAGGAGGAAAGTGTTCTTTGCTGCAGCAGCAGCCCATTATATACTAAACATGTGTCTCCATGGCCAAGCTAAGGTATCTCAGTTTTTTCAATCTTCTTTCGTATTTTTTAGGCCCATGCTGACTTTTGTTTTTCTTCCCAAATTGCTCTACAATTACTACTCTTCTCCAAACACAGTAAAGTAGTATTGTACTAATCAGCTAACACCTTACAAATGCCACATACTACCTGATATACCTTGAGGATTCCATTTCTCATAAATATGCTACCATGCTTGTTTCTCTGCAGCAGGATCCTGCTCAGATTGAAATTGGGAACTTGCAAATCTCAATCTATCTTTCATATCTCCACTGAACTCTAAAATCTCTTTATCATCAACTTTGCAACCTCTTGTATATAGCTAGTTAAACAAAGCAAAAAGTCCTCAGTAGGTAGGCAAGGAAATCAGTAAAGATACGGAAGAATCAGGATTCAAGATCCTGTTTTGCCCCAGATGTAAAAGTGCATGACCTGACTTGCCTGCTTGTGTTTGTTTCTCCATTTCTTTCCCATGTGCCATAACCAGATCAATTCTTCCCTGGGCACCTTAATCAGCTCCCTCTTTCCTTTCATATCACAGTCAGCCATAATGTCCTCAATTCTCCAGATTTGCACAGAGCTCTTCACACTCTCAATTTTATCCTCATTTCACCCTGCAACTTCTTCCCCCCACCCCCCAAGACACTTCTTTCCTTCTATTTTTAGCAATTGCCCTTCTCATCTACTCCAACTTTCCCCTTGTCTAAGCAACCTTGTAGAAACAGGGTGGGTTTTAATAATCTTTAAATATGCTAAACTTATTCTTCATTTAATGATAATACCTTTCAAACTTCACTAATGCTGAAAACTGTGTTGAATACATTCAGTCTTCCCTGAACTCAAATGACATAAAAATGGCATTATTATTACTGCAAAGGGAGTCACAATGGCATGATTCTTCCAAAGTCTGGGTTTTCACAATGTAGACCTGAGCAGAAATGAAAGGAACATGCTGTGCCTATGGCTTTCTCTTCTCCTATCACATACACAACTAATTGTTCAAGACGATTTGCAGTGGATTAAGTTTTCCCTCACCTGGTTAAATCCTCTCATCCACTGAGGGTGTAATCATTACTTATATAAGAAGCATAAAAAATGTCAGTGGAAGTATTCTGTTTTGGAATTGATTCTGGTGGTTTTTTCCCCCTCAAGGAAAAAGGTAAAAAGGCAAGATGAAATTATTAGCAGAGGAAACTGACAGCATATATTTAACAAGTAGAAATTGTGGGAAGAAGTCAAACCAGACACAGATGCATTAAAGTGGGCTGATAATCCACAGTACACATATTTTTTCTTATTTTTGCACAATATTTTGCCAACTATTATTAAACAAGGACACCACAGCATATCATTTGATCCAGATAAACCTTTTTTAATCATGATATTGGCAAATATAAGGGGGAGGGAAGGTTTAAATAAATATTTGTCCCTGATTATTACTTCATTTCATTCTAGCATTATCCTGGAAAAAATACTTTTTCTTCTTCTCACTCAGAACATGGAATCAGGCAGTAAAAGAGAAAACACCCAAAGTAGCAATTCAATCCTGAATTTATATTTATAATAAGGTCTTGGGGTTTCATTTTCAGTGGTGCCATTATGCCAGTACTGTTGTCTTGAATGTGTAAAGTGACGCTATTTATTTTCAGAAGAATCACAACATTCCTGTAGTCTCTATAAACTTTGCTTAGCTGCTGCTATAATGCTAAATTTTGGTGAAAGTAACTGGGAATTAGCACTGTTAAAACGGTGGGATCAAAGAAGTCTGAATTGTGTTGCCATTTTAGTGCCTCTATTGAAAAATAAGGCTATCTTTGTGTTTTCAAGAGTAGTTTGAACAAATTGTTTCTAGGTGAAGCATTTTCTTTCACAGTTATTTCTACAATATGGTGCTTATGGACAATTTGCAATGGATTTCTCATAATTTTCACAGAAATTTGTTGACATTGAAAAGAATTGTAAAGCAGTAGCCTAACCACTAATAAAGGTGCTGTTACTGCAGAAGAATTGTTTACAAAACGTATTTGTGAAGCAACTGATAAGGAGATTACTTAACATCTCAAAGCCATATGCAATAATGTATTTTATCACTTTGCAAATTTCTAGGGATTGGAGCTTTTAATTAAAAGCTTGTATAATAAATCAATAACAACATATGACTAATTACAATAATAAGATTCCACTTTGTACAGACTGTTGGACTTTGGTGGGAAATTGAGGCTTCACAATCTCTGAACACCATTAGAAGATAAAGTTAATCAAGGACTACATTCACTATCATTTCATTATAAATAACAATTAAAACATATCATGTGTTACAGTTTACCCAAAAAAAAAAAAAAAACCTCTGTAGAATATACCAATGTCATTAGTGTAAGCTCTTGAAGGAAACAAGCTCAGCAAGGAGCTTTTTTCCTCATACTCAAGAGTCCACTGAACTGGGACAATGCTTGGGAACAGAACTGTATCCATTTTATGGCTTGTATTCCTGTTTGTTTCCAGTCAGGATGAGTAGTGATCCCTACAAGAGAACTATTCTAAAGGTACTGCTATGTCACAGCATTACCAGTATCCATTTTATAGCTTGCATTCCTGTTTGTTTCCAGTCAGGATGAGTACTGATCCCTACAAGAGAACTATTCTAAAGGTACTGCTATGTCACAGCATTACCAGTATCCATTTTATAGCTTGCATTCCTGTTTGTTTCCAGTCAGGATGAGTACTGATCCCTACAAGAGAACTATTCTAAAGGTACTGCTATGTCACAGCATTACCAGTATCCATTTTATAGCTTGCATTCCTGTTTGTTTCCAGTCAGGATGAGTACTGATCCCTACAAGAGAACTATTCTAAAGGTACTGCTATGTCAGAGCGTTACCTCCCAGGCTAACAGTACTGAAGTTAGCACTGATTGCTGCTCCTTCAATTCTGCCATGACTCCAGGTACAAGACTCTCACCATGCAAAAGCCCCTTCTGCCTTACCACATGCAGGGCTCAGGATAGCAGCCAGGCTGAGACTGCCAGAGCACATAGACACACTTTACTGCTTGACACAGAGAAAATGCCATCAGCACAGAGAAATCTCAAAGGCTGTAGGAGCTGTGCCTTTATCATCACTGTCATGGGAAAGCAGTGTTGCCTTGTTGACCAGAAACAGTGAGAGTAAGAGAGGACTAAAGAAGGGGACAGGCCACAGTATGTGTTACATAGAGTACAGAAGTCTCCTTTCCTTACTTGAAGCAAATACAACAGGTGCTGAACTAATTAACTCTAGTAAATGCAGGTGGGGACCAGGTCACAAGCTTTAACGAGCAACAGCACCGATGGGGACCTTGAGCTCTGCAGACAGAGTCTGTCTGCATCAGCACAGGGCTCTGCAGAGGGAAGCAGGGACAATCCTCCCCTCATCAGCACAGAAAATACTATCATTTTTGGTCCTCTCAACCACAGCAACAGCCTTTTTTATTGTGCACAGCCCTGGAGGAACAAAACCTAAAGCCAGACAGCACAAGGCGGCCTTGTTAAGTTTTACCTTCTAAATGCTGAGTCCTCTGACTCCCTGTGCAGTGGCTGTCACGCAACCAGAGACAACACACACTGACAAAGCGAGACTAGCACAGAGGCTAGCACGGTATGAGAAAGAGCAAGACTGCTACTGACTGCAGACTACTGCACTGGTGCGAAACTCAGAATCGCTGACTATAAACTACAGATGGAAATCAGATTTACACTGAATTGTCTCTCTAAGGAAAGGAACTGGGCAGTCAGTCTGTCAGTGTAAAAGATAGGACAACCTTCCACTCCAGCACCAGAAACTGCAAGAGCAGGAAATAGTAGGAATTAGCATTCATAAAAGATACGCAGAGAGCAACAGGGAAAACGATCTTCACCACAAGGAGAAAGGAAATACCAAAAAGGAGATGCCAGAGATAAACTCACACTGTGTAGCAACCTGCCACCTGATTGCAAAATGGAACACATCAACAAATGATGGGAACAGACCCTATGAAAAAATGGGCTCACTGCAAATGCATCTCATTAACCTGCAGTGTCTCTTTCAAGCTCTGTCAAACGTTGTGCAGCTGGCTGTGCTAACACAGAGCCATTTCAGGAGCCAGTGAAGCATCTCCAGACCTACGCGGTGTGTTCATGGCGGGGCGTACTCACAGTCAGGCACTCATGTATGCACGAGAGACTTCTCCCTGCCCCAGACAGACTCATCTCCAGTGCAAGGCTGGGGCCACCATTCACAATCTCAGTATGAAATCAAGATCAACATAGGCACATATACCTTGCATGCGTCTGCAAACCTTGTGTTTGGAAGAGGCCAGGCAGGAAAAGAGGGTCCTCACTGACCTAACTGCGCAAAAAGTCCCCCACCAACTGATTCTTTTCCTACTTGCTGGGGGAACACTGCCCAGCCATAACTGTGCAATCACACTGTGTTCAGAGGCAAGAGTGCACCGCGTATCCCCTTCCAGGCGACAATAACCTCAGAGCCTGCCAGCTCCACGTCTGAGATGAAGAGCCTGCAACAGCGCGGCACGAAGCAGAGAGTGGGATCTGGAGGTCTTAAGAACCTGCAGAGACAGCCCCAGCCCCGCCACGGGATTCCCACGGAGGAGCGCACAGCTGCTCGCTCCCCAGCACTGCCCCACCACCAGGCAGCAGAGGAATCAGGCGGAGCCTGAGAAAGGAGATGCAGTCGGAAGCAAGTGGATGCAGAGAGAGGGGGGACCGAGAGGAAGGGGATGTTGGAAGCGAATGGAGTCGGAGGGCAGTGTGTTTGCCCCAGCGGGACGCACATACGCGCACTAACATACACCGTTCCATCCCCGAGCGCCGTGGCGCCCAGACACCTCCACATCCGCCGCATCGCCCGGCACCGGAGTGAGCCAACCTGTTTCCCCACGCACCAAGAAATCGGCTCCGATCCCCGGGCAAAGCCCGGCGGGAAGGCGGACCCCGCACCCTCCCTCCCCGGCTGCCTCCCTGCGTGNCTGGGCACCGCGCGCCGCCGCGCTCCCTCACTCAGGTGGCGCGCAGGCAGGAAGCGCGCGCCAGTCACATGGTCCCGCGCGCCGCCTGCCCCAGCGCGGAGGGAGGTAGCAGCAGCCGGAGCCACCTGCGAGATGCGGGCGGATCCTGCCGCCGCGCCCCCAGCGGACCTCAGCCCCGCACGGCTGCGGCTGCAGACCGGCGCCAGAGCCCCCCGCTGCCGGGAGCTCCTCCATGCGGCACCTCTCCTCCGGTGGGCTCTGCCCAGCCCCGCGGCCCAAATGAGAGCGGGCTCCGTGTCCGAGGAGAAAGGCGCCGGGAGCGGAGGGACTGGACCTCACAGACCCCCCGAAGGGCACTACTGCAAACATCAAGACATGGCTCCGGAGTATACCTCTTTACGCCAGGCTTCGGCCACAGTCCTCCCCTCCAAGGCAGCGTGCCCAGGTGGCCAAGAAGGCTAACAGCATCCTGACTCGTATCAAGAAGGTGTGGCTAGCAGGACTAGGGAGACTAGACTCACCATCCCTGGAAGAGTTCAAAAATGAGGTAGATGTGGTGCGTGGCAACATGGTTATTGAGCATGGTAGTATTACATGGACCGTTGAACTCCACAATGTTTAGAGGGGTTTTCCAACCATAATGATTCTATGATTCAGTCCAGTCTTGGGCCAAGACTCTTGCAGAAGAGCGCTGAAAAACAAGTGATCTTCTGCTTGGTCCTGCCAGGCTTTGTTCCTTAGACACAGGGAACACCTTTCATAATAGAGGTCTGACCTTTTTGCCACTATAATAACCCCACCATCCCCTTTTACCTGCCTGTTATCAGCATATATCCAATTACCATATCCTGCTGGACACAGTTAACTAATTTAACAAGACTTTCATCTCCCACTTCACCCAATGTTATCATTCAAGCCTGCTACACATTCAGCTCCTCGTAGTCTCTCTGGTTTTGCAACGCAGTGGTTACACTTTGGCCATACCAAAATCCCAACAGGCTAAACAAACAGTTGTCAAAGCTTAAATTTGGCTATCCACATGAGCATAAGGATAGCTGAGCTCCCACAGTACTTGTATTGTTAAGGACCAAGCACAACAATGCCTACCAAGACAGCCGAGCTAGAGAAGTTCTCATATTTATCACTTCCCAGCACATCTTCCCAAAAGAACATGCCCATCCAAACCTATGTGCATAAGAATCAAAATGAACAGAGACCTGACTAGGAAAAATAAGTTTACAAGTAAACCTCTATCTCCCTGTAAACACTGAATTTCCTTGCCAAAGCAGCAGACCATCCCCTACATTTTGGAAACCCTTTGCAGTTTAAATCTGATCTAATTTCATCTACCATGAGACATGTTCTTCAAGTCTCCTGAAGACCTTCCAGCCTGATTTATTTGTATGTCAGCCAAATGAGACACAGAGCTGGGTATAAAGGAAAGGATAGCCAAAGGTGGTTCTTGCAAAGGAGAAGGCTATTTTTCCGAGTCACAACTAAGAACTTGGTCTTTGTACAAAGAGAAACATACATGTAACACTGTACAGAAAGGCAGACAACACTGTGGGCCAAATTCTGGAGCAGAAGCCAGATACATATTTTTATAGCATGATTGCTGATCTACAGCAATTAACACAGGAGAGCATTCAGGTCACTAGAGGTAAGGCTGTGTCAGCATTTGCACAGTAAAACCCTATTAGTAGGAGCTTATAATTAAGCTATAAAAGTCATAATGAAGCTGGGAAAGAAACGTGTTTAGAAGTGATTTTCCTTCTTTACTAGAAAGGATTTGAAGTGAATATAACACTTGTGAAACCACAAAGACCAAAAACCATGAGTCTACAGGCAGCTACCTCAATGAACATCAGCATATGCATCCTCAGTCTTCTCTGCCTAAATATCTCAAGCTTATCCAAGAGCATTTTTTTAAATAAGGTACTGCAAAACATCATGCTCAATAAGGACATTTACACCTCTTTCACTCCCCAAAACCCATACTGCACATACACATCTAAAAGCAAAGCCCAAGAACAAGCCAGATTCTACAAAGACCATGAGGAAGGGGATCAGCTGTTCACCATTACCGAATAATAGATGAAATATGGAAAAACTCTATTAAATAACAAACCTCCCCAAATCATTCTGTACCATCCTGCTCTGCTCACATAAAAATATCACAGATTTCCATAGCTAAAAAGCCACAAATTAATAGCCAAAGTGCAAGTCATTCTTTCAACAGCTGTGGCAAACGTGCTTCAGTGCAAAGATCCAAAGTGTTGAGTCTAACAGCTCCAAAGCCAAAGGCTTTCCACATACAAAAGCAGAACATCATAAAGGACTGAGCTGGAAGATCTATTTTTAATAAAACAGAACTAAGATACTAATTGGTTTAGTAACATCCTAGCAGTATATCCCATCAAAGAGAGAATGCAGAGAAAGTAATACTTACTCTCAAATTGCTTTATCATCGTATTTGAATTCTGTTTTCCCTTTCTTCTTGTTGGCTTCTTTCACAATTGCATGTGACATGAGCCATATTCCCAGACATGTCCAGCAATTTTCTTTTGCAGTACTACTCTATTACAAGTAGTACTGCCTCTTCTTTTTCCCAGAAGAATTAGCTGTAAAATCATGAGATGGAGCAGGCTTTATGAGCTTTTAGTACACAACTGGGTGATATTTTCAAGCTTTGTACACAAAGGCTAAGGAAAAAAGTACCAGGAGCTTCTCAAATCATCAATAATTTGAGAAGTTTGAACACAAGAGCAGTTGTTGTGAAACAATGACATGCAGATACACTTAAGTTTTAAAAATACCTAGAATATGCTATTGGAAGAAAGAATACTTCTGTGACATATTTGTCAGACTCTAATTTTGCCTTTATATATATTTCTAGTGCAATACATAAATGAAATAGCAAGGGCTTCTACATTTATCATTCTTCAATGATAAAGCTCCTCAAGAAAAATTCGATGGGAAAAAGAGAAAATATTTTACTCAATAATATTCTGAATTTAGGCCAGAAACTTATCCAATAACTGCCTGGTGTCATCTCTCAGAAGAAAATAAAGACAGTGAAAGCTAACTTTTACTCTCCTTCCTAAAATTTCCTTTTACCCCTTTGGCCTGGAGCAAAGCAGTAACTCTGCTGAATCATGGTGAATGTTTTAAACCCCACTGAACAGAGGTCCCATTCCTTAAAATCTGTTCACATAGGGCATGTTCTCTATATAAGGGGACACACATTCAGAGGGCTCAGCCCATTTGCAAAGCACTTTGGAGTGGTGTAAATTTCAGAGGCATATGGCACATACCTATGGATCTGGGTTTGACAGAAAAGTGATGAGGGATATAAATAATTCCCACTGGCTTGAACATCACTGACATGGCTCTGTATAATCAAAAATAGATGTGTAATAAGATGCAGCTCCAAAACAAAGAGCTAAAAAATCAGAGTTCAAGTTCATAAGAGTTCTTTCAATAGTTCTCTTATTATGTCTTTGTAGTAACAGCACTGATTTTCTACCTAAAGAGTATTCCCTAACTATCAAGAGTGACAGGTACATCCTCCACATAAGTCCCAAGAAGGTATTCTGATATAAGCAATGCTGTTTGTATATGTATATTTAATATATGCATAAAAGCTTTCACAGAAACCTGGTATCACTCATTGGCCCAGTATCACATTTTTACTGCTGTACCTTTCTGTCAGATTTAATTTTGTGATCAAAATACAGCTTTATTACAGAATAAATGCTTTATTTAAACCATTTCTCCAAATACAATTCCTGTTCTAGGAAGACATCCTGGGTGTATTTGGCTTTTCTCCCAGTTTAGCCATAAAATATGTCACTCTACCAGGATGGAGAAGGGGGTGGGAATTGCTACTGAGCAAAGTGAACACTTGATTTCCACATAGTTGTTAGTTACAAAAATGAACATGAGAACTACTTACTTTAAAATGTCCCCACAGTAGGAATATACTTCAAATCTAATTCACTCATTTACATCTATGCCCAATACTCTCACTATGTGCTTAATTCCAAAAAGAACCTGCACTCTGTCAGACCTAACAAGGTTGCCAGTAGATTTTAGCAGCATAGTGAACGATTTCACACAATATTCAAAACCAGAAAGGACTAGGGCTAGATCAATTTGCCCTCTCTTGATTCCTGCCTAAGCCCAAGCCTCAAATACACTGGTAAAAAAAAAATGCATGCAAAAACCACAGTAGTTTGAATGCTCATACTGTGCACATTTACCATTAAAATATTTTTTTAATGAAGGGAAACCTTTTTAAAAATTGCATGTTATTTTCATCTTGCTACAGGCATTTCTATTTCAAGTAAAATTGCAAATTAATTTCTAAGCTTCAGGGGGGAAATAAATCACTACCAAGCAGCCAAAACCCTGCTCATTCTATTTTTGTCTTACTGATCATAGCATATGAAATAGTAATGGGTGGACCTCTCAAACTACATCTCATGCTAATAAAAAAAAAAGTGAACTACCTTTTGATATGCAAAGGAACATCCCATAAATACAACGTATTCCTAAGAAAATTTCTTCCCTGTAATGAGAGAAATTATTCTGACAAGAAGGTAACAAAGGGGAAGGAAAAAAACCCATAAATTCTGGCAGCAGTTTTTCCTCTCTCCATTCTTCCTCCCCATCTGAAAATAAATAACCATCTGGATCATTGTACTGCCTTTGTGACAGGTGGTACTCAGTTATGTTTCTCATTTCATTGGAAAGCAGGAACAGCTCTTTCTTTTGCTAGTCTACTCTGTCTGAAATCATTTGACTGTAAGTTAATTTATTTGAAATACGATCAAAAAAGATTCAGTGCTGACTGGGATCTATTCTTCCATTGCAACATAATCTCTTTTTTTCTATTGGCACCAGAACTACAAAAGAGTGTTCTAATAATTGTCTCACTAATATAACTTCTCACATTCTTCAGCCAAAAAAAGTAATGCCAATGAAATATGTCTGTGTCCACAAGCCCAAGCCTACAACTCCTGTAACACAGTGAGACAATCTGTGTTGGTAAAAAGCACCAAATTTTTGTTACTTCCTCAATTTTTCTCAAAACAGATTATCTAGCAAAGGCTGTGAATTTTGTGGTATTCAGTTTCTACGCTGGGCCTTTGATTTTTGCTCTTTCCTAAATTAATATTAAAGAATACTATTTAAAAATCTAAAGTAAATTAAGATGTGTTCACCTAATAAAATAATATATAAAATGAATCAATACATTAGCTTGCTAATTATTAAGACATCTACCCTTTCTAGGCTTATTTTTCAGTGAAAGAAATTCCTCAGACATATCAACCATTTAATCCGACTTTCTAAATAAAATATGTTGAATCAGGCTCTGATTAGTCACTGACCTAAATAATCCTTCAGAAAGATTAAGCTATCTTAATTTAAAACCTGCAAGGGAGGGATAATATACTGTTTCTTGCTCAGTTATGCTAACAGCAAACTGTAACTAAATATGTATCTTACAGATATAAGACAACATTTGTCTAGACTGAGCTTCAAGTCATGAGATGTTGCTATATCTCTTCTTTCTAGGCCAAGAAGTCCTCTAACATTAGGAACATTTTCTTTATATATGTAGGAATTGTGCTAATACTTTATAGTGCTAATTCCTTACTGCAAGAGAAGACTTTGCACATTATCATGGCTCCTCTGACCTATTCCAATTGGCACAGGAACACCACAACATGCTAAAACTTGGCTTAACACTGCAGTATTCAGGAGTCAGGCCGTATGCCTTTGACCTCTGGATCATCCCATTTTCCCAATAATGGAACGTGATCATTCCCTTAAGTATTGCACTACAAGGAGAGTTCCTAACAGGGGCATCTACAGGGGCAGATGATGGTTATTGAGAAAGATGGAGGAAGCTGGCTGTGGTTTTATTTGGGTTTAATATTTCAAATTTGCAAATACATACTAAAGTAAATATTATTCAATGCAAGAAGCTGCTTTCACCTTTTAAATCCTAACCATGCCCTTTGTCTGTCACGTGCCTTAGACTACAAGCACTTCAGCAGGGGGCCCTCAGCCTCTGTAACAAACCACACTGATGACATGGCCTTACTGTGCTGGAGCAAAAGGCACAAAACTTCAGCCAGAAGCTATTCTATAGCTAGTCATGGAACTATAAAAAGAACTATGCCTTAAGATGTGCACAGTTCAGGAACAATAATATTTTGCACACACATCTAAGACACCAAAGCTCTCTGTGTTAATCCTGGGGGGTGAGGGGGGGAAGAGCAATAAGCTGTGAGAACTAGACTCATCTGCATCCAAGCCACAAGCCACATGAGTCCCTCAAGCAGTGCAGAGTTCACATGGCATCATGCATGTGCTGCTAGACCTGGACAGGGAATTTACACAGATATTTGCCTTTGCCCTCCCCCAGCTAGGAAGTTAAGATTGCATATGAAAGGAATAGCAGAACAGTATTTAGTTAGTGAGGGGTCAGTTATCACCCCTTCGGGAAGTTTCTTCTCACCACTTCTAACGCATACACCTAGGACAACTTTTTTCCTTTAACTTAATATGGTCCCAGGTCAGGCTCTCCACTACTTGCTCTAAAATCAGATTATCATGGAATTAACAATGAGATTCACACCATAGCCACAGTTAACAGCTTCTGCATGCAAGAGTAAGCTCGAGAGTTCCACACAGTTTAAGCAAAAAAAGTACCCAAATTAACTCTGGCTGTTGACATCTAATCCTCAAATATACATCAGATATTTAGAGCTAAGCTTTCTTAGTTACAAAACTGAATAAAAGAACTGTCTATACATTTTAAAGTGTCCCCACAGTAGAAATGTTTGAAGTTTACCTAATTCAGTCATTTTTGTCTCTCTGATGCTCCCTCTACCTTCATAATTCAAAAAACAAAATGCACTCAAAAAGGTGCCAGCAGATTTTAGCAGCAGAGTCAATAATTTTCAAAATACCCAAATTCAGACAATGAGAAGACTAGGATTAGTGTAAATTTATCAGAAAAATAGTCTTTTCAAAGAAAAAAATCTTTAAAAGGTTTGTTTGCAACCTTTTACTAGTGTTTGTACTTCAAGTAAAAACACAAATTAATTTCCAAGCTTCAGGAAGAAAACAATGGAAGAAAATATTTCTGCTAAATGTATTTATGTTGATGTCAACCCAGACAAGCCTATGGTTACATTTTTCCTGTAATATTTTAAAAATACAGTATGAAACATGCTTTGGTACAGAAAACAAACAAAGCCTGAGTTATTTGTTGTTTCCTTGCAGTGTTGATGAACCAACTAAAGTCATGTTTAATCAAAGGGTTGCTAGCATGAAGCTTTCATAGCCTGGTCATATATTGAGAAAGCTACGTTTTTACCCAGGGGTTGAAGAACAGACTGAAACTCAGGAAAATTGTGATTTATTTCTGATTATGCCACTGACAAGCTTAAAATCTCATTGGTATTTCCTCAAATCATTAAGTAAGGCCAGGCTGGATGTGGCCCTCAGCAACCTGGTCTAGTGTGCGGTGTCCCTGCCCTTGGCAGGAACTAGATCATCTCTAAGGTCCCTCCCAACCTGGGCCATTCCATGATCCTATGATTTTAATTTTCTAATATATTGCCCTCATCAGATACTGAACAGTCCTCACCAGAGCTGGTAGAATATTGCATCCATTTCTGTCATTACAGCTTGGGTAAGATGCATTGTCCCAGCTGTTGGGATTCTCAAACTTGTCTTGATTTGCAAGCAACCCAGGAGTTTGTTTGCAACACCACTTTGGCTAAATCCTGGCAGGAAAAGCACCCACCTCCTCCTCAGGTTTTCAGGATGCAAAGTTCATTCAACACAGGTCAAACATAAAGAAGAAAAAAAAAAAACCCCACAGAAAGTAATTTCTTAGTTAACATTTTGAAAACAAAGCTACTGAAGCTACAAATAGTGCAATAAAAATTCCACTCTAGACTGTACATAGCACTGAAGTTCCTCAGTAATGAAACCAGTGCCACAGGTTTCCCCCCCTCTAGGTGTAGGTAGATCATTATGGAAACTTAACTTTTCCAGGTGATGCCAGACCTTGTCCAGCTGGCTCGGTTTCACTTAACTGGAAGAAGTTCTTACCTGCCTCAAAGCAGTGTGAAGAAGCAAGACAGTGCCACAGTGTGCAGAGGAAAGGTGGCAAAAAGTAAAGTGTGCCACTAAACTCCCTCCCACTCAAAATCCTTCTGTACCTAACAACCCATCTGCCAGCTGTGAAGAGAAATAAGGTACTTCACAAATTAGTGATGCACAAACTGATTAGGGACTAAATAAATAGGGCATGCCACTTGTATACATAATTCAGTGATTGAAGGAAATTTAATGAAGTAGGGAAAACAGTAAGATGCTGGTATTACATGTGTCCTGTCACTCAGTACTGCAACTAAACCAGCAGCATTTTAGGTCAGAGACAGGAGCAGGGCCTTGCTGTCAGCACGATGAATGAAGGCAATGTGCCAAATGTGGCCCAGGCTTGAGGTCCAGTAAAAATTATCTAACAGAAAGTGCACCTGTCTAAGGTCAAGTCTCAGGTGTTTGGGTCAAGCAAATCATGGAATATCTGGATGTCTGTAACATTCATGTAATGAACTAGTCACAAAAACAGCATTCCTGCAGTAAAAGCAAGAGCTACTTTTTTTTCAGAGGAAGCACACCAATAATTTTTAGAAATGCCACCAAGGATGTTTAATAGCACTTACAGCACTGGGCATTTCTCCATACCTTCTCTGAGGCTTTTTTTAACCTCACATTGATATAGAACTTCAGAAGAATGACTTTCTTTTAATATATTGAACCTGCCTGAAGCTAAGAATTAAAGGCAATTAATTAAAAAAACAAAGTCAGTATCTTAATTCTTCAACAGTTTCGGAAAGATCTCTTACAAAGCCTAAGATAAATTCCTTCTCAAAAATAACAACATGTCCAAGATACGTAATGCCTGTCACAAGTTTGCATCTATAAAACCTCTCTTCCTAGTCATTTGGAGAGCCTTTTGCATGTTATCTAGTCCTTTGCCTCCTCCCGAGTTAAAGACTCTCTTTGGGAATGCCTTGTGTTGTCGGTGACGTGGGCTTTAGTGCCACTCAGTGTTCAAATGCCACAACTGCAGAGAGCTGCTCTACCAGAGCACCCACGAGCATGAGAGAGTGCAACGATGGTTTATTCATTAGGAGAAAAGAGAGGAATTTTAGAAGAGAGGATGGTGATGATCCTTCATTTGATCTCAGCCTCAATAATTCAGTTTTGGAAAAGCATAAAAGTTACTGTGGGATTTTCAGAGGAACTGGACATTCAGCAAAAAATGCTACCTGAACTGGTAAACTGTCACTGCTGGAAGAAATCAACAGCACGGAGGATGGGACAGTGAAAGAAGTCTGCAGGACACAGAAGATGAGAAAAAGTCAAAGGCAGCAAGAAAAGACATTTAGCAAATATGTGCAAGTGAGACAAGGAGAATGGGACAAAGAAACCAGCTATTAGGAAAAGTCTGGCAGGCTATCAGTGTCTTTTAGCTCACCTGGGGAAAAACACATCTTCACTAAAATGCAGATCCTGAATTCAGAGACATTACAGCCTAAGGGATGAGAAGCAATTTTCTATACTATATTCCTTTATTCACCCTCTTTTTTTCTTCCTGATTCCTATTAATTATGTTATTTCATAGTGTTATTTTTATTTTAACCTAAAAACCCCTTTGGAGAACACACTTTTGAAAAACCTTGCCAAAATAAGGGTTCTGCTCTCAACACCCTTTGTAATTGAAAGGCAAACAACTTGTAAAGGGGAAAATAAAATGCTATCAGTTTTATCTATAGTAATTCCCACAAAGAAAAATATGAGAGCTTTCCATAATAGGAACAGAAGTTACAGTAAGATCAAGCAAGACACACTCCCAAGCCAATAAATGTCAGAAAATTAAAAAAACATAAATGGAAACAAAAATGGAGCAGGAGATACTGCTTACTGTAAAAGAAAATATTGTTTGTTCAGTCAGGATAAGATGAAGCTAAGAAATATACTAAGAATAAAGCATGCCAAGAAGATCATCAAACAGCAGAAACAGAGAGTACAGTTTCCACAGGGATGCTAAGACAGTCCATAGTTGGGCACTGTCACTCTCTATCCTGCCAGCCTTACCTGACCTAAACAAACACTAACTCTTATGAGCAGAGAAACACCCGAGAGCTATGTCTAAGATACCATTACCACACACCACAGCTAGCATGTAACACTGCAATCAAAACAATTCCTTCTGCAGATTAAGCCCTCAAAAAACTACCTATCTCAGAAATGCAGTCGAGTCCCCCTTGGCTGGCCTGAGAACAACACATGTCTACCAGAGGAGACTGGTTGCTGTAGCATAGCATCTCAAAAGGGTACTGAAGGAGCACAAACTGTACTCTTTTCTGCTTGAATTTATGTAAAACCCCTAATGAATAGAAGTTAATTAGCTATACTTAAGACTGCTCTATAACTACAGCCATAGGGAATAAACAGGTTCACCAGCTGCTGTATTGCTCCAACTACACTGTAAATTGCTGCATGCTATTAACATGATCTCCTGGCTTCAATAAAGAAAATCTTATTGAAATCAGTAGCACACATTTCTTATTTCAGTGAGACATTGCAAAATTAAAATGATATGTAGTAAAAACAATATGTGTGAGCCACCTGCTTACTGTATGATAGAATAGATTGGCATAGAATGACAGCTGCTGCACAGCCAACATTTCAGATACTGTACTACCTTGCCAACTGGACTTGAATTCACACATGATTTCCTTGACTAGCACTGAATGAATTTTTGCTGCTATAAATATGCATTGGCAATTGTGATGAATCATCCTAGATGCTAAGGGTCAATGTTAATTCAAATGCAGCAAGAACTAATTCCTGTGCATAAAGCCACCAGAGCAAATATTGGTGGAAACTCACAGCACAGAATACGAGATGCTAAAATGAAGAACTAATTCTATCATGTCTCCTTAAACTAGCCTGGAGTCTTTGAGAGTTACCATGGTCAAGACTTTATAGCCTTATTTAAGCACTTAGAGGTAGAATCAGCTAGTCTAAATTCCACTAAGTCCTTACCCCTAACCTAGGTCTATTCTACCTCTGTGGTTTGGTTTTAGCAAGCTTGAGGCAGCTCACAGCTCTACCTCTTAGCTTAGCAGGCCCAGGTTGTTCTTGGCACTGCTCCATCAGAGGGGTTTAGTGAAAGGCAGGCTACTTGATATTGCTTCAAATTTCCACTGATTTCAGTTAGACCCATGTGTCTAATTATGTCTGCAGATTTGTTTTTACTGTTTTTATATTAAGAGGATGCTTATAATCAGTAAATGTCTTTTTTAATCTAACTTTCTATGCTGGCAGCTTATGTCTAATGTCAGTGCTGACAGGAGCTCTAACAAGGAACCACTGCTTTAGATTTCCCTCATAATAAAATATTATTTGCATACATAATAAGAAATAGTCTGGGTATTCAATGTGAAATTATAAGGGCAGATAGGATTCACAGTATTTCAAAAAGAAACAATAATGTAGTGTTCATAAAAGGCCAGGTTTGGGGTAAAAATCAGTAATCTATTTTAACCAATTCAAATGCCAATATCCCATCTGCTAAGTCTCTTTATTTTATATCAGTCTGCCATTTTCTCTTAGTGGTAGCATCAATAAACATTGTTGGTAATCATCTGCTTGTACTCTAATGTGGCATATTCAGTTTCATTGAACAAAGCCAGGCTGAAGATCCCTGAAGGAAAAATAAAGACTTGTTTAGCTGTGATTCAGACCCATGTCTCTGATTTCAGAATGACTCAAAGTTGCATCATCACCAAACCTGAATACAAATAGTTTTTGTCAAATACAAAGCTAAATGCTAATAACACCTATGTTTTTTTTATTCCAAAGAAATTTTGAGTTGCGTGGTTTTTTGCCAGCTGCAGTGGATCATTTAAAAAAAAAGTCATCAATTTGAGGAGTTCACTAAAAATAATATTAGTATCCATCCAGGTCCAGAGGAGGGCCACGAAAATGATCAAGGGCTGGAACATCTCTCCTACAAGGACAGACTGAGAGCGCTGGGATTGTTCAGCCTGGAGAAGAGAAGACTTCAGGGGGACCTACTAGTGACCTTCCAGTACCTAAAGGGAACTTCCAAGCAGGCTGCAGAGAGCCTGTTTGCAAAGGCCTGCAGTGAAAGGACAAGGGGCAGTGGTTTTAAATTGGAGAGGAGTAGATTTAAACTGGATATTAGGAAGAAGTTCCTCACCACAAGGGTGGTGGAACACTGGCCCAGGTTGCCCAGGGAGGTGGTTGAGTTCCCATCCCTGGAGGCATTCCAGGTGAGGCTTGCCAGGGCTCTGGGCAACCTGATCTAGTTGGGGATGTCGCTGCCCACTGCAGGGGGGTTGGACTAGATGAGCTCCAGAGGTCCCTTCCAACCCAAACCATTCTAGGATTCTATGATTCTATGTAAGATCCCCATGCCTGTCAGCTAATATTGTAGCCTGCCTGCCCTGGCATCAGAATGGCAACAGTTATGCTTTCTGAAAGCATCATCTTTGACATGAGACATAAAACCACACATGTTCGTTGTTTCTATATTTGATATATCAATCTTGAGTTTGGGGAGGTAACAGTAGCTTCTGCTAAGAGAGATCAGAAATGTCTTTTGGGAGGCAGCATGTAAGTCCATGTCCTCAGCAAGGAAGTTCAGCTTTTAGTGAAAACAATGATGGAAACAATACTGCTCTCCCATGAGACTAGAACTCACTTTGCAAAAGTACAAAGATACTAAGTTTACAAATTATATTCTTGTACATTTGAATCAGCTGTATAGTCACCAATGAGAAAAAATACATAACAGCAGTTCTGGGCTAAGGTCGAGGTATCAAAATCATCTAAACAATCTACATTTATTTTTCAAATAATATTCTTTTCAATAATATTTATACTGTGAATGATGCTTATAATTTAAACAACAGCACACGTAAAAAGAAAAAAAAACAACCATTGGAAAAAAGCGAATTTCTTTGAAAATTTGAAGTCAAAATGTGCAGCTATTGTTGGTATTATGTAACTGATTCCATAGGCATGACTTAGTAGCATACAAAGTAAGAACTAAGTAACAAATAATAAGTAACAAAGTATTTAGAGCACAGGCACGGGCAAGCCTGCTGAGGTCCCAGCTGCTATGCTGCCTGCAGCCTGGGCTCTACACTTTTTGGACAACAAATAAATCCCATTTTAAAATATTACATGGGTCTGAGAGTTACCATTCAGCAACGTTGCCTGCATTGATGTTCACACACAATGGTGCAACCTTACCAAAGATGGTAGCAGCCAGAGCAGGATCTGCTGGCAAACCCTGGTTGAGAGGCATCCACTGCCCGAGCAGAATCCAGGAGCCACAGCAGGGAACTGCAGTTTGTGCCAGAACAGCAGCAGTAGCACATTTTCCCCATCCCCTCCCCAGAAAAATGAATGTATCATTAGAAGCCAAAAAAATCATTCTATATTAAGGTACTGCTAATGTTCTAACAAAGTGACATAAACAAGTTACACTGCTAACAACTCACCTTCTTCCTACTCTAGGTATTTATAGCAGTCTATGAAATTTTACTGATATACCATAGTCTACGAATTCTGCTGCCCCCCCAACAAAAAAAAAAAAAACAAAAAAAAAAGGATAAACAAGGGACAAAGTGAACTATTTAAAATAGAATTCTCTTCCCACAGTTTATTTAAGTTAGATATTTAGGACTAAGCTTATCAAGCCAACTGCTAGGCATTTTGCACATGGCATAGCATAGCACCTAGCACCAGCTCTCTGCATGTGCTGAATCATGGGGACAGATTTTACAGAGGCCAGTGGTACACTCTCATATCACAGAGAAGGAACAAACCTTCCATTATAACAGTCTCTTAAACAGAAAATTGTTGATAAACAGTGTGAAAAACCAATTGACCAATTATTAAATGGCCTTAGAATAAAATGTGCTGTTACTGTACTTAAGCTAGCACAGCACAAGTAAATATCTCTACAAGAAAAGGCAAAGTCTTCTATGACAGAAACCAATTTGATATGGAAATGGGTCAACAGTTGCTTAAGATGTAGCACAGTTTTGATTTGCTCTGCTATATTTGGACTCTGGATGAGGCGCTTCCAGTAACATCGCTATTGCTTATACATGAGACTTTTGCATAATCACTGGAGGAAACATTAGAATTCTTCAAACCAAGAAGGATTTTCAAAATGACTATACATATCTATGTTAATAATGTGGACACAACAGTATTTGCTGAAGAAAAAGAACAACTGTTTTCTACAACAATTAGGATTCATGATACATTGCTTGGCAGACTATTTTTCAAAAGCCCACACAGTTTTTATCCACAAGAAGCCCAAATGCATCCATGGGCACCAAGTTATGCATAACACTGAGCTTAGAATAGACACTGGCCAAACAAGAAAAAATATGAAAATAATTGGACACACATTTGTTTTACAAATTAAATCCTGAATTTCTACCAAACTGGTTTATATACTGTTGCTTTTCAGACATGATTATAGTTTGAGGTTTTCTTGTCTTAAGAAAACAACCAGATTCCATTTTAAGATTTTTCTTTCAAGGATATTGTATAACCCTGTACTTCCACATAGCTTAGCTGTTAGCTTTCCAGTCCATCTTGTTATTCCTATGCAGTCCCTAGTAATCCTTGTATCACCACAGGAGTTAAGCTAATTTCACTCCTGAAAACTGCAAAAATATCATTTCACCATGCTTACTACGATGTTAGGGAACCTTCCCTAGCCAGCAGTGAATAATTCTTCTTTTCTTTCTCAGTCCCCACTCACTTATACTACTGATATGTTCTTTGCCCTTCCATTCTCCTGTCTGACCTTGGGAAGAAGAACACATGTACGTAATATTTTCCTCTAAGTAGGTAATAAAAATGAATATAAGCATTCACATCTTAAAAGCCAAGTGCAGGCACTGAAGATCAGCTATTGACTCCTGCAGTGACCATACAAAGCTATGTGACTTTGGTCATGGATGAGGTCGTGGTAGCCCTGACAGCACAGAGGTAGGATTAGATGCTGGGCATGGGCAATCATAAAGAAACAAAAATTGTAGTTACCATTTTTAATTGACCTCTGCATGCTATTTGACATTGAAAGAGGACGCATTCAGATTACACTAGTGTAGGTCATAACATTAGCATATTATCTCTGCAAAGGCAGAAAGGACTTATTGTAGCCACAGTAAGCTAGAGGTCTGCAGAAATCTAGGAAAGTAGGAATGCTAGGTCTTCACACGGAAAACAGAATGAGACAAAAATGCACCAGGCTATTTGTGATTCATAATAATGACTCTAAAGACAGTCTATTTCTCATTAATAATAATAATGACTCTAAACTCAACTTGAATGCAAAGGTTAGTTACTCATGTAAAAGTCCACATAAATACCCACAGGATTCCACTGTCTGCTCTGTGTCTTATATGCTAATAAATGTGATATTTTGAGAATAAAAGCCTCTACAATACATATCTCTACAAAAGTGCAGTCCATTCAGCCAAAGACTATTTTAACCCAGTAATTCCTATAGCATATTTCAATTATTAGACTAGCTGCTATTAGTGAAAACCAAACTATTCAATCCTATGCCTGGCTCTATAGCAGATGTCATACATAAAGTTTAACAAGTGGTTCATGTCTCTTGACACCATTTTACCACTTGTAAAATAAGAATGCTTTGAGATCATTGAATGGTAGACACAGAAGTAGAAAGCATTGACTATTATGTGTTGTATTATTATTATTTAATGTAGCATATGGATGCAAAATTCTGGCTTGTTTGACCAGGAAGACAGCCCTATATGTTTAAAATTAAATTAGCAGAGAAAAAAATTAAGCAAACAGACTAACTCAAACAGGAAATGAAATAAACAGTATGGAGCTCTTTAAATACATAACAAGTAATCAGCAAAAGGGCTGTGAACGGAACCTGAGTGGGAAGCTTGTGACCAGTGAGGCTGATATTGCTGGAAGCCTGAATGAAAGTTAAAAGGCTCCATGACTAGGCCAGACTATACAGGCAATTAAAAGTGCTGAATGTTGCCAAGGCATCAGGCCAACAAGAATTACAACTCAACAAACTGAATGAAGGAGAGTGGGGAGAGAGGGGGGAGAAAAAAAAAGAAAAAGAAAAAAAGGAAAGGCTTTAATTAAATATTTGATATCTCACAAGAGATGGGGAAAGTGCCAGGTAACTGGAAGATGGTTAACTAAATGGAGGGGGTCTGTTCACTCATTAGTGTATGAGGGAATTTACAAGTGTAACTTCTACTACCATTAATTGGAGCTACAGTAAATGAGTGATGCCAGTGCATACTGCTGGGGAAAGGCTCTTGTTAGCCAGATTGGTCCTACCTGAGAAGGGTTTATTGAAGAGTTATAGGGTGATTTTGGGGTCTGAATTCCAGAGGTCACCAAGATAGAGCTTCTTGAAATAAAAGTTTTTATTACTTTAAATGCAGGATGATCCCAAAATGAAAGAGTATTTTCATAAGAATTTTTCTTAGTGGCATTTTTTTTCCCAGAGTTGTGAAAACATCTACTTCTGTCTGCCCTGCACCTCAGAAATCCCAAAACAACCCTGTGGAACACACATCAGATTAACAGTGGATATAGTAACTTCATTTCTGCAGTTCCATGTCAGAAGGGTCACCAGTTGGGATGATTTCCTTGTGTCTGTGCTGAAATGAGGCAGTGAAATGAAGCCAGCAGGTCACTGACCTGCAAAGATACAGCAGGAAAGAGAACAGAAGTACTTGTGAAAGAACCTAACGCTGGCCAGGCTAGGGGAAGAACTGCAAGTGTACTGTGTCACTGGACCCAATCAGAAACTCTATAGAGGTAATCACTTCAGAGAAGCACATAGACGTTTTTATCCAGCTTACAATTCCATAGTTTTCAAAACATCTATCACATGTCAAATTTTAAATGCACGTTGGATATAATATACCATTTTGCTATCCACTGTTCCTTACTTAAATCCAAAGTTTGCTTCAAAAGACAATTTTAAACTTTGTTTTTTCTATAATACTACAATAAAGTCAGAAGTTATTTACAGACTAAAAAGGGATTCATATTTTTTTCAGCCAATCAGAGAAATTTTGGAATACATAAAATATTCTGTATTTTCACAGCCCATTAATGCAAATCAGAAAGAACAGTTTTAGTAACTCTTTCAGGTACATAAACCAGAGAAGTAAGGGCCAGGAAGCTTATGTCAGGGTCCCATGTTAGTTATCAGTATTTCTGTACTGAGAAGAAGAAACCATCAGAGTTTCTGAGTATGGCATTAAAAAAGGGCAGAATTCAGCATCTGTTCTCCACATGACTATATATCATTGCATGGTGCAGAATAAGGAATCTATTTAAAATAAAGAAAAAACACAACATAAAAAGGCTCATAAAGACTAGAAGCCTTCAGAGTCTTGAGGACACAGAATCTTTTTAAAACTCAAACTGCCCTCAGATGTTCAAGAGCTTAGCCTCTCAAGTGCAACCTTCATGGCTATACAAGGACATTTTAAAAGACTTTGTACTCTCAACTTTTACTAATGCTTTACCAGAAAAGTGGTCAGGTAGCCACCTCCATAAACCCAACGTTTTTGAAATAACAGACCAATCTGGACTTGGACTCATTTCATGACAGGAATAACACAATATACCTCAAAGAGTGAAGGAAAGCAAGGCACAATCAATTAAAATTACGACTACAACTGAGAGAGATATCCATTAAAGTATTTACTGTTCTTGAAGACACATATCATTGCATATCATCATCAAAGGATTATCTTATAAAAAGTAGCTGCCAAGAACAATTTGCTTTTTTGCTCTTTCCTACCCACATGAAAATATGGACATCTGTAAAGACAGAAAGCATCCACATCTACAACTGCTACGAAAGATAGTTGATTTCAAAAGTATGTTCTTTATGAATATAACAAAATCAAATATTAGAAAACAATCAATTCAGCCATTATTTTTATATAGAACTTAAATGCTGACACAAAAGCCAAAGTCAATACTACTCGCCAGATCTGTTAAATTTCCCAAGATTAAGATGAGAAGAAAATGAGAATTTTCACATTAAGGTGGTGGGCTATATCGTAGCTTAATTTATAATTTCCAGGCGTATAAGGCAAGCATAGACAGACCATATGTCTTTTCTTGGCCTTTAAATGCTCCTATTTTCCACTAGACTTGCCTTTTTCTCCATCTACTGGCAGCCATACCATTTGCTATTCAGGTGATTGGCTGTAATGAGCCAACTCCTGTTTCCATATGAATAACCACTTTTTTCCCCAATTACTTAAGCTGCCAACAAGTCACTGGTGTCATGTTCTTTGATGCAAATCTGACTGTCAATAGAGAACAGGACTACAGAAAAAAAGAATTTATGATTGTACTCTTTGCTTACTATTTTTTGTAAATGCAGTTCAGTTTAGCTTCCAGGGAATATGGGGAAGGCAGCAATGGTCCACAGTAAGAAGTAAGAATATCTTTAATTGGCTTTGTGCTCCACATGCCCTTGTAATCAGCCTCCCCATATGGTAGTCTGAAATAAATTTATCAATCTCCATTATGTATTTATGTCAGTTTGAAAGGTCTGTTTTAGTCAATATCAAAACCTATTAAAATGTCACATTTTATTTTAAAGTTGTATTTAAAAAGTTAGAACACTGAATATATGGTTTGATATTTACATTTTTTGGAAATAAGCAGACACAGAAAAGCATGGGGAGGGGGAAAGCTTCTAAGGCCAATGAGCACCAGTTATTAACAATACAAGAACTAAATATATCGCTTTAAGTCACTTTTCTGAAAGGTCAATTTTTATTAATCTTTCTTAAATGAGCTTGGATATTTTTCCCTTAAAGGGAAGCAGCTTACATTTTGCAAGCCAAGAGACCTTCTTGGAATCGACCAT
The DNA here is from genome assembly GCA_013396975.1 of Bucco capensis. NCBI lineage: Eukaryota > Metazoa > Chordata > Aves > Piciformes > Bucconidae > Bucco > Bucco capensis. The sequence goes on from VWZO01015368.1 coordinate 341,049, forward strand.
GGTAAGTGTGACCATGGGCTAAGAGTCAGATTCCTTGCTGCTGTTGGCACTCCTGATTGCAAGCACCATCTCAAACAGTAAATATCTACAGAACAAGACTATTTTCCATTGAAAAAATTGCTCTGTTAAAATTTTAACACAAAATAGTGAAAGCAATGCTTCTCCCATATTCAAGGCCTAGTCTATTTACTACCTACCTTCAAACCTGTATCATTTCAGGAAGCTTCCCCAGTTCTCTGTCAAGTAGAGTTTCCAAGTGTTGCCCATTTTTTCCAGGTGATTCCAATTAAATACCATTTTAAGCCTCTGAGTAATTTCTTGAACATCTGCTTCTGCAATATACATACCAGCAGCCAATCTAAAGAGAAAGACATTTTCACAACGTATTAAAAGCTGCCATTGGCACTCCAAAACTCAGATTCACTTCTGCATGTTCCCAAGTGTCAGTTGGGACTTTACCTATGAACTAATTAGCTCCTGTAGGAAGATCTTTTAGAACAGCAGGTGTCCTAAACAACTACTGCTCTTTTGATGACAGGGTTTCTAGTTGTGTTTTTTTTTAATCATTAAAAACAAAATAATAAATTCTTTACATAAGGTTGACAGCACTTTTCACAGAGCTAAGACAAAATGAGAAGCCAGCAAAGGGAAGACAGGTGAACAGCAAAATTATTTCTTTAACAATCTGCTAAGAATTATAAGCATCTTTGATGGTGCTGATTCACAAATAGGAAAGGTCCTACCTAATCTATGTATGGGAAGAGGAGGAGAAAGCAGCTGCTAAACTTGAAATTCTTTAGTGAAATGCATTAAGTATCTAAATGAAAACAGTAATGTTAAATGCAGTATGATTAATTATCTGCAAAAATACTTTTTTTTTTTTTAGGTTTAAAGTAGCTGGGCTTACTACTAATTACTGAGCTAAAAATCTAGATTTTAGATGCAGATATAAAATCAGGGTAGCTCATGGGTTTCTCTGGTTACTCAAGATCAGTCCTGGATTTGATTCTGTACTAAGCAAGGTTTTCTCCCCATAAGCTGAAATAACACATAAATAAAAATAAATGAATGTTGTAATTCATTCATTTTGATACAGCAGTTAAGTAGAATTTGTATAAATAATTTTATACAAAGTTTTACACCAATGAATATCAGAAGGTGTTTTAAGGCTACTGTCCATTATAAAGTATATACTCAGGCTAAAGTGGCTGCCACAAACTCTAAGGGAGCATAGCTGATCAGGTGTCAGGTCGAAGGCATTTAGACAGTGGAAGGAACAAACAGGTTTCTGATTGGATTTCCAGAAGTTGAGGTACCTGCCTGCTCTCTAGTTGCCTAAATGCTTTCAAATCTATTAATAAATACTAATGGACTAATACAAGGCACAGACTAGCTGGAGCCTACATTTGAAATCTGCTCTCAAATCTCATTTGCAGATTGGCCAGATGGTAATTAGTGTGGAGGTGTTCTCCAGGCAGACTTGCTTTCAGGGTAAGGGTTTAAATTTTACTGGGGTTGAGGGAGGAGAAAAGGAAGTGGTTTTTTTCTTCTTGCAGTTAAGATTAGTAACAGCTAGGAAAGGGTGAATAAAAGCTGAGCTATGACAGAATATTCTTTCGTTTATTATATTTAAGAAAGTGCTTGCAATTTAATCCAGAGAGACCAATAAACAGAAGACTAAAATAAAAAGGCAGAAGGCTGCAGTGTCAAAGTGCTGTTAAAGTACATGAGAAAAGCAAGCCACTTGGGGTTCATTGTAACACTTCTAATAATGAGCTTCCCATATTTAGACACGAGAGATAGCAAATTCAAACCCCCTGGAAAGGATACAATACAGTTATACAACAACAGAGCAAACTGTATTTGTTTTGTTATAACTACCTATGCACCGTATGGTTTCTTCAGGGAAGATGATATGATATCTTTATACCATGGTGTGGAAAAGAGTCTGAAATCTCTCTTTGACACCACTAACACACCAAAATCCTTCCCAAATACTGAAAGACCTCCAACTTGAAGCTAAGCTTGATCCTAAGCATCACTAAAAAAAAAAATAATATGTTTTGTTACTGCATTTCTCTCTGAGAGGTTTTCAAAACCCTTCCAGTCAGTACATGAGATAGGATACATATTGTCGGGGATAAGTTGTTAAAGTGAATTTGAAATGTGCTTCTCAAAATATCGTTTACACATTTCCCAGATGGTAAAATAAACATGTAAATTGTTATCGAGTATACACCAACTTTATACTACAATTTTACCCACTGTAGAAATGGTGTAAAAATGTTGAATATAGTGTTACTTGTTCATTTAATAGTTTATTAACATTTTAAATACATTTGGAGAATAGGTTTACTTGCAAAGAAAAAAAGTTACTTACAAAAGCACCATTTTAAGCCATTGATCAGGCCAAATGAACCAATTTGCTTCTACATTTATCATTTGCCTTATTGATAATGTGATTAGCATGATTATAGTTGGTTTCTAAGTACTTGCCTACGCATAGATGTTATGCCAGTTTAATGGAATGGGGTTTAAAACATAAATTTAAGATGAACAAAGTGCTAAAAAAATACTTTTAAGAAGTATAGTTACTGACATCTTAGTTAAAGTAGCTGCTATTAGACCAATAGGTCATTTTGCCACTGGAATTTAGTCTTTCATGAGACATCATACAGGTTCAGAAATATGAAGACATTTATACTATACGTATGACAAAGCAGAAGGTGTGTGCTAACAAACCCCTGTATCCAAAGAAGAGCCTCAAGCATGTACTACTCAGAAATATGCAGGAATTAAAATCTTCCAAGTCTGAAGTAGAAGGTCCCATACATGTAATCAGTTGTTAATGATCCCAACAGAAGACAACAAATGAAGGATTTTGATGGAAGACTGTTGCTTGTACTACCTATGATTGGTCTCTCCTTTTACCATTCTGCTTATACCAACCTAGCATACCAATTACACTGGGCTCTAAGATTTTCTTTCCCACCTTTCAGACTATGCCAGCTCATTTTTTTCAGAAAAACCCCCACCATTTTGCTATCTTAGATTTAGGAGCTTTCCCCATCTACAAGGACATATATTCCTTGAGCATATTTTATTTTTAGTCCTATGCACCCAGCAAATTCTGAACTAATAACTCCTTAAAAATGAGCATATCAAATAATCTTCAAAATATCCAAGGACTTATTGGTCAATCCGTAATAGGGTCTTGGATTCTCACCTGAGTTTCATCTGAATTACATTTTTCAGAGGCTTTTCATAGTATCTAAATTCAATCTCATGCCTACCTTTAAAGCTTCTGTTTACTGTTACATTGCAGCTTTGATATCATGTGCACTCAGCAGTAAGGTATTATCATGTAGATACAAGTAATACATAATTCTCAAAAGTAGTAGCACAGAGTTAACTTCAGATATAAGTTAACTTTATTAGCAAATTCTGGAGGAGCTGGCATATACAGCAAATATCCTGTGCTAGTAGCTGCCACAACATAAAAATCTCCTGAACAAAATTATCTTTAAAGAATGTCCTCCTTGCACAGAGGAGTACAAATATGGTAATGGGCTCTAACTAACCTGTCTGATTTCTCTGACTCAGATTATGAAAGCTTGTGATTTAATATTCAGCAGTCCTGCTGAAAAACAAAGTGCCAAAAGCTGCTCCACACTGGGCACTTGATCAGGAGTCCTGCAGGATCTTCTAGGAAAAGATGAAAAACAAACCAATTTGCATGCGAGTACTTTTAAAACACCATTTGGAATTTGCTGCTTAATCAACCTTTCTTTTTGATTACACTCTGCAGCTGAAGCATTTTTGCAAAAAGACACAGAAATTTTGACAATGATAAAGAGATTGCAATATTAAGGTTTTCATATGGCAACAAAAAAATAGCATAACTATATACCCTTGAAATCTCTGGAAAGGGCTGCTTTAGAAATCACTAGACAGAAACACAAGTTAAAAACATAAAAGAAATAAGCTAAGTGTGATGGGGGAGGATTGACTGGTGTACGCAGACAGAACACAGGATGTGTGTCCATTAGCATACATACAATTACCAGTACCTCTATATATGAATCAAGAAAAACACGGGGAAGCTTTAAGTCTGACTACCAAAATTCCTATTGCATTCAAGTCACATACCAGTTTTGGTGTACAAACACTGTACTATACACTGAAACACTAAATATGAGAGGGAACTGATGAAGAAAGCATTGTCTTCAGAGACTGAGCCACAGAGAACCAAACACCTCTGCCAACTAACTCTGAAGCAGAGCCTGAGCCAACACTTCTATAAAGGCAGGGTGAGCACTGGAAACTTGTAGCATATGTTGCTATTTACATAACTAATTGTAGCATGCACAGTTAAAAAACAGCCTCTAGCTTTAGCATATAAGTGCAAAATAATTGATTTTATTATGTACAGAAAATTAGAAACTGTCAGAAACAAAGCCACTAGTAACAGCCGTGAGGAAGAATTTAGAAGATGCATCTCCTAGATTGCAGAGGCTAGTGTTCACAGTCGTGGGGTTTACAGCTAGAATATAAATCTAGACAAGATTCAATGACAGCTGATACCCTATCCAGGCTTTTGGTAAAACTGGCATACACACACCATAGTCTGATGGTGAAGATGCTCAAGAAAAATCTTCCCAGTCTCAGACAAGCTGTGGTTTGTCATTGCAGACATTGTAATACAAGATGAAACTTTGCAAAGGATATTGCAAAATTAATAATAATCTAATCTTACACACAAAAAAAGGGGAGGGGGGAATATGATGGTATAAAATAAAAGCACTGGCTGAGTTGCTCCTAAACGTTCTGATGAAAAACAGGAGGACACTAAGATGTGGCTGGACAAAAGCTGCATTATACTGGCTACTTTTCTGTGAAAAACAAAACAAAAAAATTCATAAAACTCAGGACTTCTCAGGTAAAATAGTGTTTCTGTAACCCAGAAAAATTGCATATTGGTTCTGGAATGTTCTCCAATTATTCAGGAACAAGATTTTGAGACAACATTTAATCCTGTAGATTAAATCAATATTGACTAGATACGACATATGTATTCTTGAAATTACAGAATAGATGAGAATGTTACAAGCTTCAACATTTTTATAAAAGAACAAATTTTAAGCAGGTTATTTTAAGATATCATCTGACCAATAGTCTTTTGGAAACTGGTGTTAAAATTATCAAGTTGTGATCGGCAGAGGTCCCATAAATTACAATGCAACACACATAAAACTAGGAGTTCAGCTGTTACATGCTACTTAAGAAAAACCTCAGAAACACACCCTGGTTATGCAACTACAAATACTAAAAATATTGACATTTTAGATCCTTACAAAACAAAATATTTAATGTGATGCATATGAGTTAAACCTTTTCCAATCCTGAGAAACTGCATGTAAATGTAAATCCAAAAGCGTGAGCACGAAAGAGAACAGCCTTCCATGGATCTCATCCTCTTCACTAATCCTGAGGAAAGGCTTTTCTTTTTTAAGCATCTTCCACAGAAGGAGTTAAAGGAAAGAGCACTCATCTACATGCTCAAGCTCTAAACAGAAAAAGCCATGGAGGAACCAGCGAAGAGCTCCCCAGTTAAGAAAAGGATGGAGAAGAGCAATGCAGAGGACAGAGCTCACAGCAAGCTTGGAGCTCTCCCAGGGGAAGAGAACAGAGGCTACTTGGGGACTACTGGTGCATTTCCATCAGCTTGAAGCTCTGCTGCTTCATCAACCAGGAGAACAGGGATGAATGCATTATCTTAAACACCTCTCTGGTGGCAGGTGTTGGGTTCCAGGTAAGCCCATCTCATGCCTACCTGCTGTGAAAGGGATCACCACCTTCCTGCTGTCCTGCCCTTCCACCCACCAGCCTGGCAGCCTTTACCATAGAATAGTACTGTCATCATCCAAGCAACCTGAGAGAGCTAAACTGACAGCAAACCAACCCTTGTGAAAAGGGTTGTGTACAGAGAACCACCCTTAGAATCTCCTAGATCTCTATCCTGAGGCAGCTGCAGATACCAAATTAAAGTCAAAATTAAATATGATTACTGTTTAGCATAGCATGTATTTAGCACAGGCATTACTGTTGTCCCTCTGTAGCTGGAAAATACGACCACAGTGACAGAACTGCATTTTAAACACCAACGGGGAAAAAACCACCCCAAACCCCACAACATAGAACACTGCTAAAGCAAAACAGACTTAGGCTCTGATCCTGTAAAGACTTCTGTGTACCTATATGCTAAACTTTACATTGTCACAGGACAATTATTTGTGTTGTTTGTCCAGTTATATTTGGAAAATAAGCATATGCTGCTAATGGAGTACTGTGGGATTTGGCTTTTTAGGTTACATGTGTCTAAATGGCATACAGGGAAATACAGTCCTGAAGCAATCTTACATCCATATACTATTACAGTAAATTTTTATGGTAATTTTTTAAAGGCCCATTTTCATTTATGTCATTACACTTCACATTAGTTTATAACTACTTACATAAATGAATCAGTTTGTGATTAAAAAACTCAATTTTTCAATGATTTTCATTTCTATCCATGATCAGAGAGAAGTTACAAGTGAAAATATATGGAAACACAGCAACTGAAATATTGAAATGTTTAAAAACACAATACTGAATATTAACATCAGAGGGGTTTTATAATATTTAGCACAAAAGAAAAAAAAAGAAAGAGCTACACTAGATAAGACTGCAAAGAAAGTGAAAAAGACTTGGGCTTTATAAAATCCCAGATACATACAAGGATGACTCAAAATATCTGATTAATTTCCTTCCATTCAACATCTAAACATTTATTTTACACTAAAAGAATACTGTTGGCCTAAACATTGCCCCTAAAAGGGGAAAAATTCTTGTATAACACACATGAAGTAAACTTGATTCATTTATGAAGACAAAGCATCAAAATCAACCTTGACAATAAGCAGAAATGAAGCTTCAACTATACTTCGAATCTAAAGAGAGAAATAAGTGTAAGAACAGTAAGATATCAGTTGATTTTTTTATAATTATTTTAACACAGGAGAAACTAATATGTATATCAATTAACACTTGGCCCTACTCATTCCATCAAATAGCACCTACTATGCATATTATCTAAACCACAAGAAGACACAATCAGATGATACTAATCAGTTTTGAACCACTAAAGCCAATGAAATGACATAATTTATACATCAGTTGAGAATTTAATCCACACTATTCTGACCTGCAACAAATACCAATCCTCAAAGAATATCTGAAGTAACTGTTCAATAATGCTCCAAAGAATAAAATTGTATGAAGTGTGGAAACTATTTAGAACTGCAAGCACTGGAGCTTTTTCAGTGAGGTTGTCACCATTTCTAAACACCTGCTACTAAACCATGTGGAGACTTCTGAAAAATGCCCCTACCCCCATCACTTATGCACTGCAGTTTCCATAGGAAATTCAGGAAATGTCAATAGAAGGCAAAGCCTTTTATCTTTATTCAATACCTTGCATCTAATTCAAGTGAAACGCTCCCTTCTCCTAGTGCAACAGTGAAATGAGCTTCCAGAAGGGAGCTTACACCAGGCTTGAAGTAATATCCGTGTACAAAACCAACATGCTTTAGAAGTAAGGCAGCAGCAATGTGGGGAAAAGGGGAGATGCTTGAAGGGTTTGGTGAAAGAGGACATAGCCTGGAGAACAATTACTTCTCTACGTTACTGCACCACATATCTAATTTGGGGAGATGCAGGCACTGATCATAGAGCAACAGGCAAGACAGGAGGTGCTGCTGTCAGAGCCTGGGGTGGGATTCCCAGATGATATGGGGTAAGCCCTGACTTTCCCCAGGGCCAAAGAACAACCACCATATTTCCTCAGTGTCTCCAGCAGGAGGTCTGTGGAAGACAGAAATGTAAAAGTCTGGTTGTAGGCAACTCTGGATGAGTAACACCTCCCCTTCAGCAAGCATTTCCACAAAGGTAAATAAGTTCTAACCAGTGTGTTGATCAATCATCAAAAGCATTTGTTATCTTACATTTATGATTTCAGATTAATTCTCTGTGGGTGGGTGTCTCCATCTAAACTAGGACACCTTCCAGCAACCAAAAATTTCTCTTAACTCAGCCTTCAGTCCCAGAACAACATTATCCACTTCTTGGATAAACAAAGCAGTCAATATGTCAGTAACTCAAGAAAGAAGCCTACCTACAGAAATTAATTCCATAGCACTGAGATGTGACTTCTAGAAAGTTTAAATTGTGTCAGTGTTGTCCCTAAAAAAAAAAAAAACCCACACAAAAAAAACCCAAAACCAAACTCCACACACCACAACAACCAACCACAAAACAAAAAAACAGATTACCCAAAGAAGCAAAAGGTACCTTACAAATGACTGAAGTGAGAGCTTGCATGATGCTTTTTGGTAACTCATCAACGCAATGCTTCTACTATATTAAAAAATCAAATTATTAAGTGTATTTTAAATCAGTCAGTCACTTCAAGGTACATAACTATCACAGTTATTGAAAAAGGCCTTGATCCTGAAAACATTTATGTCTGTGAATTTTTAGACAAGTGAATAGTCTTTGTAGGACTGACCTCTTACTTTACGTTGTTCACACATATGAACTTGCATGCACGATCAGAGACTAAGGCAGGAATACACATTTACAGGCTATCAACATTTTACCTAAAATGTCTCTTAAAACAGATTCAAAGTCATTACCAGCTGTTTCTTATTTAAAGCTTAAGAAATACATTGATATTAATGAGCATTTAAGAGCGAAGTTTTATATAGACATAATGTACCTGAAGTTTTCATCCATTCTACTTTGAGGTTTGGGTTTTTAAAAAAAATCCAAACAAAACCACACAAAACAAAACAAAAAAAAACCCCTGACCTAAAACATCAACTAAGACCAATAAGATCATCCATACTCATATCAGCCCCTCAGTGCTGTAAACACTGCAACTATGAGAAATTGCCGTGATAGCACGAAGAAAACACAGATTTTACTGCGTGATATATTTTATAAGGCCAAAAGTAATACATAATCAGTAATAGCAGCCTTGGATCTTCATGAATTAATGATTTTTCTACATCTGTAAGGAAAATATTACATATGCTCAAGAATTGGAGAGTTTTTTATATATACATATTTCAACAAATTTCTCTTTTTTCAGACATACGTATTTGAACAAATGGAGAACTTTCAAGAGATCACACTCTGAAATCAGTGGTGCTTTTGTTTGTGCATTCCCAGATTAACATGCATTCTGATAAATGCATGAAATGTTATTCCTAAGCTGTTCAGCTTTCTAGACCTACCACAAATACATTCCATCTATTTAGCTGCAAGGAAGAGGGTACTGAATGCAAACAGTCTGCTGCCTTGCCTCTACTTATCAGTCTGCTATTGCCATTTTTTTTCTTTGACTTTGCCCCCACATCTTAGCAAGTGACACATTCCCCACTGGAGACCACACTCATGACAAGTTTTACTACTTAAAATGAAAATTTGTGTCCATTCTGTACAGAAACAGTACCTGGAAAGCATACCTTGGTGCAAAATCCTTTATTCTGCTTTTCCCAATGCACACACATATTTTTCTGTATCACTGCGATTTTAAAACTATCCTATGTAATTTAAATAAGATTTCCAAAACCAGTAACCTTTTACAAGGATAAATCAGAGCATTTCCAGCTGACAAAGTAATTTGCAAGGGACATATAAAGCACCTGAAAACACAGACAGTGAAGAAAACCATTTTAACTATAGCAACAGCATCACTGCATAATGTTATCAGAAAAATTAAGCAATTAGACCTCTTATCAGACTTATGAAAATTCAGATTTATGCCAGTTGGGGGGGAAATCATTGTTCACCACATCTCCCTTGAGCACTACCTAGGGGAGGGGAGTGATGACCAGACAGTGAAAATTAAGAAGAATGTGTCCCACCTTACGCCTATTCTGCCAATCTGTCGCAGTTGTTCTTCTAGCTCCATAGGTTTACATGATTTTTTTTTTTTCTAATTTTTTTTTTCCTGACAAGTAATACAAGACAGATTCTTGCCTTCTTAGGATCTTGCAATCTAGTTTAGACATAGCACGTCAAGTGGTGATGAAAGAAGGTTAGGGTGGGTTTGAAAAGATGAGGATTCCAACAGTAAACGATGCAGAGACATCAGTGTGGTAATGTACACATGTTTTGCATGATTCATTGGACCAAAATGGCCAAAGGAACTTAAAAAGCTGTCAAAGGCATCTTTACCTCTGACCTACCTAGTCATCCATCTGCTTCCTCATACTGTCAATCAAAACACTCCCATCCTTATCACTATTCTATCACACGCATTTTCCACAACCGTTTCTCCTCTAGCTCTTAAAAAATATCTTAGCAAACATTTCAATCAGTCATTAAAAACCTTGTTAAAATATGCAATGTGTCATCAAATATGCATAGCGTACTCACGCAAAATCTGCACAGCACAAATCACTGCATTACATTTGATATAGTATTAATGTAAAACATCATAGAAAGTATAACCAATAAGAACTTTGAATTACTGTCTATGGACTGGAGCTTGATTTTGTGTTATATCAAATAAAGCAAAGAAAGGGCAAATGAATAGAGTATTTTACACAATAAGTAAATTAAAAGCCTGTTCAGCATGCCCAGAATAATAATACAAATTACACTTCATGTAAAATCCATGCAATTAGTTGCTGGTCTAACAAATTTAATACATGGAGTTTTGCCTCCACTAAACTGAGCGTTCTGCAAGCATATTATCATTTACATACTCTGGGGCAAAACCACCATGTTCAATCCTAGGTGAACACAAACATTTTAATGTGTCGGTAAATATGCTTAGCAGATACACAGGTTCACCTCTAATAATAATCTAAAAAATTATAGTATTAATAAAGTGACCTACCGACAGCAAATAGGCTTTTTTACTTCTGCAGCCCTCTTCCAATCTCTTGCAGAAATAGTTACGGAATTATCCTGTCGAAATAGTTACAGAATAACATTAAGCACTCACGCACAGGAAAGGATTTTCCTCAGACCTGTCACACGTTACGTATTTATTCCAGACGGCTAACCCCCACTAAATAAAACCCAGCAAAATGAAGTTTGACAAGCAGTGTCCCTGCGGTGAATGGCCCGTTCCCGTAGGTGCCCTCCGCGCCCCGCCGCTGCAGCGGGGAGGCAGGCGGCAGTGAGCTCTGCTCGGCGCTTCCCACCTGGGAACGCTGCTATGTCTCGGCCCAGTCCCTTTTGCCCTCTCGGCGTACAAGGCAGTGAGACAGGCAGCGACAACGAGAGGCCGGCAAGGGCAGATGCTGCTAGCCGAGAGCGGGGAAGGAGGCCCGAAAATACTTAATTTTGCAGTGTCTCATTCCCCCGGGTGCGGAAAGCCCCGAGGAGGGCGTCGGGATAGCCCACTCACGGCGCCGCTGATGGGCAGCGGGTCGCCCGCGGGACGCAGAGAGGTGAAGGCGAGCCGCGGGGACGCGGGAAGCACCGCAGCCTCGGTGCGAGGGTGGCCGGCGAAGGGCGCGCTCCTTCCTCAGGCCCCCCATCGTCAGCGCTTCTCTGAGGGCCCCTCTCCCGCCTGACGGCCCGGGCCGGCGCCCATCTCTCCCAGGGAACACTGTCCCCCGTGGCCCCTTTCCGAGCGGGGTGTCACCACCTCTGCCCGGGGAGGGGGCAGCACCGCGAGCCCGACGGCAGCCGCGCAGCGAGGGCCGCTTGCCGCTGCCCCCCAAGGCCTCTGTAGGGCCACAGTACGCGCTTCCTTCCACTCCCGCCTACACCTCTTCCCGCGCATCCGGCAGAGGCGTTGGCGGCGCAGAGACCCTGGACAGGTAAGGCCTCACACCTTGGGAGGGGGGAAGAGGAGGAGAAATGTAACTGCGCTGCTCAATACCCCCCCGGTACCGCGACAAAACAAAATCGACGTAGCGCCTCCGCACTTGCGCCTCTTCTGCCGAGTAATCAAGAATAAACCTGCCCTGTTACCGCAGGCACCTGCGTATCCCAACCCACGCAGGTGCTGGGGGACGGTACCTTTCCAACGCCTATGGATAGGTGTTTTTTAAAGGGGGGCAGCACCCCTATAGAAGGTCAGCGAAAGTGAGGGGCTCGTTTGTCACTGCTGAGTTCCTGAGGCAGCCCGCCAGCGCGGAAAGTTGCTCCTCTGAAAGGTCACCGGCCCCGGGAGGCCCGGCCGGCCATCTTGCTTAGCACGGCGAGGACTCCGCCAGCGTAGCCCCCGCCCCTGGAAGGCGAGGGGAGGCTGCAGGCGGGCAGCGCTGCGCCCCTTGCCTCTCCTCTGCGAGCAAAGGTGTCCCTCCGCCCCCAGGCACCTCTCCCGCCTGCAAAACGCTGTCAGGGAGTTTAAACGTCAAAGACAGGGATAATTATAAACCGCTCAAAACCGACAGTGTTTTATCTCCCTCTTTCTCCGGCTGCAAACCTGCTTGGCCACCCGCTGTACGCTCTCCCCTACGCTCACTCTTCTCCCCCCCAAAAAAGACAAACGCTTAGCGAGAAGTCCAACCCCGGCAAGGAGGGGACGCGGTGGAACTCCTGCCCCGAGCGCCTCGCACGGCAGCGGGGCGAGCTCCCGCCAGCATCTCTCCCTTGGCCTCGCATCACTGCGTACTTTCAAAACGGCAACGCGCTTCCCAACACGGCGTTAACGTTTTGCCAGGTTTATTTTACTTGTTATACACAGACAATACAAACGGGCAAAAACCGAAACATTTCTCAGTGGAGCATGTACTGGTATAAATTATTCAGTTCCACAGACGTAACAGAACAAATATAAAAATCACAACATTCGATTTACAGAAGAGTCAAAAATATACACACGTTTATGACCCTGATTTTCTATTAGGAAATTTCCCCATCGAGTGTAATCTAGACTGACTATTTAGCCTGATGCATATTTCAGTTTGTAATTGTGGATTGTTGTGGAGTTTTTTCTTCCGTATAAAAATGTGCTAATTGTATCGATTTGCTACTCAAAATTCGAAGACTTACTATTCTGCTTCGCAGGGGTAAAGGGGGGGGAGACCTGGAGGGTTGTTAGTTCTCCTTCATTACTACAATAAGAGGGTTACAGGAAAGAGCGCTCTTACTTTCGATGTGCATTTGATTCCCCAGGAAGTCAGATCTCCGTTAGCTACTTCATGAAAAAGTCAATTCCAAAACTAAATGCAGTAAAATATACAACTCACAATTCATCTTCACTGGACTACACTATGGTTACCAACAATTCAGTCGTCTATATCTTTTTTTTTCTTTTTTTTTTTTTAGATTATTCATTACAAAGATTTACAGCAATATAAAGAAAAAGGGGAAACTGCAAAGAAATTTAAGAGTTTGTCAGCATATTTGGCACCTGCAGGGACCAGTAATGGATTTGGCACTTGGGGGCGGAGGTGGGGGGGGAGGAATACCATAAAAACAATAATATTGCTGATGTCGAGCTGTTCTTTTTAAAGAAAAATAGAGGCAGTTAATTTTGCTTTTGGAGGGCGTCATGCTACTTTAATCGACTTTCCTACGAGACATATTTCTATTCTTCTCAAGGGAAAGCTGAGCTGCTCCCTACCTGTGTTAGCTCAGGGCACAGCGTAATTATGTCATGCGAGGAACGGCAGAGGAAGTGAGAAACCCATTGCTCGCTGCTACAGCTATGGATCACTCTACGTTTCCAAGGGCAGTTAGAAAGAGAGTTTACCTGGAGAGGGGCAGGGGAAAGAAGGAGCAAGGGGGCGAGGAAGGTTAAAGAAATTTAAACAGGATCTAAGTTTTGTGACTTAACGATGGAAACAAAAAAAAATTCGAAACAAATAAAAACAGAATCAAGGTAATCGGTTACAATAAATTAAATACTATGTACAGGCATTTCACAGGCTCTTTTCCCCCACTATTACTGCTGTCCCCTAGTATCCATCCGTGATATAAGGAAGGAAGCGCTGTACGGTCTCATAGGGTCTAAGATCCTACTCATCAGTGGGTTTCGGAGTGGCGGTGCCCCCTGCACCCCGGGCGCGCCGCCGGGCCGGGCCAAGCCGGGAGCGGAGCGGAGCGGGGAACGGCGGCGGCAGCCGCGGCTCTGCCTCCCACCCTCCCTGCCTGCTCGCCGGGCCTCGCGGGGCCGGGGCCGGGGGTACGGATGGGGCAGCTAGGGGCAGGGGTTAGTGCGCTAACGCGGAGGAGTTATTGTGCAAAAGGACGGCAGGGCCGGGCGGGCCGCGCCTAGCTGTGCGAATAGAAGCCGTAGTAGCCGATGTCCTTGGCGCACGTCTTTTCGCAGTCCCTCTGGGTGAGCACCTCGCTCTTGAGAGGCGAGGAGCTCTCGGACACCGGGGTGTCCGATGGGGAGATCCGCCTCCTTTTGGCCTGCTCGTAAATCCCAGAATCGGTTGAGTCGATGGACTTAATGGACGACGGTGTCTCGATCCAGCTGGAGTCGGACAAATCTTTGGGCTTGGAGTCCTCGGCGCCCGGCAAGGGGGACCGCTCGGGGGCCAGGCTCTCCGCCTCCTCCCCCAGGTATGGGTTGCCGGCGGCCATGCGCGCCGCCGCCGCGCTGTTGGGCCAGCAGGAGAGCACGGAGCCCGACTTGCTGCAGTACTGCGGCGGGCTGCGGGCCCCCCAGCCCGAGGGGTCGGCATAATAGCCCAGCGGCCGCCCGGCACAGCCAGCCGCCTGCAGCGGCAGCGCCTTGACGCCGGCGGCCGCGTAGGAAAGCAGCGTGGCGGCGTTGCCGGCGAAGTCGGTGGCCGTGTCGTAGGCGGAGGCGGCGAAGTCGAGGCGGTTGTTGGCGGGGGCGACGAACCAACGCTGCGGCGAGGGGGCCCCCGGGTCCTCGGCTTGCTGTGGGGAGAGCAGCCCGTTGGTGTGGGGCACGCTGCGGTCGGCGCCGGGCCCCGGGCCGGCTCCTGCCCCGGGGTGGAAGCGGGACTTGGCGTAGTTACTCACAAACTGGTCCTGGAGGAAGGAGCCGGCCATGGCGTAGCGGGCCCCGGGCACGATCTGCGAGCGGGGCGAGTCGTTGGGGGAAGGCGTCAGCCGGTCCATGTCGCAGCCCGTGTAGATCCTGCCCAAGAGAAGGGAAGAGAGCTGGGTGTCCGCCGCAGCCTGGCGAGGTACTATGCCGGCCGCAGCCCTCGAGGGAGGACGGGACGGGACGAGACGAGACGAGTCGGGTCGGGACGGCGGCCGCCCCAGCGCGCTCCTGCCCTGCCCGCGGCCCTGCGCTCCCCTCTGGGCTTGGCTTTCGGCGCCAGAAGTGCCTAGGGCCTTACCGGGGAAGGGTGAGGATGGGGAGAGGCACAGAAAGTAAATATTTCGGAACCGGTTGGCCTTCACCGACAGGGCTGAGATCTCCCTCACCAGTCCGAGCCCGACATCCGAGCCTCCGACCCCGCGCGGTAACACTGACCGCTCCCACCATATACATGCGCAACAGGCAGCCCGGTCATCTGCCGCGAACAGCGTGAATGGCAGACTACGGAATTATATTGGCTGTTAACACTTATTATTGGGAGTCACAGACGAACCATCAACATTTTACCGAGTTTAAATTAAGCTAATCTTTAAACACCTACTGTAGGAAATGTAAAACAAGACACATCCAGTGTTCCCTGCGTGGCCTATATATAATTCTCCCATGCTGGGCTGCAATTTGCGATTATAAAAAACTTTAATGGATGAATAACTACTATCTGTATTTAATTCAGGCTAAAACTGTGCTTTAATTAACCCTCCACGCCTCCTGGAATTTCTTATCCAAAATAAACTTGGCCCTTAAACAAATCCAACGTGCTAGACAACATCGAAGCTTCCCCCTCCCCCCCCCCCCCCTCCTTCCAAGTGACGCCCTGTAAAGTTTTTTTCCTATTAAAAAGAGAAAAGCGGCTGGGGGCAAAGGCCACGCAGCCTTGTCAGAGTCTGCGCATCTTTCCTTACACAGCTCCTAGAGGAGCGAGCAGGTACGGCTGCCGCCCTTCGTGGCACCAGGGACCGCCGTTTCCCTTCCTGCCGGCGACCTGGCTCCCCCGCCACAGCCGCCGAGAACCCCGCCTGTGAAGGATAGCCCTTGCTGGGACCCAGGCCACTCTCGCACTTAAATCAGGTCTCGGTGGCCTTCCACCCTTGAACGGCAATCCCACTGTGGGGGATGCTGGGCCGCTGTCAGAGCTGCGAGAGCCTTAATCAGGAGCTGAAGATACGCGCGGGCTGTGGCGCTCCCAGGGAGGCCGCTCCCCGCCGCAGTTTAGGGTGGAGAAGGGAGGTTTCCCCTATCACACCCTAAGTCCCATCCCGCAGACACAGAGCTTGCCAGAGAGGCAGGTGCGGTCCAAAGCCGCCCGCTGCGCCCTCCCGGGGTGTGTGGGTCGCCCTGTGCCCGCCAGGCAGGCAGGGAGGTCAGCTCCTACCAGGCCGGCAGGGAGGTCAGCTCCTGCCAGGCCGGGATGTCCCTGTCCTTCTCCGTAGGGCCAGGAAAGACGGCGGGGGCTGGTGCCCCCTCCCGGAGTAGAACTCGGAGCGACACCAGCTGCAGCTCCCGCGGGGGCACGGCCAGGCGGGTCGGACGGCTGCGCCCGGGAACGGGTGGGCAGAGGCAGCGCGGGGACAAACCGCAATTAGAACTTCGGAAGCGTTAGCTCCACCCAGAAGGAAGAGGAAAATAACAATGATAATAAAAGAAAAATCCAACCCCAGAGGAGAACAAAACGAGGCGAAGCAATGCTCCGCCGGACACCCGCTCCGTGCAGCCCGGGATTATGCAAACCCTGAGGGTTTTCGGGGGCGGCCCTTGCGCGGAAGAAAACGGAAACTCGAGAAGGGGCGCAAAGATACGCGCCAGGAAAATCCAACAACACCGCGGCGAGTGCCAGAGCGAGGTGCGGCCTCAAGCATGGAGGTGTTCGCGGGCTGCGTAGGGATGCGCGGAGCCCAGACGCAGAGACAGCCCCTCCGCACCCGCGGCCCTGCCAGGAGAGCTTGCGGGTGCCTCCCTCCCGGAGAGCTCTAGAAAACTTGACGTTAGACATTTCGGTGTGAAATGAAGCCAACCCGCATCCGAAAGCTTCCCCCTTTGACATGTATGTGTAGCCGGCAAGAATGGTAATAAGAACCGTTTTACTTACGTATCATAATTGTCCCGGAAGCCTTTTGCGAAAGGGTTGTGGTCTATTTTCAGCTGGGTGATCTAAGGAGAGAGAGGAGCAGAGGGAACCTTGTGAAAGCGTGAAAAACATCCCGCTGAGCCAACACATTTTAAAAAAGGATCAAGCTTTACTCTAGTCGATCTGATTGCCTTTAAAACGTGAAAAAAAAGGGAGCTTTGGCATGCTTATAGATGTCACAGTCAAATTTAAGATGTACTTTATTGTAAAAGGTATGATGAAATTTAATATTTAACCCCATGTTTCGAGACGTGTCCATATTCCTATTGCATGAGTATAAATACATTTAAATTCAGTAATTAGGCAAAACGTACCGCTGAACCGTAGCTAGGAGTTTGCATTTGCATTGAACAAAATAATGAAAGCAAGAATGTGGACTGAACATATGTCATTTCAAAAAAGGGGCACCAGTCTGTAGCAAATCCAGACCACTCCGAAACGTAGCCAGACATTAACGAGCTTTTAATTTGAGGAAGTTGCTCCGTCACCCCCCGGCACAATCAATGAGGTTGTTAATTGATCTTTGCAGATTTAAAGCTCAGGCTAACAGCTCAACAGCTAACTGAGCTGTTTCCAACTGGAAGACAACCGCGGCGGCTGAGCGCCCAGTTCCGGGCGGAGCCGCACCACCCAAGCGGGATCGCTGCCTGGCCGGGCACGCTCGGGGCTCGCCAGCCTCGGCCAAGGCAGCAGGGCACAGAGCGGGAGATTGTGAGCCCCATCTCCCGGAGACCCGGGGGAGGGAGAGAGGCGGGGAGGGAGCACAGCAACCGGGCCGCGCTGGCCTCAGTGGGGTGCCCTGCGGGGAGTGCGGCCGACCGCGAGAGGAATAAACCAGGGAGGTCTTTACATCGGTGTTTTGGTAGGCAGTGACGGCTATGAACTGAGTCTCAGGGAAGGTGAAGGTCTGCACTCTGCCCGGCTGGTTGGTATCCTCCGTCCCGTCTTCGTTCACCTCCACCACATGCAAGCGGGGCTGGTACTTGTGGAGGGACTGCAAAACCACCATCTGCAAGGCAGAGGAAAAGGAGGGAGGGGGCCGCGGGAAGAGGAGGAAATTAGAGCGAGAAGGACGGGGAGAGCGATGCCCGCGGGCGGCAGAAAAACGCCGCTGCCTCGCTGGGAGGGCTGCGGGCTGCCCCGGATATCATCCCATTCACTGGGCACCGGCGTCAGCCTGGGCAAGGCGCTCGGGGTTGACGAGGCCCGTGGCAGAATAAATGGAAGGGCTTTCCCCCCACCCCAGCCCTTGTGCTTTCACCGAACGACACGATCTAGAAAAATTGCACGTCCTTTCCGAAACAGCAGGATTTTGCCTGAAGCAATACAAATAAGCCTGGCAGAGCGTCTGCGTTTCCCCCACTGACCTGTCCGTTGTTGTTTGATGCTCCTTTATTGTTTGTAAGTTTTAGTTTCCCAAAAGAGATTTCCTGGCGCATCCAGTGGGCTCCCGTGTTGGGAGAGTCGGGGTGCATGTACACCCGGTTTCCTAAGCAAAACAGCAGAAAACACAACCACATCACAGTCCCCGCGTGTACCCCGGTTCTATTACTTACTGCACCATCACACGAGGTCTAAGGACCCCGTTAAAGTTAGTAGTATTTTACTGCCGAAACTCACTTCATTTTAGCCGAGAGAGATTAAAACAGCGTTTTCTGAATACCTTTTACTTTCTCCTCCACCCTCCCTTTTTAAAAAGCATCATTGGTCCATACTCGTTTAAGAAGTCGCCAGAGCAAGTCCAGAAAGGCTTTAATTAATCATTCTCACCTATATATGTGTCGGGAAAAGTGTTAATTGGAGGAACTTGCCTTGTACATTGGTGTCCGCCTTGCCGCAAGGAACCCATTTGCCTCCCTGAAACCTCCAGTGGTTGGGATCCGCCAAAATTACATCCACAAAAATATTGTAGTGAGCCGTGGGGTCGAGTCCAGAAATATTAAAACTTAGGAAAGGGAACATGCGCCTATAAAAACAAGGAAAGGGAAAGGGGAAAAAAAAGGAGAGGGAAAAAAAAAAAAAAGGGAAGAAAAAGAAAGGGAAGAAGGAAGGCAAGCCACCGGCAGCGACAGGCACACGCGGAAGAACCAGCCCGTTGTGTTTTATCCTCACGGCTCCCGGTAGCGACCGGCAAATAAAAATCAAAAGCAGCTCCCTCCCCGAAACGTCGAGCTTTCCGCGGGGAAGGGGTGAGGGCAGCGGGCGCGGGGACCAGCGGGGAGGCAGGGAGGGCTGCCCCAGTGGGTACCAGCACCGGCGCCCAGCGCAGGGCCCCCGGCGGCGGGCGGTGGCTCCCCCGGGGCGGCGGAGCCTCCGGGCGGCTTCCCCGGCGGAGTCCGGCGGGCTTAACCCCGACACCTTGCGAGGGTCCGCGCGGTGGCTTACCTCCCCTGCTTCGTGATGATCATCTCCGTCTGGTGCCGGTGAAATTTCAGCCAGAGTGGCCTGTTGCACAGGTAGACCTGAGCTTTGCCGGGAACTAGCCCTGGCTGGCTGGAGGAGAACTGGTAGAAAGGTGCCCCTTGGTAGGAATGGCCATACTGCTGGGGGTAAGGGTAGCCCGCCGTGGGGTAGCCTTGTGGAGAAGAGTTGGACAGGAGGCTGTTATAAGCTCCGTTGGTGATCACAGGATGGTGAGCCATGTAGCGGCTGGGGCTGGCGATGGAAAAGGCTGGGTGAGCAGGTCCATGCTGGCTGGGGTAAGGGAACATGGTACTAGGAGCAGAGGCAGCAGACTGGGGCTGGCTGGACTGAGAGAGCAGATAGCGATCTGCAGCAGATCCATCGAAACTGTGACGAAGCTCAGAGACCCCGTCCAAGACGGGAGAGAGTTTATTTCTCTGGACGTCCCCTGGTGTGTCCTTGGAGTCAGGAAAATTGTCTGTATCTGACTGATTCGTCATCCCCCTGGTAATTTTTTTCAAAGGTGAACTTCTCTCCAGGTTGTCAGTGGTCGAGATAATGGGATGATCATGCAAGGCAAGCTCAGATCCGCCTGCATGTGGGTAACTGCTGCTCACATTGAGAAATTTCTTGGAGAGCATGATAGAGGGAGAAAGACAATGCTCCAGCTGCATAGCTCTAGCACCACAGTAATAACCCTTCAGTCCCTGGATCTGAAAGGGCTCCTTAGTATCAGAAGCTAGACATCCTAGGACCCTCACTAGACAGAAAGCACATCATCCACCAAATGCTTCCCAAACGTTTGATTTACTTTTTTTTTTTTTTTTTTTTTTTTTTCCTTCCCTGGGAGAAGAGATTGGCCAATTGACACTATGCAGCAATCAGGAAAGACTCACTTTTGATCTTGCTGCTTGTGGAGACGATGAAACGGCTTCTGCCATTGGTTAACCGCTGACAGTAATTTAATTAGATAGACATTAATTAGGATAATCACCTGGCTCCTGGTCGCGACGATCATGGCAAATTGAAGGAGATGATTTTATTGTGAGATAGAAGAAAGGGGGAAGGGAAGAGTGTGTTTGCTGTAAGAAGTCATCATTATGTGACCTTTCCAGCATTTTTTTTTTTTCACTACGGCTGGAAAATAAATAAAAACCCCTGCGATTCCCCAAATATTGCGCGCGCGTCCCCCGCCTTTGAATGTCAGGGAGGAGACCGGGCGCTGGGGGCTTCGGGAACCGGCTGCGAGGGGAGCGCAGGGTCGGGCGGCCGCTGCCCTCGGTTCACCTCCGCGATTTGCCTCCTCTTTTGGGGCGCAGAGCCCCACTTCCCCCAGCTCCTGTGAGCGATCCCCGCTCCGCGCAACGCCCCCACCCCTTCCCACCCGTGCCTGCTTCGCAGGGGAAATACACCCTCCGTCCCCGCTGTCAGCGGCCGCGTATCATCTCCTGTAACTTCTGAAATAATCATAAGCCCCACAGTCGAAGTGCCCTAATGTATTTGCCGCGATGTTTACGGGTTCTTTAGTAAATAAATATTTTATCTGGGAGCCGTAATGCCAGACATTATCAGCAAAGAGCGTGGAAAGCATCCATCCACCCATCCAGCTCCCGATTCCTCTCCACTCGATGCCTGCTTTCCCCCAGTGATTCAGTCCCACAGGCAGCGCTGGGAAGGGAGAGAGGTTTTGTAATGCGTTTGTCGGGATCCGCTGCCTCGCCTGGCCGGCAGCGCGGTTCGGGCGGCAGGCTCAGGACGGGAGCAGGGAAGCCCAAAACGCGACAGTGCTCCAGGCAGGGCGTCTCCGCAAGTGCCGCGGGCCTGGCCGTGCTCTGCAATCGATCGCACCCGCGGAGGCCGAGTGCGGCACCATGGGGCGCCCGGGGCGGCCAGGTGAGGGCGAGGCCCGGGCACCTTCGGGCAGGGAGGGGGCTGTGGCTGCCCGCAGGGGACCCCTCTTTAGCGGGAGAGACTAGCCGGCGGGTCCCGCAGCGTGTCCCTTTGAGCCTCGAGCTAACGGAGAGTGGGACCCTCCAAGGGGCAAAGATGCGCCTGAAGAGTTCAGGGGACACGCTTGCCACCCCGCCTCTGCCAGGCACCCGTCAGAGGCAAGCTTGCTGGTTTCTAAAAGCACCGCGTTTTTTTTTTTGTTTTTCTTTTTTTCTCCGAGGGAGGAGCTTTCCTGTCCCATTTTCCAGTATTTTTCCCTTAGCTGCTTGGACTTCAAGTATTTTACAGACTATGGCTGTGTCCAGGTGACTTCAGCAGGCAGCTGAAAATTCCACTGATAGTTAACACAGCCTGGACCATGGCGTAATAAACCCAAGACCACCATATAATCATGTGAAGTCAGGCTGAAACTTTGCAAACTTCAATCCAGAGAAGACTAGAAGCAGGCTGATTTGGCAGAATGCATATTTCAACGCTCTCAAGCCCATGGCCATTTAGTTTTCTGTTGCGTAACCATGAGCTAGTTTGGTTCTCTGGCGTTTTACAGAAGGCAGCATAGGCACACTTTTTGCAAGTTATTCTAATAAAATAATTTATGAACCAAAAAGCAAGCAAATTCAGTTATACTTGCAGTCAGGTGGTACACTGGGTGCAACTTCCCATACTACACCTTTTCCTTTCAGTGCTACGAAGAGTTTTATTAGGATCAGTTCTAACTAGCACTTCTGACACTTGTTTTACCAGTGTGCTCACCCCTCTGTTGCTCTGCTTGAAACCAACACACGCAATGGACTTACGATGGCAGGAGATGGGTCCAAATGTAGATAAGCCCTGGGAAACACTGTCCTGAATGATAGAGCTACACCCATATAGATGCAGAGCTGCAATGAATTCAGTGGTACACTGCCAATCACATGGAAGTGCTAATATATGCCAAAAATCTTCAGTGCACAACTCCTAAACTGGTAGAATAGGGGGATATGCAATGGCAGGTGGTGTTATAGAATCGTCACAGAAATAAGGAGAGAGGTTTGCTAATACAATATGCCCATCCTTCATGCTGACAGGTGAGGAGGGGTCAAGCTGCTAATGAAGGTCTGCTCCATTGTGGCTCGAGGCTTAGAAGGTGGCTGCTTGAAAACCTTGTTCTTCCTCCAAGATGGTATACGGGCTGCTGCTTTTCAGGTTACTGCATGCACACATTCTTCCAAACCCTCTGTGTAGCTCCCAAAGCACTGTACAAAAATGAGGAAAGATGCCCCCCGAAACAGCCTTTTGATTATTCATGTAACATCTTAGTAAATGGAAAATTGTGCCTCCAAGTCAAGCTAAGGAGTGAATAGAAAGCAGGATACGACAGCACAAGCTCGTCCTACAGGAGATCTGCATCTCCAACAGACTCCCTTCAGCTACCCTGTGCAAGATGTACATTTGTCAAAATTAATTTAGACTCTGCAAGTGGCTGGTTTGTCTCCCTTACAGCGGCCTGCCGCGCATGTACACACTGCAGCACTGCGAGCGCTCCTCTCCTGCTCTGCAGTGCCATGTTACCCACGACCTGCCAAACTCTGTCTCCCTCGTGGTGCTCCATGTGCATGTAGGAGTAGGGAGCAGCAGGGATGCGGAGCCCCCCTGGCAGATGAGCCCCGAGGCAGGTGCCCTGATCAGCTCCTGCCCCATCTCGCCCTGGGGCAAGGCTCAAATACAGCCTCCCTCAAGCACATGCAGGTTTGAAGTGCAAAGCACCAGAAAGCACTTCCATTTAACTATATACAGGCAAGGGTGGTTTGGTACATCTCCATTTTCCCAGTCTGATATTCCACTGCCTACTGTGGGGGCAGAGGGAAGGCCATAAGGAGGGCAGCTGCAAAAATCTGCATGAAGTGAGTACATGCTAAATATACTTCAAGAGAGTTATTCTAATACAGTCAACTAAAAGGCTTAAATAAATTGCAAACAAAAGAAAAAACTCTGAATGGTAATGATTAAGTAAATAGAAAATTACTGGGCACAACATGGAAAATAAGACAATTTCACATGCTATTTCTTTACTATGCAAGTAAGAAGTCAAATACACTTATGGCCACAAAAAAGAATCAAATCAGCCTAAGTACCATCCAATACTTCAACAAAAAACCTCAGCAAGTCCCCTGCCCAAAATCCAAAGGCACTCCACAAACCCAGTTATTTGGCTTTGCTTAAAACCTAGCAGCCAACCCACCTGCCTTCCTGTGCTTCCCTTTCTAGCCAGTGGAAGTGGTCTTCAGTGTCATTCTGTCTTCAACTGGGACTCTTCCCATATATTTATAATATAAATGGGCATCTCGTGTACTTTCTCTTCCACAAGAGGGAGGGTTCATATAACCTAGAACAGCCTCTGTCACTTGAATGTTTATTCTCAGAATACTGCTATTTATGACACCACTTGTGAGAGTTGTATGATTCAGTTATCAGCATAACTGAATTAATTTTCTCAAGGTTAGTTGTCTTCTGGATATATTAGGGTTTGAATAATATCAAGACAACTAGCAGGGGAATTTTCAGCCTTTTTTTTTTTCCAATTTAGCACTACTACAATATTGTATTTTTTTAAATTATTTTTTTTTTTAAATCTCAATGCAAATACCTGGTAATCGATGGGAGTCAAATTTCTTCAGAGAATTTTTGTTGTCCTAGTAATTAATATCTTAGTACTTTTCCTACTCTGTTAATTCCTGTCACCCCTTCTCAAAAAAAGGCCTTCCAGAACTTAAGACAGGTTTGTAAATGTATTTTTATTACGTTGCAACAATCAAAATATATATGTACTACTGATTTTTCCCCCCCCAATATTGAATGAACATGTAATACAATTTTGCCCACATTGTGTTCTTGAATGCTTTGGAATCTGTAAAGACCCTGACATAAAGAAACTGAAGCAACTGCACAATTAGAGACTGAAAGGTGTTATAGTGCTGCACTTACATTGCAAATGAAGTCAGATGTCTCTGTTTAATCCAATATAGCCTCAACAGTCTCTGTTTTGTGAGTATTAGAAACAATAAACAAATATACACAGAAAGCATCACAAACAGTCAATCAGTTATTTAAATACAACTGTATCCAACATAGCAGCTAAACACTGGACAATGTTTGAGGTCATCAGCACATCCACATGCTCTTCTAAATGACGTTTGGGGTCCTGAAATACAAAGGATGCCATGAGACAAATGAGTGAAACATCTCTGAAGGATTTCCTTTACTTCAGGGCTATTTAAGATGATTCTGAGTTAAGGAACACAGGCCAGTCACGTTCCTAAATTTGCCATTCTAACAAGACCTAGCAAATGACTGAATTTCCATGAGTAAGATTTTATTAGCCCATACTGGGACAGGTTTAAGAAGTAAGTTTCTGTTCAGCATCTAAGAGTAACCATGACAGCTGTGAGTTTTCAGGACAACATACAAGGTGTGGAATTTACTCTACATCTCATGGAGAACAGTATTTGAATCTTAGTTCTGGTACATTGCAATTTGTTTCCAGACCTTTGTACAAATGTGTGTTCTAATCCTGTAATGACACAAGCATGAGCTAACAGAGTCTCTCAATAGCTGTGTTCACTGCAAGAAAACCAGCATATTTATACCTATAAAGAAAAAAATGCACAATGCCATGTTCAAGTGTTCTGAAAAATCAAATGTTAAGCCTGAACAGTGTTCTGAAAATATACATCCCTACACACTATTACTCAACTGCTGTGGGCATCTGCACAGAACAATAAGATTATTTCTGGTTGAAAACCACACTCGTGCACTTCTTCAGCTTCAGAAAGGAGAGCAAGTAATTAATCTCAAAATACTACAAAATTGCCCAGCACATTTAAAAAACATCTCTAAACTTTACTGGAGTATTATTGGAGCATTTTTGTGTGTAAGGAAATTAAAATAGGGAAGACAGTGTGGGAATTTTAACTTTTTTTTTTTTAAAGCATAATTGTAAACATGGAATGAACCCATCTAAATTTACATAGAGTGCATTAGAAAAGTCTGTGTAAGCTGTCCTTAACTCATTTTCAGAGTTCATACACTTCTCCAATATTCTCTCTGTTCCTAGCAAATTATGCAACCTAGTAACAGAATATCCTTATTGTGAGCAGTTGTTTGTTTACAAAGCTTTTTATATAAGCTACATTAAAAAAAAACCCATGGAAATAACTGAATCACTTTGTAATTTAAAGAAAATTAGGAAAAAAGATTTTCTTCTTAAAGAGCTGCATCACGATAGATTTTTTTCACATATAATGATTTAAAGTACTGAAGCTCAAGTTGTGTTTGAGATGACATCACAAGCCTTAAAATACAACCCTTCCTACACTTTTATTTTATATATATATTTATGTATGTGTGCATAAACTCCATTGTTCTGAATGCTGCAGAAACACACGAGTGACTGAACAATAGTGCAGATGTGTTATGACATAACTGCTAGAAGCTGACACACAAGAGCAATCCAGAATCCTTGAAATTCTTCTACTGCTACCAGCAACACAAGGAATACTTTAAGGACACACTGGATATTTTTAAAGTGATTTCTTGTTTCCACTGCCCTTCCTGAATTTGAACACAACCTCTTACGAACTTCTTCTGCTCTCCTCTCCCCCACCAAAGCACATTTCCTCAAGCCTTATGTTCAAACCAAACATAGAAATAGCTTTGTGTTGGCTGCTCTAAAGACATGGTATCTTCAGTGCAAAGGGCCAGAATGACTTGGTGGATCTTCTCAGTTTCAGGTGTGGTCCTAACTGTCTTCTCTCCAGAGCAGCACAAAGCAAGGCAGCTTACTTGCCTATGTGTGCATTGGAGCTCAGCACTGGCAGGGTGCTCAGCAACTGAGGACAGGGGAACTGGCTCTGCAGCCACAAGAATCTATCAACAACACTCACACCTTTTTTCAATTATTGCTATTTTTTTTAAAAAGTCTTTGCAATTTTGGCCTCTGAATATATTTTTGCCTTTTCTTGGAAAGAAATTAAAAAAAAAGGAAAAAGCTAACAATCTTCATCCAGCTCCTCAGCACATCATACACAACTCACAGATATTCTGCTGATTACCTATAGGTAAAAGCCTAGTTCCTTCCACAAAAATACAGTCATTATTTAGGGTGTTGAGAATATCTTGCTTGTAGAACTAAAATCACCTACACACATGTAAAAAAAATTAATATTTAGAATGAAGGAAGCATATCATTCCACCTCACTCTTAATTCCTCACACCTCACCTGCTTGCCAACATTTTTTATTGCCAGCTGTTCAGGTGTCATCTTATCTTCTTCTTCAACAGCCTGTGAAAGAAATACAGAAAAGGTCAATGTTTCAGATTTCATTTACTTTTCCCTCAAGCCACAAGATTCTCAAAATATAATTCTCTTTCTCAAAAAAAAATCAAAACCTCAACAATCAAACAGCAACACATTTCAGAAAGTCAAAAGGAAAGGTACTTCAGCTTTTCAGCAGCCCTGGGTTTAATTACCAAGTGTTAGTGCAAAAGATCAAGGCAAATACTCATGAATGGTTTTATTGCCAGGTATTTGCAAAACTGTTTTTAAGTAAAAATCTTAATTGAGCAATATCAATAGTTAAAGATAGTTGCAGGTAGTTAAACCAGTAAAGCACAACCCAAAATAACATTACCTACATTGTTTCAACCATTGGAGGTTTGACCACAATAAATGTTTATACTGTTTGAAGTCACCTATTTTTATACCTTCTTGTAATTTTCTGTGGTCTGCAAACAGTGTCTTTACAAAGTAAATCCACTAACTTAACTAGTGAATGCAATATTGAATTTTGGTTTTAAGGATTTTTGGAAAGTTAAAAAAAAAGCACAACTGACATGCTTAATACTCAGAGAGCTTACTGAGACCTAGTATTTATAAAGCACATTTCTAAGTGTAAGTGCCAGTATTAAAACAGTGCAAATAACTGTGATTTCTCTTTTTCATATCACCAAGAATAATTTCTTTACTTCAAAAGAACACTGAAGTGGCCTCTAAAAAGTGTTCTTGATACTTACTATCTACCAGAATGATACAAATGAGTAACCTTTATTTTGCTCTACTGCTGAACTAGTCCTTGACTGAAGGAATGAATAATACAATTAACTGCTTATTTTGGTCTAGAGAAATCTTATATTCTCTTCACTAACAAAAATACAAACTTTATGTGATTACTCACCACTTCAAAGCAAAATGTGTAATTAAAGGAATTACTAGTTTAGGCCAAAAAGTCAAGTGGCAAAGGAGAACTAATGAGCAACTGCACAAAGAAATGATACATAGTTGATTAACAAGAAATACAACCTCTACAAGTCCATTAAAGCCACACTTGTGCCTCACTGAACCAAATCCCAAGAAACTCTTTACTGACAACAGATTACACAAATCAAATGACCATCAAGGTCCAAAAGAGTTCCAGCAACACCTGGTTTGTTCTTATAGCCTAGTCCTTTGCACGTGGTTCTGAACAAAGCTTGCAATAATCAACTTTTTAGTTCTGAAACTAAGGAATTGATTTCTTCACTTCATAAACACAGCTACACTTCTGTAACTATCATGATGGGACATGAGTACCTTGTTATAATTCTTAGCTAATTCTAACATCTCCTTCACTACTGTTTCATTGAGTTTGCAATGTTCACTGTAGTCCTGAAGTGTCAAACCTTCCATCCAACTCTTCTTATGCAAATTTAGCAGCATCTGCAAAAGAAAACCTCTTTAGAGCATTCATGATCAAATACTTCACAATACTATAGAGATCCCTTGGAGCTACCAGAAAGGTGAATATTTAGCTGCCAAATAAGGAACAGTGGAAGCTTCTGACCTCTGACAAAGTTGACCTACCACTGCCACGTCCACTACTCAACCATGTCCTCACTAAGCACCACATCTACAACTTTTTTGAACACTTCCAGGGACATCATGATGCATTCCACCACCTCCCTGGGAAGCCTGTTATTTGCATGCATATTCTAACATTATTTAAACTTGGAGGTTTTTTAGCCCTCTCCATTCAATCAACTGATCTGAGATCAATTTATAATGTCCACAAGGCCATGAACATACATAGGTGTAACTCAGGGCAGACTTTGGCTTTTAAAGAATTAACTTTTGTAGATGATAAATAAGCTGCTTTATTTTTTCCATTTGTTTTCCTGGTTGAGGCTGTCAACTTCACTTGTAACTGCAGAAGTTTGATACAAAACTAACTAACTATTTGTTGTCAGTAACCAAACAGTATCTTTTCTGTAGATGCAGGACATCACTACTTCCTGATATTCAGTGAAGCCCTGAGGAGCTTCATACCAACTGGAAGCACCTTCTGTCCAAGTGATTATATATAGCAAATAAAAACACGAGATTCCTTGCTTATACAATTCCATTTTGGAAAATACAGTCTTCTAGCTTCAGAAATTGCAGCCTGTGAAAACCTAAGGCAGCTATAGCATGTCTTTCAGCTCCAGCAGTGTACACTTACAGCCCAGAAAGCCAAGTGTATCCTGGACTGCATCAAGAGAAGCATGGCCAGCAGGTCAAGGGAGGTGATTCTCCCTCTCTACTCCACTCTCATGAAACTCCACCTGGAGTACTGCATCCAGTTCTGGAGCCCCCAGGACAAGAAAGATATGGACATGTGTCCAGAGCAGGGCCATGAGGATGCTCAGAGGCTGGAGCACCTCTCCTATGATGACAGGCTGAGAGAGTTGGGATTATTCAGTCTGGAGAAGGCTCTGAGGAGACCTTCTTGTGGCCTTCCAGGATCTGCAGGGAGCTACAAGAAAGCTGGGGAGGGACTTCTTAGTATGTCAGGGAGTGATAGAACTAGGGGGAATGGACACAAGCTTGAGGAAGGTAGATTTAGGTTGGATGTTAGGAGGAAGTTCTTTCACATGAGGGTGGTGAGACACTGGCCCAGGTTGCCCAGAGAGGTGGTGGAATCCCCATCCCTGGAAGTTTTTAAGGCCAGGCTGGATAAGGCTCTGAACAACCTGCTCTTGTGGGAGGTGTCCCTGCCCATGGCAGGGGGTTGGATCTAGATGATCTTCAAGGTCCCTTCCAACCCTGGCAATTCTGTGATTCTATGATCACTGAAAATTTAACAATGTTGTGTAAAGTCTCAAGTTCACAGAACAGCATAATGATTTTCCATAAAATGGGGACAAAAAAATGTTGTCAAACTATTTATATGAATACTAGAATGTGGGTTTGGAAGGTTTCATCATCATGACTACACATCCAAGTGCTATGGGCAAGAGAAGCTATCTACTCCTGGGCAGTTAAACAACTACTGAAAGCATCAGTAGTTGAAACCACAACATTGCAGCAAATCTTGAGTAGTTTGTATAGTGTTCTTTGTCCTCTGAATAAAAGCTAAACCAATTACCTTCTGTTCTAGCTCATTCTTCCTGTAGTTGATGGTGATGGAATAGTAATGTCTGTTTAGTCCATGAATTAGTGCCTGTAAAATTCAGGGGAAAGTTTGCATAAAAATCACACACCGTTGAAATGAAGAAATATTAGAAAGGAAGAGTTCACTTAACTACATCCATCTGCAAACACCACTTCAATAAAAGAAAAATCACAAAGAAACATACACAGAGTACCACTACTTGTACCATTTATTACAATTTTAATTGTAAAATAAAGGTTTTATCATCAATAAAGAAGTTCAGAATTGAAACTCTTAGCAATAAGAAGTTTCCATTGCCATTTTCTTATCCCACTCAAAACGACTGCATATAAGGTTTTAGAGCTACTGAGTTGTAGATATTTAGGGAGTACTCTAAAGCTCCTAAAACTTGTCAAACATCTTTGCCTTCCCCCACTATCACCTACCTCTCTTTCCTCTCCCCTTCCAAAAAAGACTCCTTTTTAAAGAGTGGACAAATGGAAAAGGTAAACAAGCTTTCCACTTCAAATGTGAACAGTAGTTGCAGTTTAAACTAAAACCCCTAAAACACTCTAAAGCAAAGCTTGTTCTTTGTGTGTTTTGTCTCAAATGGAAGTCATCATTTCAACAAGCTTTACAAATTAGATGCACCAAGATAAGTAACAAAGCTGTTGATAATAGAGCATAAGAAAAACCAGCAAAGAAGGAATGAACTCAAGCCATGTAGCAAGCCATTTCAGGAATGTCTGAATCTCTGCTTCTAGCCCAGATGAAATCACTATTAAGTTTGGTGCTGACCTCAAGAAGGTCAGAATTTTATTCACAACCTTAGAACAAAAGCAAAACAAAGAGTGCAAAAGCCCCTGCAGTTTTAAGAACAGAGTGTGATTTTTAAACTCAGATTTTTAGCTTAGTGGTGACATTTGCAACAGCTCACTGCCAGCTTGTAAAAAAACCAACACAGATGAAAGATACCCACACTCCCAACAGAAACCCAAAACTCCCATGGCCAAAATAAGCCATGTGGTAGTGACAAGGATCTTAAAAGAATGAAGTTGAACAGCACTAGGGGTTTACAAGGGAGGTCATCACACACAGGCCAGAAGAGCCCAGTCAGAAAAGGCCTCAAACATGCAAGCATGGGCTTGCCTAGACCCAGCTAAGAGCATTAACTGCTTAGTTCATACTCATTGCAGTTCACAGCTTTTACCAATTCAAAAATCAAAAGTGAAACATAGCCTTCCAAAGCAGACACTCTTTAATTGTCTGATTTTTTTTTGGCCAGCATTTTTATAAATAATAAAGGATTTCAATGCATGAGTGATTCAAAAACCCTGATCTTTTGAAAGACAGGAGTATGGTGATCTGGTAGCTCCGAAAGGACAGCTCTTGTGTAGTAGTTTAGCCTTTATTTCAATTTTACTGTGACTAGTGTATGGTCTTTTTCTTGGATGTTTATCTAGCAAGTATCACTTTTATTGTTCAGGTAATGAATTAAAAGAGTAGAAATTTTTGCTTCATGGTTGCAAGTGCACAGGCCTTTTAGAATGCATCCTAAGGGAAAAGAAGTTTTCTGGACAGAAAAAGGGAAAAAACATTAAGACAGAAGAATGACACAGATAAAAGCCTTAAATCACTCCGGGGGATAGTTGTTTCTGGAAAGAAGCTATTTCCTAAACCAGAGGTTTCCTTCACTGAAGGCCAACATTTTTGCCTTGCTAGTTAGTGGAAGTCGACTTAAGAAATCAAACTCTGAATAGTTAAGTTTCACAAATGCTTGCAAAGAAATATAAGACAACATACTAAAAAAAAAAATCCTAACAGCTGAAGCTGATCAAACATGCTGCATTATACAAAAATCAGAGATTAATAATTTAAGACATAATACAAGGTTAAATCCAGGTAATATATTAAGCAAGAACCCAAGGTTAAATCCAGGTAATATATTAAGCAAGAACCTATAGAAACATACAATAGAAAGACAAGATTATTAATGAAGAGGGAACTTTTTCCATAATTTGCTTCAGAATCTTTAGGGAAGCTGACTTCAATAAGCAGAGAATTTTTTAATTACACTCTTGGAAACAGTATACCTATTTTGCATCACATGGTGTAATATCAAGTCTCACTTGTACAAGTTTGCATTTCCATCTATCTATACTTCAACCTTGGAAGTATATAAACATGCATTCACACTTAGGCAGCTCATTTAGGGCTCAGTTTGAAACCCTTCACATATGTAACTCTCCATTGACAAATCACATCAATTATCAATGCATGCAGAAAAATGCTATATAAAGAACAATAAACAATTTGTAGCTTGCTGGTTTTAAGCACCTTTCCCCAAAATTGCAAGAATAAATCTTGCAGTTTACAGGCCTATCAGTGCTGGGTTTACCTGGATAGATGGCTTGTTTAAGTGACCCAGATTTGAAGTTGTTTGTCTTGGTTCATGTCCCAAGACCATCATGTTAGCATTGATCAATCTGAAGGCATCAATAACAACCTGTAAAAACAAGATGTCTGGTCAATTCTTTTTAGAAAATGCAACTAATAGTGCCAAGCAACAGTGGAGAAGGCACAATCAACTCTCCTCTGGTTTTGGCCTTTATCCAGAAAATCATTTAATTATAATATTAATAAAAAAGAGCCTCCTGCTGGCTATGCTATCAGCACAGTACACTAACTTGTATTGTAAGGTGACACCAATTATTACCTTTCCATGGAGCTCTAAGTTTTATATACACAATACCATCATATAACATTGAATTTTTACCTATGTTTACTCTAAGCTTCAACGGTATGCATATGTTTGTCACCTAAATCTTGCCCAATCAAAATGAGTGACAGAGAGAGACTAAAACTGAAAGTGAGCACAAGCTAAGGGACCAAGTCTAAAGCCCAGTCCTGTCACATCAATTATACTACCACAATACTTGAAATGACAACAAAATTATAGCCAGCAAGGAACTTGCCCCATGTATTCCCTTCTAGTCAGATGCTTTTTGCTTCTTGTGACTATGAAAGGGTCTAGAAACTGTCTGATGGATGAAAAAGTCCTTGTCAGTGTCATGCTCAGGAGTTAAAGAATAGAGGAAAAGAAAACCAAGGTCATTTATGATTTAAAGGTACATGGCAGGTAATATTCAGTGCTACTTCATTGCAAATAAAGTAAAACCACCACTGCTTTTTATTCTGTCCTGGGCTGAATTTGTCTATGAGAATCTTTGCTGGGCCCATACAATAAAGCCCAGAGCCTGTGGGAGATGAAAGAGAATGGACAATGCACCAGCAGCACACTGCCATCCCTCTTCCTGGCTATTTGCCATCCCAGCTTTCCAACTGCAAGCCCACAGCTCTCATTTAGCCCTCAGTCTTTTCCCTGGACCAGGGCAGCTACAGCCTCACACAGCCTCACACATAGCAGCAGGCAAACTGGGCAGGCACCTTGGCTCCAGAGACTGGAAGACTTCTTAAACTAAATAAATCTCATTTTAAAAGCTTTTCTACAACCACTTTTATTCTCCTCCTCTCCATACTACAGGTTGGATGACAAAAGACATTTTATATGTCTGGTTTGATATTTTGAGGAATTAGACATGAACCAAATCTTTAATGAAATAAAGCCACTGACACCAAAAGTCTGCAGAGAAGCCAACACTGCATCTCCTGCCTTGTTCTAGAATTTTCCTCTCTGCTTACACAAATACTAATAACTAAATACACATGCAATTGATTAGAACAACCTAAACAGTGAAGTCATTCTCATGGAAATAACATTCTTTGGCAAGTATTTATATATGAAAAAATGATCCAAATGTAAACTGGAAAAGTCTAATTACTTATCACCTGTTGTACTTACTTTTGAGACCCAACTCTTTCAGTGGTGTTGAGTGACTCAGTGCCACTAAAGCCTATTGCCTGGACACCCCAATGACTGCATATGTCATGGCTTAAAAATGCATCCAGAAAACATAATAAAAACCCCAACAGCTTCTTTACTAAAATTGCTAGGTTGTGACCCAATTAAAGGGAGTGAATAGTGATAATTTTTTTCTGAACAACAATAAAACCAAAACATAATTCAGATTTAATAAGCAGCAGAAGCACGCCATCTGATACTAATGCTACAAAAAAAGGAGTTACCTTACAAAAAAAAACCCTCAAAAATATCTGAAACAGTTTCTCTGTATGTACACATTCATTCTGGTAACATAATAAATAACTGTATTTTTTCCTTTATTATTACTATCAGATTTTTCTCTATCTCAAAACACTTGTGACAAGCTTTTGTATGTATCTCTCTGTGTTCCATTTCAACCAGATGCTCTAATTTATGAACACCTGCAAATGCCCAACCATAACAAACAGGCAGTATAAATTAAAAAGTCAAGCAAAGCAAAAAAAAATCCACACCACAGGTTCTCCAGAGACTAGCTAGATTAGGGGGGGGAAATCAAGCAAATAAAATCTACCCTGAGGAGCAAGAAACAGGGTCTTGGTGGTATACTATAAATGCAAGGAGCTGCTTCCTAACTTACTAAGAGGCATGTTTCTAGATTTAACTGAGAGCTTCACTAGACAATGTTGAGCTTATCCAAGAATGAATGGCATGGATTTGTATTGAGACTTGAGTCCTATAAAATAGAAAGAAAACCCAAACAAAAAATTATTAAACTTAGTATTGATGATAAACTCAACATTTCAGTTAGTGTTCTCAAGGTGATGTTTGGATAAATGTCACATTAAAATATGAGAACTAGCTGCTAAAATATTTCTGACTGACACTGATTATTACTCTAGCATCTTGATGCTGACCAGAAGTAATTTTTGTAATGTTCCAGGTACCTGTGTGGGAAAGGACTGCCCACTCTATCTGTCCTCCTGAAGGAAAGAAATGCAAGTATCTTCAAAGTAGAACAAATATCAATCTAACAGAAAAAGGTATGAAAGACTAAAATCACAAATGCTAAGTTTTCAAAAGGGATAAAATGGCAATTTGTGCAATCTGAGGGGCACAAAAAGTCCACGTGTGAATGGTATTGCTTGTCTCAGTTGCACTGTGACGACCAAGGGTAACTAAATACTTTAACTACACTAAGATTAAAGGAATTTGCTGCTATCACTATAGCAACCATCTTAATGCAACTAACATGCTCAACAACCTGGAGGCTAAATTTAGACCTAATACGCAATAAAACCATAAATACAACAATAAATCCTACATATTCATTTCTGTGAAATAATGGCTTGTTTCACAGTGAGCACAAATTAGTCCCCCAACTAGAGTATTATATAAAAATAAATAGACTCAATATCCAGTGTAGTAACAAGCAATGGGTGAAGGAGATGTTCATTATGCCACAGTAAGACTGAAGCAAAAAGCCCTGGTGAGCATTTGGTAGGTGTGTACAAGCTGAAGGCTCCTCTCTACATTTGTGCCTTTGGAAGTACAGTATGATGCAATCAGATGACAGCACCACACTCAGCCTGTATTCCAGTGGAAACTTTAGACAGGATTTGGAACAAAGAACCTCTAAGGATTAATCAAAAGCAGCACAAAACCCCACTCAGTTATATTTTTGCTGCAAGAAGTCAGTATTTCTCATCCAAAAATGTTCAGCTTTCATTGTGCTTCAATCCCCTAATGCAGTATGCACTGGTTTACCAAAAACTCCTGTTTCCAGCTTTCATGCTAAATTGCCTTTCTGTCAAAGTTAAACAAAAGCACATGCCATTGGAACATTTTCCAGAAATAGGAAGGTAATTTTTTTTAATGTACTTCCAAAGCTCAACTCTTTCACGACTCTGACCATTTAATTTTTACTACTGTAAGTGTCTTCAGACTTTTCAGAGGTCATTTCAACAGCAGACAGCTTATAACAAAACCATTAGCAGTTTGGCTAGCTTAAGGAAACCTCTTACTTTCCTTTTTTGTTTATTATCACTGCATGAATCTGCAGCATATGAGAGTTTATAATTTCTCAGGCTTGTTAAATTCATGTTAAAGGTCTGTTTTCTTGTTGAATAAATTTTGTTCATATAATGCTGCCTATTTCATATACTGAGTCTTTAATAGCACCTTTGGTCTATGCGCAACTCACAGATCAAAACAGAGGACTAAAATAGGGGTTGATGATGCTATTTACATGTGTGATTCCTGCTGTCTTCTTGTTAGTAGCTTTAATATAATAGAAGACCTTGTCTGTTTTGTAATTAACACATCTTTACTGGAGAGATATTTGGAAGTGATTGCTGTGAATATACTGGTTAGTAAAATAAACACAATCACACACCACTTTCTGTTATCAGACAAATTTGTGAATTGTACACATTATACTCCAGATCAACAAACTGTGATATAACAGCCAAGTAGAAGACACATTTATATAACCCTTTATTTTTCTGAAAATATGTATTCAATCTGACCTTGCAAATATAATTAGCTTGTGGGATGTGTGGATTTCAGTACCATGGATGCTTTACTAATTGCAGCTCTTGGAAATAGATACTAAATATTTGGAAGCTGCCAATACAAAATAAAAACTGCTTCTTTTTGTACATCTGTCTTAGCTTCAAAAGGCAGAATAGTCTAAAAAAAACAATAACTATACAGCATTTTAAAGCCATTTCCCCTGGGTCAACAACCCACAGTAGAGCCTGCATAATGTATTTTTAGAAATAGAATTGACAATTACTTTCAGTGTCCTTAATAAATTTGAGGCTAGCTATAATCAATATGACTCATGGTTATTCACAATCTAAGACAGGCACTGGACTCAACTGCTAACTAGACAAAAATCTGCCCTTATATAGACTGCACATACTTATTAAAAATACTGGCATGATTAAAACTTAAGATGCTTTGTAGCCAGACTTATTTCATGTTCTGAGAGTGTGAAGGCCATATCTCTACTACCACTTGTTCTAAAATGTTCTTCATTACTTTGTGGGGTATTTTAAAACAAAGTGAATTTCAAGAGCACTTCACACACTTGATTCTTAAATCCCCCCAGTATCTAGCAACAGTCTTGTTTGCCAAGACCCACTATATTTTAATGGTAAACTTGTCAGCCTCTTTTGTTTAAAGGAAAATAATTTCTAACAGCAGTATATTTTTCCACTGGGGAATCTATGACATGTGGTGACTATCTTTAAAACTGTATTGTGTCCTTGGAATTCCAATAGCCATGTATTAGCCATTTATGCCTTATATTTATGAACAAACACCCTAGTGCTTAAAGACAAGGATATAATGTGGTTATGCCAGGTGTGCAAAAAGAAGTAATGTCCCATCTAAAATCTCTTTTATCACCTGCAAGTGACCTGTTATCAACTGCTTAGTTTGTTTCTAGATTCTTTAAAAATGAAATGGAACATGTGACTTGAGCAGTGCAGCTTGGGTTTCTGACCACTGTGTTATTTATGCTGCCATGCACCGTTAGACAACTCCAAGTGAAGAACATCTTCTGTCCCCTCTGAGCCCACAACATAAAAAATTCAAAGAAATCTTACTTTTTATGCCATTTCCAATGAAAAGCACTAAGAACTGAAACTGACTCATGCCAAATGCATATCACTGAATTGCTGTGATTGTGAGGTTGAAGTTTGCAACATGGAAATTATTTATAAAATGTCAATTTTAGCTCTGCAAAATCTATTCCTAGGAGTATGTGCATTTTCCTTCTCTGTCCATAGAGAATTGCTTACTTGTGGTCAAATCCAAAGTACAACTTGAATATCCATGCTGGGAGGGGAGAGAACTACAGTATAATACATTTATTTTGACAAGTGAGGGCATGCATCCATAACTCCCAAGTAGCAAAGCCACAAGTTTTAAAGCTATATGCTTTAATGAAGATAAATGGAATATTCTATATCCACCATGTCAAAAGGAAATTAAACATTTAATACTTTTCAACAAAAAGTCTTCTTGGAACTTTTTTTGTCTTAAGGAAGAGCATGAACTGAAGTAACCTATGTAAATGCTTTAGGAGGTAAACATATGTCAATTAATTGAATCACAGCAAGTCCAAAGGACATTGCATAACAAATTTTAGAATATCAGCATTGACATCAACAGTTTTGGCATCCCATTTAAAAAAAAAAATCAGGAAGTAAAATATGCAAAGTATCTTGTTCTGAATATGTGCATCTACTGTAAAGAATGTTGGTTTTCAAACCAAATAGTGGTATGTTGTCCATAACAAAACAGTTCAATACTTGGTGGTTTATGGCTAGGTTTAGAAAAACTCATCCTGAACCAAAAACACTGCAAGGCCTCCATGGCAGTGCAGATGCCATTCAGCTCTTACAAATAGGAGTCTTCAGGGAAAAAAGCATCAATCCCAGCACAAACATGTCTACTACTGCCTTAGTCTCCAAATCAGGCTCCTATGGAAACTCAGTTCTTGCTTAAATTGGCATGTTTCCATCTTTGATATGCAGGTTACTGCACCAAATGCTCTGTTCAGTCAACAGTATGTAAGAGTATCTAAATGTATTAGACATTATACAAAATATAGAGAAATGCACCCTTGAAATTTCAACCAAAATGACACATTGTAAAGTTATCTCCTCTGGTTTACAATTTTTCCTTTTATCCAGTTCTAATAATGAAAGTTGTTTCAGGTATAAAAGATTCTGACATAAAATTGTAGGTATCATACATATAAAAATATTTTTCTTGTCAAATATTATCTGCATAATAATTCACAATAAAGAGACATGTCTCCAAAGCACTAGTAACAATATAGACAATTTACTGCTTGGTTTAGTTGTTTTAAATTAATATTTATAAGCTGTACTCTGAGTATTGAATTTACTTGTGTCTAAGGAAGATTTATTAAAAGTTATTAAGACAAATGCATGAAGTGGGAGGG
Source organism: Bucco capensis (assembly GCA_013396975.1). Lineage (NCBI taxonomy): Eukaryota > Metazoa > Chordata > Aves > Piciformes > Bucconidae > Bucco > Bucco capensis. The sequence continues at coordinate 379,935 of VWZO01015368.1, forward strand.
GGAGTTGGGTATATAAAGAAAATCTTGTTAGGAGGCTCAAACCTACTTAAAGTTCTCACAAACTCAGCTCAAAAAGGCTCAAAAGGACTTTCAGATCTTCACCTTGCTCAAAATGATCTTGGCTTTGGACAGACACAACTTTGATATGGACCTCCAGCAGCAACTCAGCTAAACTCTTCATTTGTACAGGAAGGATAAAACCAGCATCTTTTTCTTTCTCTCTCATTCTCCAGATAATAGCTATTTTAAGACAAATAATACTTTCTTTAAAAATAACAACCAAACAAATAAAAAACCCCCAACCCAAAACATCCAGTATAACTGTCCCTCTTTGGGGGACATGGTAAGAATGATTTTTTTCACACTTTCAAAATGAATAAAAAACCAAATGATAAAGTTCATCACATTTGTTACTCCTTTTATAATTAAAATGTTTTTTACTCCGTGTACCCTAAGAATGAACTTAAGATAAGCATAAGATACCACAGCATGTAGGAAAGTTGCAGGATATGGTTTGAGCACAAGATGATGATGCAGAGTATCTGGTTTTGTCTGGCAGGAGGTGGTTAAACAGACAAAGTAGAATTTCTAAAAACTTACTGCAAAGAGCAAACAAAAACTCCATAACCCAACAGATCTTCCTACAAATACTTCTGACAGTGCCTTGCTAGGAAAAATGATGCTAGAACGGACATGAAATGTTGCTGTATGAATAAGAGCTAAACACCACAAGTGCCAACAAACTTCTCAACATATGCAAAATGGACTGACAATTTTGGATTTTGCCCATCCTTATGCCAGCTATTATTAATCCAGGGAAACCAAAGAACTGCCTCAGAAAAACAAACCATCTTAAACGCTGACTTTTTATTATAAAGGTTTAAAATGTGAAGTTTAAAACAGTTTATAAAACACCCATTTTCTTAATTGAACATATATGAGTGCAAAACAGTAAGTTAATGCTTGTGGAGTTACAGTGGGTTTACTGTAATTTTGTTTTCCTGAAGAGGTGAGGAACAGTGGCTAAGTTAAGGTAAAAAAAATAACATTTGGCAAAGGTATGTGCTTCTTTGTACAGACATTTCAAAATGTATGTTGGAAATAAATATAAAATGTCAGTATTTAGCTTTATTCCAGATCTCTAATGAAATTACTGCTTCTGTGGAGTATTTTAAATTTGTATTACAACTTCCACTGCACAGACTGGTAAACTGCAGAGGGTAAAAGATTTATTACTAAGTACAAAAAGAAGCAACAGCAAGCCAGGGCTCCCCACAGGCCATAGTTTAGCATGTTTCCTTTGACTTCATTCACAGAAATAAATTTAAAAAACCCAACAAACCAAAAAGCCAAAACATAAGGCTTTTTGTGTCTGGGTTCTGGTAACATTAACCTTCAGTTAAAACTCACTAACCTGTTGTGAGATTATTTTACAGACAGCTAGGAGATTATTAAGCTAAACATCGCCATGTCTAGTACACAGTCAGGAAAAAGCATACTGCATGTACAACTATATGCATGCAAGGTAATAAGATCAATATTTACTCATCCTTCACATGTCCTACTATATTTATGTTATAATATATCAGTCCTAAAATGGTCACTGAAGCAGCTGGCATTTAATCCACAGATCTATATGAAGGTTTTCTTTTTGTATAAAGATTTTTGTATGACTTTTTGTTCATTGGCTTTAAGAAGACATAAAATGACTTTAACAAAAAAAAGATGAGAATCATATGTATTCTTATCTTTAAATTGCAGTCATACACCTCATCCTGCTAGGTGTTCAGAACACTTGTTTCCCAGATGAGGACAGCTAAGAAGCTAACAAGTTTTCACTTTCTACCAGTGACAGGGCAAACTGCTTTTCAGTGCTTTAGCTAGCCAAAGTGAACCTGAGGCTACTCATCACAATCCATTCCAACTTCCTGACACATGAAAATAACCTTTGCCCCAGTGATTCTTCACTAGCATAATCATGACCACATCACTGATTACAAGCCACAGCAATCTATATGGCTATGGAAATGCCCTGAGAGCAGTTTAAAATGATTTAATGGGTTATTTTGGACTTTGTTCTTAAATACATCTCATCTCAGTCAAAACATACCTTATCAAAATCATCTATGCCACACGTTTGCTATAATTTTTTGCCAGCTAGTTATGCTAGTAAAAGGTATAATGAGTAATGATCATGGACTCACATAGTTTCATACATGAGCAAAAGTAGTGGCAAAAAACACCAGCAAAACTACCTCTGCAAGCAGTTCTTTTGCTGGCCCTGGGAAAAGCAGGGACTTGCCTGAAATAGGTTTAGCTTGAGCAGTCTAGCAGAAGCACTGGACACCATACCAAGGCAGACATGCACATGGAAGAGTCAAACCTGACCTAAAAAACCCCTTTGAGCTCTAAGATAGCTCTTCTTCTGTCAGTTCATCTAAAATCAAAATACACTTCAATAGCAGTGATCTTGCCAACCAGTATCATAAAAGTCATACACCTTTCATAGCCTAATCTCATGCCCCAAATTGAGCAATTAATTAGAAGTGGTATTCATAATTCCAGGGATTCTTCCCATTTCTGAGCTTTTAAGGATGCACTTGCCAGAAACATGACAGATGTAAACTGTTTTTCATGTGAAACCTGAGAATGTAATTTAATATGACTGTAGCAGCTAGACACACACAAAAAATAAACATTACAACAATTCCAGTAATCTCAAGTACTGGCTGGCACCAATGCCATAAAAGCTGTAATTGAGAAATGTTTAGATAGACAAAAATGCCAGAAATGTTTAGATGGACAAAATTTTACTCACATTCAAAATAAATATGCCAAAGATGATTTTCTTGAAGAGAACAAAGACCCTCAAAAATGGCATCTGTGTCAAAGTGGCAGGTGGTTGTTTTGTGGGGTTTTTTTTGTCTTAAAAAGGCACTTACTGAGCAAATGTGGTATAACAGTAGTGTGACTTACTGGCAGGCTTTTCTCCTTCATGGATTTAATAGCATTACTAGCATAGTCCCCAAAATTATGTTTTTGTAAAAAGAATCCTCTTTAAATTGTTCTACTGAAGCAGGAAAATTAGAAAAATCAAAAGGGAAAAGTTTTAGAAAAAATAAGTCAGGAGCCATTCAATATTCTATGGCTTCTTTTTAATATTTTCCACCTGAATTTTCTTGCACTCTTCATGCAATTTAAAAGGGAGCAACATTGCTTCAGATGTCTACTAGCTTCCAAACAATCAGAAGATACTCATTTTTCAATTGCCTGCTACATAAACAAATTTCCTCTAAAAATGAATGTTAAAAGAACCCAAACAAACCAACAGAAAATGCAACTGCAGCTTCAGAATATTCTATTATGAAATTAAGAGAACCCTTCAAGGAATTGATTGGTAGCTTTAAGACAATCTGTCTCACAGGAAATATGATACTACAGCTTTCCAGAAGAGGAACACTTTTTAATATTTATAAAATTACATTAATATCATCCATATATCCTGTGATGCATTTCAATAATTATTCTGCAATACAATGGGAGTGCATGCTCAAACAAAACACCTCAGCAGTATTTTAAAGCAGTAAACCACCTAGCCAATTTCTGTACGTTCTGTAGTTTTTCTAATCCACTCTCCCTGTGGTTGAGCAAAATCGAATTGCCTCTCACATTTGCAGACAGCTCTGTGAAGGTGATAATAGAGCTGCTCCCTGCTGTCATGAGGCAGGAAATAGGAAAATGGCATATGGGGCTAGAAAGAAATAAAAAGAGAACTAAACAAGAACAAAAGAGATTTCAACAAAGGACAACTATAACCCAATATGCTTTGCAAGTTAATCTCTTTTCATAATCATTTAACACACTAAATCATTTACCTGCACACTTCTCAACAACTCAAATGCTTGATACCAAGTCTGCTGTAAAGTTTTATTGCCCAAAACATTTTGGAAAGAAACGATACTAAAATCCATCATATGCAACACTTACAAATCAATGCTGCCCACAGCATTAGTTAGTTATGTGGGTTAGTACCCACGTTAAGGAGCTGAACCTACTCCAAACTGTTAGTAATTGACCTTAGATTTTGTGGTTAAAATATAGTATCTGAAACAACGTATACTTGGATTATTAGTTGCAAACATGTTGAGAGACACCTGAATAGCAAAATAGTAAAGGAGGATTACGATTGGCTATGTGTACTGACAATATCAAAAAGTCTTCTAGCCTCTTTAAGGATTACTGATGTCAGATGGAGAGAATTATCTTTTCACTAACAATTTTTAAATGCAGAATGGGCCTCCAAAAGCAAATATTTATAGTGTTTCTGTATTAAATCTTACCAAAGTATCTTTAAAAAAAAAAAAGGCTACTATACCTTTCCTTTTACACTCTGAATGGGATCCACCACCACAGCAACAGCTCTTTCTGATAAGGCTTCAAAGCTCTGCTGAGTATTGATGTCTACACCAGACAACCAGCAGCCAAAGCCAGGGTGACTGTGATACCAACCAACTACCATCTCAGGTCTGAAACAAAGAGGACATGGAGATTCTTCAAAACCTAACACAAGAAATAGTAGTAATCTACCAGGGCATAAATTGGGATGAGCTGTGAAAAAAACACCATCAGCTATATACAAATTACTCTCCAAAGTATGGTGAAAACATGGACACAAGCAAAAGTGACAAAAGAGGGCTATCATTAAGGGATGCACATTAACAGTGGTAGCTCATGCTTTCAGTTTTTCACCCTGTTACCACACCTTCCCTGAACCAGATTTTACCCTTTCAGCACTTGAGTAAATATCTACTCTTTAACTCCTTGGCGCCGAGGGTTGAATTTTCACGGCAAAAAGTCCATTTCAGATATGGACAACGGGAACCAATGGTGGGAAAGGATTAAATATCAATTAAAGCAGCAGTAGAACTAGGAACCTGGTCAAAAAGCAATTTGCACTGTTCTGTTCAGCTGCTGAGCCTTTTGCTAACATTAATTTTGAAGTTTTTCCCACAGTAAAAGAATTTGAGCAAGGAGACGACAACTGTTGAGAGGTAGGCGTGAAATAAAAATTTGTTTAAATATCAGGATCTTTTACAAAATTATTTCCCCTTTTCATTAAAATTGCTCATAAAAAGCTACAACTTCATAATTTTTTAATCTTTCAAAGAAATTTCAAAATCCATCTTGAAAGTAGGTATGGTCTAGTAACTGCCTACACTAAATTGAGCAGCATTCTGATCTATCTATGCAATAATCAAAGCTGTAGGTTTAATGTGATGACAATCCTCTAACAATTGAAATGCACAAGGTGAACTCAATAACATTTTATGCTACTTAACTGATTTCTGGGCCAATTATTTCTTTTAAAACATTATTAATAGCCCCTGAGGCACTAGTTTTGTGGCAAGCCAGCTGTTTCTTCTAAACAACAAGCAGGGGTAGTACTTCTCACTGCCAGCCCACTCTAGGGTGACTTACCTTCCTGTCTGTTTCAGCATATCCAACATTTTTGCTTGAAATACAGGATCAACTGCCTCCACACTGACACCCTGATACAGAAGACAGACAAAAATCACAGCAGTTGTACATAAAGCAGTATTATCTTTTAATGTATTATTTTCCACAAGCAAATTAAACACCATTCCTAAGCACCTGTTTAAAAGGGCAACCTGACTCCTTTCGAACTAACAACTTGATAGGACATCCTCAAATGAAAAATACAATTTTATAAATGTATTTCAATGTGTTATTTTTAAATGCTGGAAGAATTGGTATTTAAGTAATCTCTACTATCAGTAAACAGGCATAGGAATTAATTTTCTTTTTGTTCTGCAAACTCTGGCCTGTTTTTTCTTACAAGTCCAGCTCAACAGGTTCTATTCAAGATAAATATCATACACTGGCTCTCTGCAGATTCTATTTATACTATGTACATGCACGGAATAAAGTCAGGACAAAAGAATTTGAAAATTTCATTGATGTGCAGCTCTGAGTTTCAATGGGATTGATTCATGACTCTAAGAGCAGTATTTCATTCAATTTACACCAAAAAAAAGCAGCATCATAAATTCCAGTTATACCCATTGGTTCATCACCTCTTTAAACTGTCTCTTCATAACATGAATATTTGTACTCAAAATTAAAATAGGTAATTTTTTTCACATCACAAACATATCCTTTAAGAGTCATGTCACTGTAAGATCGGTCAAAGAGAGTTAGGTTGAAGTATATCTACAGCACCATCACAATTAAGGGCATGATACACTTCTAATCAAACCTTTTACATTTTGAATCCTTTTAGTTTTAATGTGTTGGGGGTTTTTTTGTTTGTTTGTTTTTTTAACTGAAACCCTTACATCCATTAGAGATGTTTGAATTATATCTTGTAGGTTATACCTTAAGAGTGCATAAATGAGGTACAGCAGGAAAAGCCAGCACACAAAATTAAGAAGGTCTAGCTGCAAAGAACTCACCGTTCCTGACTGTGGCATTGCAAAAACATCAATCACTCTCACAGTGTAATCATCAACAAATTCTCCAAGCATGAGACCCATAACTTCCATAGGGACACCAGCACGACCATGCTTCAACATCTGGAATTATAACCAAATGACATTGGAGGTTTAACACAAGAGGTTCAACTTTGACTTGGGATAGTTCTTCAGCCTATGCTGATCTATAGATAATTTGCAACTTGCAGCACTTTTGGAAACTGCAAAATAGTGAAATGAAGCCAATAGAAGAAAAGTAATTAAAATAAGTTTGAGTGTTCCAAAAAGTATTAACTTATTTTTAAAAATTAGTCTGATCAGCACCTAAGGAAAACAAGTCCATAAACACGGGATAGGTGCCAGATGCTCTCTCTCCAGCACAATACAGTGATGCAATACCCACAGAACACTTACTTTCAACAGTGCAAGGGAAGATATATAAACTTGTTCTGCTGTATCAACCGCAGGAGCATCTGTGGGTGGCCCCTATGAAAAGAATAAATAATTATTTTCTCCACCATTGTTATTCTGCAGTTTCTAAACATTTCCTTTTGCTTTCTTTATTACAAAACTTATCAAAAAATGCATACATTATTGTGACTTCGTGTGTTAGATGCAGTTCTTACAAACATAATAATAAAACCCCACACGCAAACCCCAAACGCTTCTTAACGGCACTTTTCTTACCTAAGCTATTTTGTAATACAAGTCACCTAGCCATTATCCTCTGCCTCCCCTCACCTCAAAACAATACCAATCCAAAGAGCAATCTTACCCGAACCAGCCAAATCAAACCCTGCAAGCATTGCACTGGGTACAAAGCTGTTCTAGAGGCTAAGAGTCAGACAAGTTGCCATTAGTCAGCCCTGCCGCAACGCTAACCTTCGTCAGCTGTAAACTATGGCCACTTCTCCAATTAACTATGTGTTTCTTACAGTGGTGTGAATGTAAATGCTGCTGGGCTAGCATGATTAACTGGCACCAACACAAACAGCAATTTCCCTTTGCTTCACCAGCTCTCTGCTAAAGCAGACTTGCAGATTCAGGCTAGGGGAGTACTTTGCAGATACACTAGTACAGTGAGAGAAAAAAATGGACCTCCGATCCCTAGGTACAAAAGCTGTGAACAAAATACTTTGCTCTTTGCCTTATGAGTAGTTACTCAAAAATTAGCAGAACTGTCCCAGGTGTGAATGATTGGTTGAAACAGGTTCTGTGTACTGTTGAAAATGAAAAACACAGGAGGCAGCAGTTTAAATATCCCTTTCACAAGCAACAAGAAACATATTGCTCTTCTATACAGAATTCTGCACCAGCATACCTCATTACAGCCAATTAACAGCATAGTCATTCCTTTATTTCCAAATTATGTACAACAACATTCCACTGAAAAGACAAAAGGTTACTTCTGCACTGAGTGATGTAAACTTGGGAGGGCAACAAAGCGACTATGGAGTATGGTAAGAAAAAGATGGCTAACAGTAACTTCAAGGAGGAAAAAATGTGGTGCCTTTACACAAACATTTTGCAGATTTGATTCCACAGTTATAACCAAAATTGAGCAAAAAAAGAAAAACTGAGTAAGTTCTTGATTTTTCACTTAAAGTGGAAAAAGTACAACATCACTACACATGACACCCAACAGAAGACAGTGATCAACAGAAACAATCACCTCCTGAAGATAAACCCAGGAACTTCAAAAATCATCACACTCAATTTGTATAGTAATATTGCCCTTTCTACATCCTTTCACTTTTACAGACACAGAAAAACATAATGTAGTCTTCAGAAGACTTTAAATACAGTAACAAAATTCATTTTGTGGGGTTCTTCCCCAGTGTCAATGAATTCCTTGATTAGCTCCAGATCCAATCTTTGTATTTTGAAACTTAGATGTATGCATAGATCCGTGTTAACCACAACTGCTTCCCAACACCTTCAAACCTTGATTTCCAACTTGGATACTGCTGGGACTTGCAACAGCTCAACAGCAAGATGCTCCAGTGAAGTGTTGTTCTAGCACTGGTGAAAAAAGCCTCTGAGGAGTTCTTCAGAACATTTCACAGAACAAGAGGAGCAGGGTACCTGAACTCCTTCTTCCAAATGTATGAGAATTAAATTTAGTGACTGATGAAGCTTCAAATGCTTCATCATTCTCTGATACTGTTACTATGGCTTTTTTCTCCTCCATAAACATGTAAGTTTGCTTTCTTAACTGTATCTCTCCTGTTTAAGTCTATTCTAAATTACCTTCTTTTCACTTTGAAGTCTTAATACTTTGGAAAGCACAAAGATTCATATTTCCACTTAATCACTGCTAAGAATAAAGCACAGATGAGTTAGGCTTTAATTTAAACTAAAGATTAGTTTGATAATAACTCCTTTCTTCATACATAAAGCTCTCTTCCAATTTTCCACCAGTTCTAGACCAGAGAGGGTCTGAAATGACGGTCAAAGCACAAACATCTGCTTTGGGGAAGAAGCATAACATCCATGCTGTGATCACTATACATACCTCATTGCTCTCAACAACTACGTGAGGGACATTGTAGAGAGGATGCTACAGGTTATTAGTGATAGAACAAGAGGGAATGGCTTCAAGCTGCAACAGGGTAGGTTTAGACTGGACATTAGGAAAAGAATTTTCACAGAAAGAGTGGTCAGGCACTGGAATAAGCTACCAAGGGAAGTGGTTGAGTCACCATCCCTGGATGTGTTTAAGGGTCCTTTAGATGTAGTGTTGTTCAACCAACTTACCTGAACTCTTCAAAATTAGCCAGCAGTAGTGTGCAAGGCAAACATAATGTAGGTTTATTAACTCTCAGTCTTCATATAAAATACAGCACATAATATTTCCTTAGTTACAGATGCTTCTTGTGGAGACCTTACTATCTCCTCTTCCAGTCTGCTCTGTTGCTCTTAGAGTTACTAAATGATGAGAAAAAGGAACTAACTCATTGCACTGCAGCAATTACATGTATTGATTTTCATGTTAATATTCCTTCCTTTCCTTTGAATACAGATTAGAATGAACTGCTCAAAAAGAGTTGTGACATTATTCTGCTGTACAAACTCAAGAATTTTGAGGAAAGGATTCATTGGTTAAAATTTGCCCAGAATCTACATTCACAAGAGATTTAGTTGCATATTATTTTTCTGCCAAATATAAATTGGTACACAAAATGCTACAGGTACCCATTTGTCTTTCTGCAAAAATTTATAACCCAAAGTTCATCAAATTCTTAACCTAAAACTTCTAAAGATTTAACAAATAAAATGAACAGACTAAACCTTCAGTCTTCCAGGTAGTTAACTTGGCCTTAGATGATGTCATTTGAAACAATCAGACATTGAGAAACAGGACAGTAATTACAAAAATTCAAAAACTATTCTAAAAAATGCTATTATTGTGCTACTTACTGAAAATGGATCTTTCTTATAAATCAACTATACATCCTGTCAGTCAGTGAATTGGACTGTCTGATGGCCAGCCATCTCATAAAACCCAACCAAACTCTGGTTTTGTTTATTGGGTAGAATAGCAGAATCCCAATTTCAATAATAATGGATAAAATCACATTACCACTACTTATTTTTTCTCAGTTTCCTTCAGTAAGACTTGAAGTGGAAAAAAAAAAAAATCACATTCAAATTATGCATGGAATACTACACTATAATATTAAATAATGCATGGTACTATTAAATCATCACAGAGGTGTTCCAATATAAAAATGAGCCCTTTACTTGGGCAGCCCTTGTTGATGAAGTGTTAAAGGCATTTGCCATTCTAACAGGAGAAAAACTAACGCCTTGAAGTGTTACCTACTCAGGCCTTTTAGCAAATTTGTTAACGCTTTTAGGTATATTACTCCACCTTTCTCTTAGTGTGAACTGGTATCAATTATTTAGCCAATTTTATTATGTTATTAAAATACCTGCTGATTAAATGCGAACTAAAGTGTCATTTTAGAGCACTGCTCTTTATTTGTACTATTTTACATTTATTCAAATAGATATAGAAAGTGGACTCAATTAATTACGTGAGCAACTGAAAACTATTCCAGAAATTGAGACACTTTGTATTGTTTAACTAGATCTTAATCACTGCTCTGGTGTCACGCTAAGAGCACAAAAGACAATTTTGAAATACATCATAGCTGTTTCAACAAAGAAACTCAGTTTTGCAGGGGCAACTGTAATAAAAAATGGCAGTGAACTAAAGTGCTGGAGAGTAAATCTTGGCTTTATCACACCAAAAAATATTTCTGTTTCAAACCCAACAAATGCTACAATCATTCCTACTTTATTTTTACATGAATGTAAGACACACAAGCGAACATTAACCACTATAGTGTTTATTTCTTTCCCAGTAACGTAAGAAAGAACCTTTTAATAGTTTAATTTTGTGAGTATTAAACAACTAGTGTGAAAAACAAGCTGCATGTAAACTCTTTCTACTGCCTCTGCTTCAATGACTAGCTGAGGCAACCTGTTATAGGAGGTGTTAATTGGCAATAGGAGTACAAGTCAGAAGCATGTTCCCCATCGTCCTAACCCAGCAAGGCTAGGTCATTAAAGTGGAAATGAATTCTTTCATGCCAGCTTAACCCTTTCAGGACGTATTTTTGGCTGTTAGATCTAAATACAATTGTGAAAGATTAACTAAAAAAACCAACAAACCAGCAAAAATTGCACTACTTCTGAATTTTAGAAAGTATTCATCCCCCCTACATTTTCTTCACTTCCCTTCTCTACCTCCTCCAAAACAAGTGTTTCAGATAATTATGACATTTATTATGTAGGTAGTGGGGAAGAAGGGCACTGGGGTATAAATTCAATGACAATTATTGCAAAATAATAATTTATCATATTAAAGGATGTGTGGAAAGATCAGGCACTTAAAAGTGAGCTTCAATCCTTAAATGTACCATTTTGTGGAGATTAATCCAATGGTGGGTGATGGCTTGGTAAGAGGTGTATAGCTGCTGAGAGGACCCAAAACACAAGCAAGCATGCAGAGGAGGCAGAGGTATTAGCTATAAAAAGACTTCAACAGTTCACCAGAGTACCACCACTCTACCTACTCTTTGTCAGTAAGTGGTATAATCTGATAACATATTGACACAAAGAAAAAAAGAGTTTTTAGATCAGGATAGTGCTTTTTACACATTGCTAAGTCTGAAAATCTAAACCAAACTGTGACTGTGGAACTACTTTTCCTGCATTGAGACAACACACTCCCAGAAAATACCAACTCATATTCCATTAGTGAAAGAGGTGAAGCAAGTAAGCCAATATATATTCCCAGACCTCAATGGTTCTAGCAACATTGTCAGGACAAACACAAGCCATGTATTGTGTTTCACAGTAGAGGAAGTTAACCTGATCAGTCATAACAGAGAAAATGATCCAGTTCAGGAAAAAAAAAGAAGAAATGAGTTCATAAGAAGGGGAAAAAAAACCCACCACTTTGCACTGTGAATCACACACTAATTAGCAGCAATTTGAAATTTCATTGCAATTTTCAATACAGTTACAGTTAGTTCCACATCAACAGGATTATATTTTGAAGCTAGCATCATGTCTAAACAGTTTGTATGTTTACGCCCATTTTTATACCAATTATAATCAAGTATACATAACAGACCACAAAATACCACAAGTCTCAAACAGCCTAGATTTCTGAAAGGATCACATTGTCTCGTTACACCATATGTCAGATGAAATAAAAATTGTAGTATGTTTAGTCTCATAGACAGTCTCACAGACTCTAAAGTGGAGTACGGAAATATTATGGCATTAATTACTACTTTAAATTAAAAAGATCTGAAAATAACCTTAACAGGCCAGATAAAAAAAAAAACAACCTTCCTTTGTATGTTTTACAAAATCTTATTTCCAGAAAAGTTTATCCAGGTTCACATTTACAACTTGATAAACAGCAATAGAGACTTCAAATATGTAGCAGTTCCCATCTCCTCTTCAAAAATGAAAATTACAGAACACAGAATTTTGCATAGCTTTGAGCAGCTGGTTAAATGGCTTGGGATCACTGGTTTGCAATCACCTCCTCAGTGTAGAGCCCACATTTACTACTTCCCTCTTCTCTTGGTGTGGTTTTCTTGTTTGTTGTTTTAATTGTTTTTTTAAATTAAGCACGCAGGATTTCCCATCTATCTATTTGGCATCAAATTATATTAGTTGAATTCATTTTGAGGTCAGATAAGCTTAATTTTACTGCAGTATAATTTACAGAAAGTCATTCTACTTAGTCTAGTTTTTATTATAAATATTAATTACCCAGTATTAACATGTATTCATAATATGAAGTTATTTACATGCATCACCTTGATGTAATTTGCAATAGTCAAACTTTCTGCAATGTTCCCAACAACTGCTGCATGAAATGGCTGCTCAAGTATAGTTTTTCCTGTATCTACTATTTCCTCTCTTTTCATCTCATAGAGCCTACAAATTCATTGGGACACACCAAAAAAGCAAGGGAAGGTATGCTGCATCACTGCAGTTAGCATTCCTTATCATCAAGCATAAGGATCATTTGGACTGGATGCTATTTAAATGTCCCTTCCAAACCATTCTATGAGTCTATGACCTTATGGTTAGCAAAAAGCTGTAAGATCAGGGACACAAAACATCCTCACTAATATTGGATATATTTTTGAAAAGAACTATTATTTTTCACAACCTCAAGCTACTCAAAAAAAAAAATCCAGAAAATAACAAGGTCAGTTTCACTCCAGAATAAAAACCAGACTAAGATGTTATCTCTTTCTATCATTGTTACAGAAGGTATTGGAATTTAGAAATGAGAGCACTGAGGCAAATAATGGGTCAGCATTTGTGTCCTAAAGTCTTGCTCTAATGCAGATTTGTAACTACCTTATTTAGACACAGTTCTGCCAAAAAGGCAAGGTAGCCTTCAGCAGGTGCTGAGGTCACCTTAAAGCATACTTTGTGGAGCAGAGCAGTTAAAAGGGATTTACTCACAACATAAAAGAATGCACTGGGTCCCCTGGGCACCAGGAGGTGAACTTTTGACACTCACTAGCAGTATGTAGGAGGGTTAGATGTTTGTAAAGAAAAATTGTTTGTAAAAACAAAATAAAACACCCCAATACCACTCTACTAATACAAGAGCACCACTTCAAACCTCCAGAAAAAACTGAAAAGGGATCTTCTGCACCACAGGAAGAAAACAGAAGCCCTTGCTCAAAGGTGCTGCACAGTAGCCCTGCAACTTGGTATTCAATAGGATGAGACTTCAGAAAGAGGAAACAAATTAAATTGATCACTGTAAGAAGGTTTTCTCTTGCCTACAGAAAGGAACATTACAAATGAACAGGTGTAATGCAAAAGGCACAAAGATGTATGCTCTTGTTTAAGTAGCTTTTTTACCCATTCTTTCTGATTATGGCTACACTAATTTCCTTGTCCAAGCTCCTTTGTCTCATCTAGGGCAAGTCGGCTGGACTACACTGGCAATTAAACTGAGAAGAGAGGAGCTAATTGCCTAATTATTAGAAATAAGGAAGTTTAAGATCTGAGACCAAGAGGAGACAGCTAAAAATGGTTTCCAGAGTTTATAGGAAACTAGTACATCAGAGGAATCTGATAATGCTAAGGCGCTAGCTTTGTTATTTTTCTGTTATTACAATTAATATGTAAGGTATGCAGTCCATCATACTTTAAGGCAGCTTTTATAACACAAAGTACACACTGTGTTTGAAGTACAACCAATATGACTTCTAAACTAATTCTAGCATGTTTCTCTTTCCCTCTCCCATTAGCACTTTGGGATATAAATCATGTTACAATCACTCAAGCATGTTTCAAATGTAGGACCATTATCCCCAGCCTTTAGCAGCCTCCAACAGCTTTCCAATAAATGTACACTACCCATGGAGCTAGTGCAAGTAGACCCAGGCCACACCAGTAATCTAAATTTGGTATGAAACTTGTGGTTTCAGCCAAACCAACGCAGTAAAATACTTATCTCAGTCAGTGAAAGTAAAACAGCACAGTTCACTGTAGCTAAGGTGGTTTTTTTCCTCCTTACAACAAAAATCCTGTATTTTGGATATAGAAACTGACACTGAGACTTTCTACAGCAGATAACATAGGTGATTGACTAAGTCTTTTGATCTTTTCATGGGAGTTGCTGTTGGATGTTTTTAATGGATGAAAAATGATTGTCACTGAGAAAGTTTTCCTACACTTCACTTAAAGAGCAGTTGATTACTTCTGGCAGGGGGGGGAGTAGAAATGGCAGAACCCACCCAACTCGTATACCATGTCATCTACTGGGAGATACACTGGAATTCCAGAAATGCCAACATTCTCAGTTTTTGAGAACTTTGCTGGAAAATGTCTCAGGAGCAATAGCACAGAAATTACGCACAATTTTAAGAGCTACAATTCAGATTTTATTCCCCTGGCAGAGTATTCTCAAAAGGAGTATCTGAAACTTCAAACACATGCGAGAAGCTGGCAATAGTGTATTCACCACAATTCAAACCACATAAAGCACCTACACCCAGGAGACACTGGAAGGAAAAAGTCATGCAGGTGCAACAGATACTGAGATACCAAAACATTCTACAGCTTTCCAAAGGAAAAAGCACTTCATTACATTAAAGACAATATATTTGTACCCTTCAAACGAATAATGAACTTGTATCAAGAATCAATTAACCAAAACAGTTTTCAATAAGATGTTAAGGTGTTAATGTTTTTTTCTGGTTGGGTTTTTAGAGTTTGAGGGAATGATAGTGGGGTGTTTGAGTTTGTTTTGGGTTTGTGGCTTTTTGTTATTTTTCTGTTGTTGTTAACTAGAGAAACTTAGCATGCAGATTAGCCACCTAGAACACATTTACTTCAAGAGACACATCAGCTTAATGAAGTAAGTCAAGGAAACTTGCATTTAATTGTTAATTGGGAATGATCTACACTAAGCCTGACCCTCCTTTGCCAGCCAACTCTTATTCTGAAGCCCCACAAAATACTGAGCCAGTAGTGCTCTTTTCTAATAACCATCCTGGCTAGATCAGCAGATGAAACAGAACTTTAGATCAGTGGCAGGTCTCCCAAGTTCCCACAGTGCCATAGATTTACTAAATGGGATCAGCATGTTCTAAAGAAACATGATAATATGAGGCAAAAAGGTTCCACAGCATCAAGCAGTGCAATGCTTGAAACCTCATAATCAAAGTGACAGTTTTCAAGTGCCATTTACAATGCCCTAATCTGGAAACATCCCAGCTAACCCATCTGATCAACTATTTCACAGATGGAAGCACTTGATGGCTAATTGGCAAGTCCATTATTCAAATAAAATAGCTATCTGCACTTCTATTTTCTACATTCCAAGTCAAGGTGTAAACACTCCTTATAAGACACAGGTCATTTCTCTGTCTCTCCCTCCCTTCCCATTTAGATTTTTTCCCCTCCTTTTCTGCCATCAAATATGTTAATTCAGAAACACAAAATCAGTTTTGTTTTCCATTTATTGCACTAAATAGTTGTCTGCACCAACAGAGCAATGTAAATGAATACTTTCAAAAAGCCATCAAGTAATGAAAAAATATTTCAACAGCATTTAAAAAGTGCTATTATTTCACTGCTTCTGATCACATCTGGATTCAGAAAAATAGGATGTCTAGCATGGACAACAATTTGTATAGCTTAGATTATTATTCTGAAAGTGTTGGGGAGGGAGAGCTCTGCTAAAAATGCACTTAATTTGCTCACACTCTTAAATGGTATCAAGCAGGACTGCCTAATACAGGCAATATGTGGAACTGATTTCACTCGGAAACAATAGTTCAGCATACCAAATGAAGAGGAGTGTTGCTTTAAATTCCTGTCTGCTACACAAGAATGTTTTTATGTACCTCACAAAGCCTATTAATTTGTCTGCAGCAAATGGAAAATGCAAAGGGAAGTATTAAGTCACTAGTGAAATTCTGTGGTAGGCAGTATTCCAGGAGGATGAACAGGGAGAGATGGAAAGGAACATACCGGGAAAGGAAAGATAACTAAACAACCCAACATGACAAGGCATAGGAGGAGGAAGAGATCATAAAAGAGAAGGAAAACAAAGGCATTGCCAAAATCTGAACTCCCATGAACTGTTGAAATATGACTTTAATATCAATTCCTTAAAGACTGTTCACTAGACATACAAGAACAGGCTTGAGGTCAATGGAATTTAGCACCAACCACCTCTGGACAATTCAACATTGAAGGCAAATCACACACTCACTAGCATGCTGGAGAAGAAAGCAGTAAGAGAAGAGAACCACCATGAATTCACTGAAAGCAGTTCTCAAGTGCAATAGAGACACCAAAAGACTTGAAAGTTGTGAAAATATGAATTTGAAGAGCACTTGGGACAATGTATTTGAGTTTGAAAATGAAGACAATAAAAACCACAAAAAGCCTAAACAAGATAATAATCTGAAGAAGTGATGTTACCAAGGGGAAATTGCCAAGTAATTGCTGTTGAAGCTAAGGCAAGTCAATGAGAAATAATTCCTTGGCAGACATCAAATAGGAACTGTGGTGATCAAGCATTTGCTGTTATTTAAACATTAGTTAGAAAGCAAATCAAATGTACTGTTAGCAGACTTTCTGCTATGCAGTCCTCTAAGAAAACCCCTAACTACAAAAAAATCCAAAATTATGATAAAATTACTTCTTTCTACAAGACTAAATGCATGGGTGATTCTTACATTAGCAAGAATGACTTGCTCAGCAGATGTTTTTACTATGTTCAACCCTAGAAGTAAAACCTCCAAGACAGAACAACTGTGACACAGCAGTAAGAAAAAATGAAAAGCTTTGTACAGTTGTTTAGAACACTCTAGGGCAAATTAATGGTATATCTGACCTCTCTTACACCTCAAAACCATCTGATTCGCCCTGGATTCTCTCTCAATCTCAATCAATCAATATTCAGAACAGAAGTGATTTTTGAAGGCTCATTAAAATACTCCATTTTAAGGACATAAAATTGTTTTTGAAAAGCCTTCCTGCTGATTCAATAAATAAAAAAACTATAGAAGTATTCAAGATATCCATTGCAAGCAGAAACTTGCATAAATAGCAATTCAGTTTTCTGCTTTTTGTTTGTAATCCAACACATACTCATCAATTCATTTAAGAGACAATTCCATATTTAAACAAACACAGAGCAGCTTTGCAGGTCAAAGCTGACAGAGGAGTTCAGTGAGCTGCTTCTGAATGTTATGTGCTATTGTCTGCTACAATTTTTTAGCAAGCTCTAAGTTAAAGCTGAGAAATTCAGAAAGCAGCAGAATTAACTGTTAGTTTGAAAAACAGATTTGCTATGCGTCGAGTTCAGAGAGGACTAAGAAGTGAAAGCTTGAGTGATTAGACTGCGCAGATGTTAAAAAATGAAGAGTCATGAAGCAGGCTGGCAGCTCAGAGGAACAAGAGAAAGAACTGTTTAAGAAAGTGAAACTAAAAATAACAGAGGGCTGTTTGAAGACTCACTAAGAGAGCATGAGTAGAATTTCAGCTATAAAGAGGAAAAAAAATATGCACCAAAAGTTACAGCTTATTTGGCAAAACACCTAGAAGCTGTACATCACCAAATGCTTCAGTATTAAACCACTCCTTTCCTAGTTATACTGGACAAACACTACACACAACCAAAAGAAGCTGTGGGTTTTGCAATTTCAATCATCCCTGAAGCAAAATCACACACACATAGCATGTAGTCTAAGAAAAACAGAACTGATTTTTCCAGAGGAACAAGAACCTGGAATCTCAGTTGAGAACAGAGGCTCAGAGGGAGATGAGCAAAGCAGACAAAGGCCAACTACTGTGGCTAGCCAAGACCACGAAGGAAATTACAGTGCAGTTCTTTGCTTGAAGAAATGATTCTTCCTACAAACTTCAGACAAAGAAGTTCCTATTTTTTTCCTGTA
Organism: Bucco capensis; assembly: GCA_013396975.1. Classification (NCBI taxonomy): domain Eukaryota; kingdom Metazoa; phylum Chordata; class Aves; order Piciformes; family Bucconidae; genus Bucco; species Bucco capensis. The sequence continues at coordinate 398,398 of VWZO01015368.1, forward strand.
TCCACAGTAGTCACTAAAATGTAGTAAGATCATCTCTGTTTACTTTTGAAGACTGCTGGCAACACCAGTTGGCCAAGAAGAAAAAGCACTAGGACTTGCTCTAGTGGTAGGTGAAGCCAAACAATGTGTGCAGGTCTCCCACTGGAATAGGACAGATGCCAGGGAGGATGCTCTGCTGTGAGCAGAGTTATAGAAGTGAGGACAACAGCAAAGAAAACAAGACACAATAAAACATGCACATAGGTGGCTACAACTACCTGCAAGTGATATTTACAAACATTGAAGTATCATATGATGCCCACCACAATGTGATCCAAGGACTGAAATATACAATTTGTGAAGAAGCAAGTAGGTATGCTTAGCCATTTAGAATAATCTTCATGTTCTGAAAATCTGTATTATTGGAAATGGAATTTTAATTATTTTTTTAAAATCTGTTTCCAACTCGTTTCAATCCAAACTTTAAAATGTTCAGACACCAAATTAAAGGTTTATAAACGTTCTGTAAACTCAGTGCCAACACAAGAATTCATACCAACAAAAAACCTGTAACAATGATTTGCATACACTTAAGTGCATCTCTAGAGGCAGACATTTTTACTACAAAATCTGATTTGATGCTGGTTTTAAATACAATAGAAGGAATAGTCTAGAATTGATTACTAGTGAAGAGAACATGCTGACAATATACTGACATACTAACCTGTCCCAGCCCGGGCACACCTCCTCCAAGTCGCAGAAGTCTATCCATATTTCTAGAAAAACAGAAACAAAGAAAAATGTTCCCAAGCTCCAAAGTGTTTACTAAATTGCTATCTATATAATTCACCTTCAGTCACTCAGTATGTCAAAAATATTGGTGGTAATTACAACACAACATCAGACTTCCTGTTAATTAACACCACATATTAATTCAAGAAGCTGTCTTCCATGCTAATTAACAGACCTTGGTTTATTGCTTTGGTTTTGGGTTATCCCCATTTCTGAAGAAAAGGACTCTTGTCAAACTTTGCAAAACTTTTCTATCATTCAATTAATTGGGAGATTTCTGCTGCTTAAGAACAGCACCTACATCCAGTAAGTGCCTAAAACTTATTAGATATACAATCAAGTTTACTCCAATTTGTTCAGAAAGCATCAATAAAAATGTGAAAGTACGTTATTTTAGCATCCTCATTAGTAAGTTCTGCACTAATTAACTTACAGCTTGTCAGTAATCATCAAAACTACATGTGAAAGACACTGAGCAGATTACAGATCTCTGAATTAGCATCAAAAGCTTTTTTTTAATGAATTCATTATACTAAAAGAAATACTGTAAAGTAAACATTTAATGTGTACATAGTTAGAAGACTAGTGACAATACAGTCATTTAATACATTCCCAGTGTTGTTTGTGCCATTGTTTTAGTGCAATGTCAATCAATGCAACTAACTTTTTTTAATGCCACTACTTTATTCCAATCAAGTCAACTAACTCATTACTTTAAAAAAAAAAAAAGGTGCTTTTCTATTCTGCAAGATTCAAAGAAGCAATCTCCAGGAATAACAAGTGTTAAGATGTCCACTAAAAATAAAATTACTCTGATGTTTATTTCTCTGAATTTACATACTTTCTAACATTGAAAAATAATCTACTATATAATTGTGGCTATCCAAATAAGAGTTCTTTCCAGCTGTAACAGACCTTTATCTTGCTTACCTGGCTTTTTCAACTTCTTAGCTTTATACAACAAAACCCACTAATAAAATAAACCAAAATCTACTGACTAGTACTTCTTAAATAGTTGTTTTCAGCAAATCAAGGAATTTCCAAGGCTTACAGAAATTTGGAAGTTTTACTGTCTTATTTTGTGAAACAGAAGATACAAAATAAAGCATCAGAAACTATATTCTTAATTGCACAAGTTTTAATACAACACAACAAAGCCAGTTCAGATGATGTAAGAACAATTGAGAAGTCTGGCAACTAATGGTAATGCCAAAATACATTCATTAGGTATATATCATATACATATATGTATCATTCAAAATACATTCTTATGTCTTACACATAAGAGAATTATACACATAATTTCAACAGACTGCATTAACAATACTAATTCAAGAACCTTCTTTTAACATTAATGATGCAAAGTAACTTTGAACTTACAATGGAAGATAAATTTGCTTTGTATATTAAATATAAAAAATGTTGAAGGTGAATGTAATCTCATAATTTATTATGAAGTCTGCTAGTATTTTTACTAGCTAGATATTAAAAGGCTTTATTTCAGTTTAAAATAAGTATTTTAAGCTTCTTGATAACACAAAGAGGCAGCACTTGAATGTACCACTAGAAAAGATGAGGCAACTCCTACTTCAATCACATATGGAATTTCACCCATTTCAAACAACAATATGTAAGACACATGGATTAATAACACTTGCTTTATGTGATAATATCACTTTCCTAGTTTAATACACTAGAAAGCTATTAAGCTTCATTTGATTCACTTACTTGATTTTGTAAAACATGCAAACCTAACAAATGCAGCCTCAACTAACAATAGGAACTTCCTTAAAGTTATTTTGGCAGTATATGAATTTTTAAGGAGTTTATTAAAGGGGTCAATGGTTATGCCTTTCTTTTCAGACAGTCATTAAAACCAAGCTGCACATGAAATTAATATAGTGTCCTACCCTAAACTACAATAAATTTCAAATCAAGTTGTAGGATTTCTCCAGAAAGGTTAAGTTGCTGTTTAAAGCTATTATGTAAGCACATGGTAAAAGACTTCAATAAAAAAGTCTCAAGTACAAATTAACACCAGCTACATTTCATTTTCCCCTTCTATGGTAGATACTCCTCCTCCATTGAAACCCACAATGATTCATCTCCCATGACACTAACGAGGGCTGAAGAGTAGCTCAGAAGTAGATTTAAACTACTAAAATCATTATTTTAATCAATCATGGTTGTACATTTATTTTAAAAGACTCTTTATCTCTACAACTGGTAACACTAAAAATGGTCTTTCCTACAGCTATGGAACTTCCACAAGCTGACAAAGTTTATTACCTATGCATATTTAAGAAATAATATTGAGTATCAAATCTTACACCTATTTACATTTCACTTTAATATGTGAAAAGCAATACTTATTTCTAGTTTATTCACATTTTATTTCCATAATTTATTCCCATTTCTAACCCAACAGACTAGTACATCATTTATAGAAGCATATTTTTCTGGATTAAAGTTAGATTAGAATATAGTTACACAAACTGGTTATTTATATGCATAAATTTCCAGGTTTTAGAACAAAATCTCCTTGTCTTACAGAGCTTTAGGGATGTAACATTTCCCACCTAACCATCACAGACTAGGCACTGATGTTCAGATTCTCAAGACAGTAGGCACAGTGAGAAAATCTCCAGAAACCAGTTCTAGATGCACTGCAAATTATTTCACTAGCTCTGTGGCTTGACTCTGGTTAGTTTTGGCAACTAATACTTTACTTTCTGATATGAAGCTGTTTTAGTAGGTTATAACATATTTAGACCTAAACGTATTTGTTTGCTCTGTATGAACGTTTGAAGAATTTAGATTAGCAATCCAAAATAAAACCAATTTTAAATTTTTGTTAATCCACTGTGCCCCAATCTTATTTCAGCCATAAATTCCATTTATGAAAAAGCTTTGTAAACTTTAAAGCAGCTCAAGCAAAATTTTTCAGCCTTAATTAAGATAACTTTAGTGTTTACAAACAAAGCAAATATGCATTTCTAACCTGGTACTCAGCAAGAGGTGATCACAGAAACTCAGCAGCAGCTCCTACTTTTTGACTATAAAGTTGATGCCAGTAGCTCTTTTCCCTGTAGAAGAAAACAAAGGAAGGGGTGGGTAGAAAACTAGTAAAATTTAGAGAGTAGCACGTGTAAAAAGAAATGTTATTGATGACCTACAAAAGGACAAAGCATCATTGATGTATAACCCAAAGAATGTGGGGGTTTTGCCTCTTTTTTTTTTTCCCTGGGCCATATAATATTAGGAAGTGGTATATGCCATATCTTGCCCAAGTATCCATACGAGTGAAAGAAGTTTCCAAGTTTCTTAAAATTACACTGAAGACTAAAGTATTCTAAAAACCCATTTAAGCAATTTAAAGCTAATCAAGCATTTAAAATTCTATTTGAAGCTACAGTCTTCATTGCTATTTTAGAAGATTTTGCTGTAGTTAAGATGATCTAAGGAAAGCAAAGAGCAGTCTGCAGGTATGGACAATTTTCTTGTTTTATTTCTGCAAGAGCAGTTGGTGTGACTGGGAGAGTCAGGGAGGCTTTTAGGTTTGCCTGACCCCAGGTTGAGCAAGGATACTCCACATTCAGTTGAAGAGTTAGGAGTTGCATTCTTCTCCTCCCAGAGAACACTGCCCACTACTTGTATCCACTCAGCCACTTGTAGTACAGTGTTTTAAAACAGATCTGTGGCCGTGATTTGATAGGTTTTTTCTCAACATCAATGTTAACATAAGGAGCAGTGGAGAACCTGCTGCTGCTTTCCCAGTACTGCCAGGACAGCCATTGCAAGAAACTGATAGGCTAAGAAGAATGTTGGGTTTAACCCTGTATGCTCCCCTGAGAGGATTCACACTGCATCCCAGAAACAGTTGTTCTGCTAATCCAGACTCCAGAAAACATTTATGTCAAATTATTCTTTAAGCTAAAGCCACCTAAAGCATGTCTTTGTGGGGCTTTTTGTTGTTTGGGAGGTTTTGGTGGTGGTGGTTTTGTGGTGTGGGTTGTTTTTTTTTTGTTTATGTTGTTGGGGTTTTTTTTGTAACTGAGGTAATTTAACAGAGACTCTTCTGAACCTTATCTCAAAGTACACGAGTAAAGGAGATTAATCTTCCTGGGAAGTTAAGAGAGGAAAGAAAGGAACGAACAAGTCAGTTTCTCAGTGCTGACAGGCTTCAGTGGAATTCCACTAACAAGTCAAAGGAAAAATAGCTATTTCTGCCAGCTTTTGATCGGGAAATTATCCCGAAGAGATGAGACAAGACCACAACAGCAAGCCGTTATATTAGCACAGGATGAAACAGAACTGCAACCAGTTCACAAGTGGGCTACAGAGTTATAACCCAACTCACTTTTGGTCAGCTGCCCACCCAGGAGTCTTGCATTCCCTTCCCCACTTCCTACAAGGATATTCAAAAGAAGTTTCTGTGAGTTTGGTCAGTTCCCTGAGGGAAGCAGACAACATGGTAACCTATAGTTGAGAATTCTTCCCCTCTCTGCTGCAATGTGCAGAAGGCCAACTTTGATTACACACTTATCTCTTGTTTTTCCCTATATAAGCACACACATTTACTCACAGATACATATGAAAAACCATAGAAAAGTAAACAGTTCACAGTAAATCTCACCTCCCTTCCTTCCGAATTCAGCAAAAAGATATTTTGACATCATTTCCTTGTCAGCAAGGAAGAGTGAACAATTTGTTTAAAGTAAAGCTTTAAAGAAGTGAGTACACATATCAAATAGTTCCATACCAGAAAACTGCAGAAGACCATTTATAGTCATAATAAACTTGCATTATGGTGCACTGCAGGATTTGGATGACATGCACTCTCAGCTTCTCTGTATGTCCATGACTGAAACACCTCAGCTAAAAATTCTTCATGATATGAGGGCATTTAGAAGACACAACCTTTATTATTGCATTTTTCATGGGCTGACATCATTTGAGTTAAAGAAAAAAATTAGCTTCAACAGAGAAAACACTGGGTACTAAAGTGCCCTATTAGTGGGCAGAGTACCAGGCTAGACTCAGGTGACAGCAATTTAATCCACACTTTACAATTTGTACACTGGGTGACTTTGTGCAGATAATTTCATCTTTGATAACTCAGTTTCTCTGTTTCTCCACCTGAGACTACATACTAGAGCTTCATGTAAACACTTCCAGACCTCCTGTTGATAAGTGCCACATAGTAGAAAGAATAACAATTTTATTAACAGGAACTAAAAAAGTGTTTTAAGGTTTTTCCTGCAACTATAACAGTTTCAACTTCACTAAGGATAATAAACAGCTCTGAAAGTAAATTAGTTTAGGAATTGCATCTTGTAGAGAAACATCATTTCAACTGCAAAAGAACAAAAACTCACTGCAGGTAAAGTCACCAGTGAATGAAAGATGGGGAGGGACAGGAAGTGGAGGTGGAATGTGGTGGAAGTCAGTCAATCTTCCTTTACATTTTACATGAAAGGAGGAAAACCAAAATTACCATCAATTCTCAGCAATCTGGTCATTAAAGCTAAGGATTAACCATGCTATGAATGCATGCAGTCACAGCAGTGCAGATCCAGAGCTACATGACTGTTTTGCTTCCATAAAGTGCTCAGCTCTGTAAATGTGATGTTTCTGAACTTTATAAACCTGACTCTCAGTAGACTTGAACTGGACTAAGTGTGCAGGTTAGCTTGTTGGAACTCTGACTTCTGTTTTCAAGCAGCACAGCAAACCCTAATTCTGTTACATTCATTTTGGTATTATTCCATGTTAATTCTGAAGTATGCTCCAAAGTCTCATTTTCTTAACGTTGTATAATGGCTGACGGAAAACAAATTTTCCATTAAGCTATGAGCAAAATCTACCTGCTCAAAATCACTCTAAGCAATTAATTTTCAAGCCAATTTGTGCATTTCTTCACAGACACATCTCTTCTCCTTGTTTCCATAACACAAGCTCACAAAGAGTGCTTTTCACAGCAGAATCTTATTCCAAGTGTACTCTCTATATCCAAGACATACATTACATTTTGGACTCACAGAAGGTGGAAGCTTCAAGATGAGTACAATCCTGTCAGACTTTCCAGCTTTCCTAGTACCTTCTCAGCTACATACAGCTATCAAATACATTGCCATAAAACTTTAAAAAGTTCATCTCAACCTTTTTATATCTCTGGTTTTCTACAGCACACTGTAACCAAGTACAACTTTAAGAGATGACATCAGCACACATTCAGATTTGTCAACTGTTTACAAGTATCCAACTACATCACATAAACTTGTTCTGAAAACGGTACCTAAGTCTGCTGCACAAAAGAAACAGCACTGTTTTCATCATCGCTCCTTTTCTACTTAATTCTGCTTCATCTTTCTTGACACGGGTTAAATATTTCCTGTCCTTCACGTATCCCTGCCAGTGCGTTGCCCTCGCTTCCCTCTCCATCTACAACTGGAGCCGAACACTGTTGGGAATCGCCGCATTGTTTCCCTCTAAAAGCAGCAGCGTTTGAATTCGCGAAGCCCCCCACTGGCAAACAGACTCCTGCCGCCCTCAGAATAAACTGCGATACTTGGAGTCCCGAGCCAGCGGCTGCAGCTGTGCTACTGCCGAAGCAAAGCACGCCAGCTGCTCTCAGCTGGACAGGAGGCAGCACCACCCCGGGCCCGTGAGGCGCCAAAAGCCCCGGCGGCCTGATCCAGCGGCGGCGCCTCCTTCGCGCCACTACCCACGGCCCGACCGCCTCCTGCCGCCTCGTTCCTCCTGTTTACAGCCACGGCACCGCCGCTGCCCGACAACGCCCAAACTTTCTTCGGGCTCAACCAGGACAAACGCGGGCAGGCACCACCGACCCCCACGGTGCCCAGCGTTCTCCCCGCCCAGGTCCATGCCCCACAACCTCCCACCGGGGCTACGAGGCCTGCCCCGTCTTCCCGTCCCCCACTCCTGGGGACGAGACGGCACCGCTCCCGTCCTCACCACCCGCCTCCCTGCCCGGGGCTCGGGCCCGCTCCCCGCGGGCCCCACTGCCGCCGCCGCCGCCCATGCTGCAGCAAGGCCCCTACAGGCCGCCCCGGGCCTCCGAGGCTCCTCGTGACGAGAGCGCCCATCCCGCCGGGCCCTCACCTCTGCGCAGACCCTTCCCTGACCGCGCCGCCTCAGCCCAGGCCACCGTGAATCAGCCAGATTTCATTCAAACCGAGTCCGCCCAGGCCTACGCAAGGACTTCCCGGTTCAAAGGGTAAGTAGCAGGGGCTTCCGGTTTCGCGGCCTGGGAAGGAGGGGGTTTGGAGCCATGGCAACGCGGTCCGCCTCGCTGCAGCGCGTACCGCCGGCGGCCCCGCGCTTGGCGCTCGTGCCCAGGAGAACCGTGCTCTTTCCCGGCCGCCGGCCGGCCTTCCTCGGGGAGGCGGAGCAAGAAAGGAGGACTCTCCCAGGAGTCACAGGGGAGGGTAGGCCGCAGCTAGCGAGGCCCAGGGACGGCGAGAGTAGAGAGCGAGTTGTCGCCGGCCTGGGCCGGAGGCCGCTGAGATCCGGGTGGCAGTAGTGAGAAGGGACCTCAGAAGCCCGTGAGGCAGAGGGATGCTGTGGTCACACTCGCGTTGTCCATTGTGCTTGCTGGACTGCGCAGTAACAAGTCCATAGTTGTCAGAGCTATTTGGAGCTTTGGGGAGCAGAGATCCCAAAAGCCGAAGTAATGAGGAGAGATATGATCGCTGAGTGGAGAGTGGCACGTGCTGAACTGAAGAGCTGAAACTTTGCTGTGAAGTGCTGCGGGTTAACTTTGTCAATAGCTCAGCGTCAAATTGCAGCTGAATGACAGCTGTGCTCAAATAAAGAGACAACAGCATGGCAGAAGAGTCAAAAATTGTGTCATCAAATCAATAAAAGAATGATTACTGTAGCAGAGACAGTACCACATGCACTCCTTTCAAAAGCAGTATTACAGAAAATAAGAGGTTATAGAGAAACATAATAAGAATGGGAATATGTATACAAACAGCAGAAGCAGAAATGGAAAAGCGTGAGAGTTTCTGCCTTACAAACAAGGCAACTAGGAGATAATCCAATAAAAGCATGCATACTGATAAATGATGCAGAGAAGCAAACTGCAATGTCTATTATCCTTATGTTAAGACAGGTGCAAATACTCTTTTGCAAGTTAAAAGAGAAAAATACAAGGCCAATGTAATACTTTTCCAGACAGTTATGTGAACACATTGTGGAAACCTGTGCTTTAGGAACTCATGGTTAAAACAATAAAATTTGTAGAAGTTCGTTTCTATCTAGCTACTGAAATATGACAGGTATTTTAGGAAGTATTGGACAAATTAAAAACCTATAAAAGCCATTTATTAGGAATGCTTATAAGGTTTCCACTGTGACTGACCAGAAAGGGCATTAGGGTTTGTTTTTGAAAACTCTTTTAAGGATTGAGAAAGTAATATCAGAACATAGCATTTTCTGCTCACAGACAACTGCATGGAAGCAGGTGAAAAGGTACTATGGTATAAATTATACTGAAATAATCTCAGACAGATATAGAGACCTCTTTGATGGCTTTTTAGCAGACTCAAAAGCCTTAGGTTTCTATGTTGTGATCAGTAAAATGAATCAAAAGAGAAAGTGAATTGCCATGACACCTGCTGTTCTGCTTTTTAAGATAGGTGATCTTTTTGAAAAACAGTACTCCCATAATTGTCTCTTCCATACCTTTTCAGATTTATTAGGCTGAGGGAATGACAAGAGTTAAAATTTCCAAAATGTTCTTAAAAAACAAAAGGCTTAAAATGTAGTTGATCAATTGCCAATGTGACACCCATCTACAAGAAGGGTCAGAAGGAGGATCTGGGGATCTACAGGCCTGTCAGCCTGACCTCAGTACCAGGGAAGGTTATGGAGCAGATCATTTTGAGGGTGACCACACGGCAAGTCCAGGACAACCAAGGCCAGTCAGCATGGGTTCAGGAGAGGCAGGTCCTGCATGACTGACCTGATCTTCTTCTATAATGAGGTAACCTGCCTAGTGGACAAAGGGCAAGCAGTAGATCTCATTTACTTGGATTTTAGTAGGGCCTTTGACACTGGACATTCTCCTGGAGAAGCTGGCAGCTCAGGGTTTAGACAGGTTTACTCTTCACTGGGTAAGGAACTGACTGGAGGGCTGAGCCCAGACAGTAGTGGTCAATGGAGCTCAATCCTGTTGGTGGCCAGTCCTGAATGGTGTTGCCCAGGGCTCAGTGTCAGGGCTAGCTCTGTTTAATATCTTTATGAATGATTTGGATGAGGGGATCAAGTGCACCCTCAGTAAGTTTGCAGATGACACCGAAATGGGAGGGAGTATTGATCTGCTTGAGGGTAGGGAGATTCTGCAGAGGGATCTGGTTAGGCTGGATTGGTGGGCTGAGGCCAATGGAATGAGCTTCAACAAAGCCAAGTGCCAGGTCCTACACTTTGGTCAAAATAACCCCATGCAACACTCTAGGCTTCAGGCAGAGTGGTTGAATTGCTGCCTAACAAAGAAGGACCTGGGGGTGCTGGTCAATAGTTGACTGAACATGAGCCAGCAGTGTGCCCAGGTGGCAAAAAAAGCTAACAGCTTCTTGGCCTGTATAAAAAATAGTGTGACCAATGGGACTAGAGAAGTGATCATCCCCTTGTACTCAGCAGTGGTGAGGCCACACCTCGAATACTGTGTTCAGTTTTGGGCCCCTCGGTACAAGAAAGACATAGAGGCATTAGAGCATGTCCAGAGAAGGGCAACGAGGCTAGTGAGGGGTCTAAAGTATAAATAAGTCTTATGAGGAGCATCTGAGTGAACAGTGGTTGTTTAGTCTGGGGAAGAGGAGGCTCAGGGGAGACCTTATCTCTCTCTACAATCACCTGAAAGGAGGTTGGAGTGAGATGGGGGTAGGTTTCTTCTCCCAGATTAACAGTGAGACAACAAGAGGAAATGGCCTCAAGTTGCAGTAGGGAAGGTTTAGATTGGATATCAGGAAAAATTTCTTCACTGAAAGGGTTGTTAATCATTGGCCCAGGCTGCCCAGGGAGGTGGTGGAGTCACCATTCCTGGAGGTGTTTAAGAAATGTATAGATGTTCTACTTAGGGACATGGTTTAGTGGTATGTTAGTCATAGGTAGATGGTTGGACTTGATGATCTTAGAGGTAGGTCTCTTCCAACCATAACGATTCTGTGGTTCTGTGATACTGTGGCTCAGTCATTTCTTTTTCATGTTACTAATGCAAAACCCATTAGCACAGTTTCTTGCTACACTCATAGCCAAATTATTCAGAAAAAAAGGGTAAAGATGTGTCTGTGTGTGTATGTATGTGTGTTTATTCATGTATGCTTGTCTCATACAAAAGAAAATCTGCACAGGCTGTTAAGTTCTTCCTGGTTTAAACTGGCAGAACTTAGCTCCTGATGCTGCGTTTTGAATCTTAACATTCTCAAAAGTCATTAAAACAATTACGTGGAAGATGGTTTGTTTGGTTAGTTTTTAATTCTGCTGAAATGCATCCTATATTTTCCTGATTTGTACCATGTTTTTCGAGAGCAATTGTTTTATTCCTCCATGTTCACTGGATTTCTGACAGCTTAATGAGAAGTACTTGTTAAGTTTTGATTCTCACTCAGCAGTCATATGTCTTTAAGGAACTCTGCACTTGTGGAAAAAAAAAAAGAAACAAAAATATTTATCAAAAGTGAGCATTCCTCCGGGTTAATGTGCATAATAAGGAAGAGCAACATAGTTCTTTGTAATTTACCTATACCTGCTGACTTCAATGAGTGGTGTCATTTCAATCCATCAGAAAAATTGGCCCTTCTCCTTTGAAATACAAAGTGAAACAGACTTTCATTGTTATTCCTAATTACATTTGAAATCATAGTATTGACTTTTTTAATATATATGTTTATTGGAATTTTATAAATAAATATAGTTAAGAAGAAGAAAAAAAAGGAGAAAATAGAAGAAATATTTACATTAGAAAGTATAGTGAATTAATTGGATATATAGAGGCAGTATCATAGTTGGTACTTATGACAGATGGTATTTTATATTTTGATATAACAAAGATATATTCTTAATCATGTATGTCAAAGAAAAGAGACCATATGTTGTTAAACACTTCCAAATTGTCATTTAATCTGAAGGGCACTCTCTTGCATGCTACTGGATCTCTCACCATTTTTGCTTAACCAGTGCTAATCCACAGATTTTTGTTGATTATTTTGCTGTAATGCAGTGCTGAATGAGATTTGTTCCCTTTTTTATTACTTGGATGGCTGTCATAAGTGACGAAAACTTCTTTTGGTTGGACTCTTACATTCTTCCAGATTCCCCCATGCTAACCTGTCCTGGCTTGTAGTAAAGCAATCAACAGGGATTGGATTTTCTGAGGTCACGCTGTTTTTTCCTAACTCCTGGCTTATCTGGTGTATAGTTTTCCCCCAAGTCTGTGTATGGAATAAAGCAGCAATATTCCTGCAGCTATGTAATTAATGAGTTTGAGTTTACAGAACTGAGTGATGAAATTTAAGAGTTGTATGTAGAATATGAGGAATACACAGAGAGATTGGCCACAATTTTCTTGCAAATCATATGTATAGATGAACAGAATGCTGTTTGTGCTAGCGTAGGAGGAAGTCTCCAGATGTTGGTTATAATAGTAAAAAACAAACCAAACAACAATAGCAACAACAAAACCCACCCCAAAACAAACTCACGCCAAGAAACCACAGAAGATGTGATTTTAGAAAGCTTGGAATTAGGATACAAATTCACTGTGGATCAGACAAAGCATTAGAATGGTGGAGAATTATATCTTCTGTGCTTAGGCATGTAGAACACAGGGAATGAATATACACTGGGGAGTACAAGAGCTGACATCATCCATGTGTAGGGCTATAGAGCTAGAAGCAGTACACCTGATTTTTATTTATTATTATTATTATTATTTGCTTAGAGCTGTGCTTGGTAGTCAAACACTGAAAAAGTAGTAGAGGAGTAGTAGTTTCCTAAACTGCAGCCTTTTACCCTGGGAATGGACTGGAGCTCTGCCTTGGCAAACCTGTATATGAGAAAATGGTTTCTTCTGTTATCCTTGGCAAGCACTCAAAACAGTTAGAAGTGCTTACGATGACCTCTGTGACATCCCCAACAGCTTGTAAAATGCCTGATCAACTCTTTGCTGCATACAGACTAATAACAGGTCTTGTCACAGACTGAACAAAATTTTACAAGATTAAAGATAGTATTTAAGAGTGAGATTACTTTTTTTAGTCTTCTCAACAATTCTACAATCAGCTGCAGAAAGCTGTTAGAGGTTTGAAAGAGGCTTCATTAATCATGAAGCATATGATTATTGAAAACCTGCAAACAAAACTATTTTCATCTTTTCCAGAACATAGACCTGCCCATTAAAGTATGACAAATATAAACTCAGATTAATTTGGGTGAGAAGAATGGTAACAATGTATTTATCCCAGTTGAGAAGGAAAAGAGTACTAAGAAAACATTCTCTATAGTAAGCCATAATACCTTCCCTTCCTGCACACACAAATAGAGCCAAAAGATCTTGTTTATATTGAAAGCTTTAGTACTCGCCAGCCAATCCAAGTTCCATATACAGTCCTAAAGGAAACTGGACTTTTGTCTTTTTTTGTCTATTTAAAGTGATGGCTGGCTTGTGAGAACTATCTACAAACCATCTGGAGAAGATAAGGCCAAGAAAAAATCAGTCTTGCTGGAAATGCTTGTGTCGGGGGTGTCTCTGGAAAATTTTTATGAGGAAACAGAGAAGTGGGTTTGTGTCCCTGGCAATTGCAAAGGTGCTACTCCGTGAGAGACAGATTATTTATATAACTGTGTACAAGACTGTAAATTGAAGGCTATAAATTAAGAGAAAGGTGGTATGTAAAGTGGACATACTGTGTTTTTTCTGGATTATTGTAGGATGGAATGAAGTTCCACTTGAGTCTTTTTTTTCTCTTTATTCAGTGGGAGTTTTCCCCCTTATTTGTGACACAATAAAAATAAAATTTACACTTCCTTTAGTGCTTCAGCTATTTCTGCTGTTGGACTGAAACATTCCTTTATAAAAGTGCTGTGTAACTGGTGTAATGCTTTTCACCAACGTCAGGTAGTGAGACCCAAGACATAAACCCAATTTCAGTCACATCAGTGGCTATGTCTGTGTTGAGAAGTAGTACAGACTAGTAGAAATGAATCTGCAGGGCTAAACAGACAACAAAACTGTCTTTCTTTCAGCATTTTTTTTACTTTGGATAGCTCTAATTGAGTGAATGCCCATTTGCAATCACAGTGTATTAAGCATGTTCCTGCTCTGCAGTTTTTTGTATTAAAGAATCCACTTCCAGTGCTCCCAGGCAGCTTCATATGGCAAAAGAGAGCACTGAAGTGCTCCAGAACAGAGTTTTGCTTTAAAGGCACGCTCTGGATTCAAACTTAAACTTTCATGTAGATGCATGATAGGTGTCTTATTTTTTTCCTTTTTGAGGCAATAATTAACCCACAGTATGAAAAGAGAACATGGCAGAACACTGGAGAGGAGTGAACTAAAACTGAAGATTGTGAAGTCCTCCACATTGCTACACATGGCATGCCCAAAGAACTGGGTATATACAATATGTTCTATGGAGAGCCTGAGGGACCTGTAATCTGCTAGATAAAACCCATTCAGTGAATATTTTGATCCTCACAAGAATGTCACGAGGGAAAGGCACGTTTTTTACAAGAAACCAGCTGCCAGATGAGACCATTGACCATTGTTAAGATCTTTAAAATAAAGCCAAGTAATGTGAATTGGAGCAGTTAACAGATGGATGAATTACTTGTGATATAAGTGATAACCAAGTCAAAGCAAGGTGAGAAAAGGACTTGACATTGCAAAGAACAGCGGATATTTGCAGGGCTAGTAAAGACTGCTTCCCAAATAAAAGTGTTAGCTAGTGGTGAAAGAACTGGAGTGTATCTAATTAAAAATGCATACCAAAGCATGAAGAGAGAATACAAGGGTAAACAAATGGCAGAGACCAGACTTGTTTTCAATAGATGTAAAATCAATCACAACATGGTGAAAAGGTCCCGCACAAGGGGTTCAGTGTCCTGTATACAATGAAAGCAGCCATTTTGCAAAAAAAATAGATTGCTTTCAACTCAACTTGTAAAGATATGCTAAAGAAAAGCTATCCATGACTATACTGCTGGAGGACATAACGATAACAACAGTGAAAGTAATTTTAATGACTTATTAAAGGGATGGTAAGGATGATACTCTTCTGTAAAAACAGATTTCCTTATCAGCTAGAACTTTTTCCTTTGAAATTGCTTTACAAACAGGGATGCAATTTGTAGATTTTGGAAATTCTCTGATGACACAAAAGTGATGAAGAATTGCTACATAGCTTTGTTCCACAGTTCTCTCCATAAATGAATTAAATCTGTAGACATTAAATTAATAATCACAATGATATAGGAGAAAATGAGACATCTGTTTATCAGTTATGGTCTACACTTTGCTTAGGAGCTGAAAGAACCTGCACTTTCTGTTTAAATAGAAACTGGAGCTAAATACAAAATAATGTCTCTCACTTAACACATAGTTGTCTTCTTCAGAGTTACGCAAGTCATTGATCAGACCATGTTGACTCTTCTCTATAGGATGGTTGCAGTTCTTGCACTCTACCAACATACACCTCATGATGTTTTTTCACTTCATTGCCCTGACTCTTTCTTCCATGCCCCCCTTCATGGAATTCTCTACTATGCTTATAAACATGAAGGCTTGATGGATCCTTATTGTGCCTGGAAGTTTTCTGAGATGATGCAAATTATAAACAGTTAGTTAGATAGCTTAGATATTTCTCCTTCTTGGATGGTTTAGAAAATATCTATTTTATTGATTAAACACATACATCATACTTCAGTCAGTTCAGCTTTTTGTAATCTGAAGCATTGGCAGAAGGAAAAGGAAAATAAAATATAACATAATGGTTTCTTGACTATGCACATTTTGTACTCTTGTGATCATGTGTTGTTCTCTGTGTTGATCATGGTGAAAATACTAGAAGTATATAGAAAATGGTTGTTTCATTTCTGTGGTACCTGAACTGTCAGAAATATGATTTTTCAGGATTTTATTGTCCTGAATAGGCAAGCTCCTTACAAACACTGATAGAAATTGATGTAGTTTGGATAGGCAGAGTACTTGCAATTGGCAATAAACTGTTCAGGTAAGGTAAGATCCTTATTTTATTTATATTGGCTAAGTGCCATAAATAAATCCAGTAGCAATTTATTTCATCTCACTAGCTATCTTGATTCAATTGATTAAAGGCTATAAACTAATTTTAATTACATATTGTAACAGTAGGTATTTGGAGGCCCAAATATTTGGGACCATTTGATGGCAGTTTGAATCTCCATTGTAGAAATGATCTGAAGGAACTCTTAATACTGGCCAGATTTCTAATTTCATTTATTATTTTTTTCAAAATTCATATGCCTCCAGATTTTTATTTTTCATTTAGGGAGTCTTGATTTTTTTTAGCTTGAACTACTGACACTTCTTTTTTTCCCCCTATCTTATTCTGGGTCTCTAGTTCAGTCCAAGCACCAATCGAACATAAGCCTTTTCTCTGCAAAGGTAGGATGTGGAAAATGTGATCCATTTCAGGTATTTTTTGCTAAGACAAACAGTAAGACTTTCTTTCCCCTTTCAGAGAAAATAGATGCAAATATTACACCTGCACATACTATTTTTTATAAAAAGGTTTGCATATTTGTCTTTTAAGTTGCTGAGAACTAATGAGGCAACTCTCAGTGTTGGGTACTTAAGGCATCATTGATCTGTTCTGTGAATAGTTTCTGTTAATTTAAAATTAAATTATTTTAATAATATAAATAAACTTTATTTTATTTCAGATTTAGTTACTCTGCTAAAAAGAATCAATAAGACTCCTTGTTTGTTCTTGCTCTTAAAGTATTAGTCGTCACAACACTAAATGATTGTATTTTGTTTCACTGATAAAAATGAATCTAAATCCAGATAAGCAGAATATCACACAGTCAAGCAGAATGTTTGAAGCAAAAGTAAATATAAAAGCTTGCTGTAGTTAAATAAAAACATTGAAAACAGATAATGAAAGAAGGATATTAATGACTTTTTAAAAATCATTGCATTGCTGGTATCAAGTTGCTAGGTGGTTAAAATGTGATAGAAGACACAATATACAGTTGTGGCTTGGAGCCTCTTTAAGATAATGGGTTTGAATTAATATTGTGGAGAAACATCTTAACTTGTATTGAGACAATAGATTTTTCTATCTACCTGATTAAAACAATGTAACTGGTTTAATAGCCCAGAGAACTTCATACACAGATGTAAACGGCCAGTTATTAATGTCCAAGAAGACTTCAGTATCTACTACCCAATTTTGTTAATATTCAAACTTTTATCTGGTGAAGACATAAAAAAATTCAATGTATTCCTTTAGATACGTTGTACATGTTGATTATACTGACATACTCAAACTTGTTCTAAATTGCCTTTCATAGATTGCTTTAGAAGCAGAGTTTGAGGTCTAAGAATTAGTCCACAGATGCTTTATTTTTCCATAGTCTGCAGATGACAAAGTTAAGATCAGTGCTTTAAATGTGCTTTGGGGTTTTTGAGTAGTTTTCATATATAGATCATGAAATTACAATGTTTAAAGTGTCTGAAATAAAGGATGATGATTCATAGGGCATGTGTGCAGTAGGGAATTTTGGGAGGAATAAATGCATTTGTTAGTCTCAAGAACCTTTTTCTGGTAGTAGTTATACTCCCTAGAAACTACTCCACAGCATCAGATTCTTATAATAGTGTTTTTGTGGATTTTAGGAGTTTAGGGGTTTTGGCTAGTGTTTGTATACTTAAAGCTCCCACTGTATTGCCTATTCTGTAGTACCTTTCTCAGCATTTGTCCAACAAGCTAATACAACTATTTGTTCCTTTCAGTTTAGTTTTATACTCAGTATTGGGAAGCAGCTTTCCTTCACCACAAAACTTTGATATAGAAATTAAGTTACAGTTTTCCAAGATATCTGAAAAATAAGTTTAAGCAGGAGTGGTAATCTCATCTAGCTAACAATTACCTTTTGTATTCAACGTCCTTCGCTTGCTGTTTTCAGCAACTGTGGATAGCCTTTAAAAAATCATCAGTGCTTTGTTGCCTTTCTTTATGAGCACAGATGCTTACAACTTCTACTGAGTGACTGTAAGTAACATCATTTTTAATTAGAAATGCGCTGATTTAAAACTGCCTGCTCATCTTAGCTCCATCTTTCAGGTAACTGGAGCTGCTAATTACTTTCATAAACCCAGGTCAAATGGTCACTATCTGAATTCATTAACCACTCAGCAAAATATGTCTCTCTCAATTAAAAAAAAAAAAAAAGGAAAACTTTAAAAATATTTTTAAAGCTCAAATTTTGTTCTCTGTTTTCCCCCTTCACTTTGTTCTTGGTAATAGATGCAGAGTTTTGTAATAGTAGTAATACACAAGTGGTTAATACTCTTTCAGTGAATGGTTATGTAAACTAGCTCTATTCTTTTGTAATGGAAGCCAGCAAAAATTAGCTTTAATGACATATATAAGTAACCTTAAGAATATCCTGCCCCCAGTTCATTCAAGTTTTCTCTACACAACCTCTTTGTCTGTTTGTTTGTCAAGTAAGAGAAAAATTATTCCCAGTAATGATTATCAGATGTAGACTTCCCAATAATTTGTTCAAACAATAACCACAATTTGATATAGAACCCAAATCTCTTAAGCCATGTCTTCTGACTCTCTGCACAGGACACATTTTTAAATTAAATGTTTTCTATTTTTGAGAAAATGATTTGAAGCTCTTGTAAATTTTTATTTTGCAGTTAATACAGATGTTGTCCAGTCCAGAGCTGTACTTTCGTGTTACTGGTGTTGTTATACACATAAATACTCAAGTAACAAAGCATTTTATAAATGTAAGCCACCTTTACTCTCTCGAAGCCTAAGAATAGCCTGCCCACTGTGTGAAATGTGATCATGTTTCTAATTATTTGAAAATACCTTTGATATTACAGTTAGATTGCAAACAACATTTAGACTTAAAGTTGGTGAGCTATTTACATTATGAACATTGTGTAAGCCTTTTCATTTTGTGGTATTTCTTTCATCTCTTCTTTATTTCCTGAACATTTGGTAAATTTTCTTCACTGCTTACCAATAAAATTCTAGTTAGTTTTGATGCTTCCTTTGTAATTTAAAATTGGCTTCAGATACATTTGACTGACATGGATTTTATTCGTGTCATGAATAAGGTAGAGTAAGGTTTTTCTTACTCTGCTTATGTGTTGTTGCAATTAAGTTCTCTTTAATGTAGGTCAGTTGTGTTCCTTGTTGCTTCTAGCATTATGGATTACTACACAAATAGAAATAACCCTTAAATACTATCAGGTCTTTCTTATGACATAGAAAGCAGCTATCCCTTATGTATTTTGGATGAAGTGGTATTTTAGAGGAAGAACCCACTCTGTCTAAATTTGGGCATACAGATCTATTGCCTCTTGAAGTCTTAATCATTTTGCCAGTTGAATAATCAGGGTGCTTTTTTCATAAAGAAGCTAAGAGTGCTAACTATGCTATTTCATAAAGCTTGCTAAAGAATGATGGTTTTATTTTATTTTACATTGACTGATGCCAGTGGGAGGGGAAGGCATGTGTTATTATGCAGTATTCCACATAAATTTATTTCATGTTTGGATGGAGTATATATTTATATTTCTTTAGAAAAACTGGATAAAATAGGTCTTCAAACACAAGGAAATACTGTGAGTAATGCTGTCTTTCCCTTTTAAGAGTTACAAATGCTTTATATGCCTCAAGCCATCCTGGCATAAACCATTCCACAGTGCCCAAGGAGTAACACCACTATTTGGTCTTATTGGTCTATATTGGATCAATAAAGGCCTTTACAGCTCAGAAATCCCAGAGTGACATTATCAGCTCACTTGGCAGTCCTCCTGTTTTAGACCAAACATGCTACTACCTTTAAGAACAACATATAATTAAGGTCCTGACTACAAATAGTCATCAGAATTCTATGGTATTGAATGGTAAATCCTCCTTTAGTTAATTCCTCATGGAATTCATGATATTGCAGTCAATGGGAATGCCATTACTCGTATCAACTAACAGCAGTAAGATCTTCTTGGATACATTCTCCTTTTCTTACATCAAGCTATTGCTGATAATAACTATTGAACAGGTGTTCCTCAGTAAAGACAAAACCATTCCTCTATAGAGATGTAAAAAAAAAGAAGTGATGAATTTTATCTTTGGTTTGTATGAAAAAAGTTAAATTGCAAGATCATTAGTATTTATTACCATTGATATTCAATATCTATGCTAGCTGCATGTGTTCGTTCTGCAAATGTTGGTGGAAAATAAGGCCATGCATATTCCTACAACAAAGCTGTTCATTGTATAATTTCGTTTTCAGCTGAGTCTGAACTTACTGCAGGTGAAAATAAGATGATCCAGATCTGTCAGCACTGATATACATGTAGGTGGTTCCATTATTATAATTTGTGAAATGCTCACAAGCTGTTTTTGTGAGGGTGCTTATATAGAGTAATACATTAAAAAGAAGCAAGATGTTCTAACTTGTGATGGCATTGCAGTTGTGCAGTTTGTGTAAAGTGATCAAATGTTTCTAAAATACACATGCAAAGTTTTTGAAGCAGAAAATTAAGCATTATTTTATTATTGGTTTTGTGTAAGCTAAGGCTCCATACTTAGAGAATTTCCTGTGTTTTATATGACATAGAAGTGTTTATAAACCAGATGCTCTTTTTGTGATCTGGGAGTGTAAGAATAACACTGCTGTTCTTATATTGACACAGATATTAGCTGATATTAGCTTGTGACTTATCCCTGTTTATTGAAGAAAGATTTGTTGAGTTAATACCAATAGGATTTCTGGACTTTTTCATAGTTTAGAGATGACCACTCTGCTTGTTTTGATCTATTCTTACATTGTACTTCCAGCTGTTGTTTAGATTTGCAGTGATTAGCGTGTATAGTATGTGTAATAGATGTTAGAACCAGTCTGCCACTCTGATTAAAATAAATTACTGGAAAAAAAATCCAAAAACATAACTTCAAATATCTACTTTTGATAAGCTTATTGAAAAGAAAGGTTTTCAGTATAATAAGATAATATAACTGAGTATCATCCAATACTTTATGAGCTGAATTTCAATCCTCTCCCCTCCTTCCCTCCGATGTTCAGAACAGTAGTAAAATGATGCTTATATTAAGAGGTTTTATTAAGACTGACTGATGTAGTTAGAGAAAAAAATGGATAAGGTTTTAGACTTATGGCCTTTTCATAAAGTCATTCTGCTAAATTTACTTCTGAAATGATACAGATTTAAGCTTGAGCTCTTGTAACTGTATGAATATGCCATTTGAGAGCTCTGCTGAGGATGTTCAGTCCACATATGAATCTGTGTTTGAGCTCGAACAAGGCAAATGACCAGTAAATTCTTTATGAAAAGAGAGCAAGCTGGAGTCACCTAAAGTGAGGTAATCCTGTGAATGCTTAACCATATTCTCTACTTTAGTCACATGATTATGGCACTCCTAATCTGTAAAAAAATTGCTTAATGGGCACCGACACAAGCAGAGTATTCCTTATGATGTGAAATTAAGGGCAAAGTATGTTTTGTCTATCCGTGAAAACAAAATTCCTGCACTGAAGTGTAGTCAACTATGTAAAAAAAGCGAAGTATTGAAAAAGAGCTTCCAATTTTTTGCATAAATAGCAGCTCTGCTTTTCTTCTCTTTAGTTCTGGCCAGTGTGCCATTTCTGAAATATTCAAACAAAGAAACCACAAACCGCTAGTCACACCACAATACCAGCTTGTGTTTACATTGCCAGCTCTCCAGATCATGATCCTATTGAGCGCACATAGAGCGAGTGCGTGTACACGCGCCCATCCACCATCAGGAGGGATGCAACTGTAAACACAAGCTGGTATTTTGGTGGGGGCACACTAATATGGCGCTTGGAGGGGTTGGAAGGTGGAGGGTGAATTATGGATCCAGAATTGCCTTGTATTTTTCCCTTTAAGTTAGGCTGCTTGCACAGTAGCTCCTTTTCAAACTGAAATGTTCAGTTGTTTTAAGAGCAGGGCCTAGTTTTATTCATTTTAAACTATATATTCAGACTTAAAAGAAGTGATAAATAAGAACACTAATACTAGCATACTAATAATACTAATACTAATAATAACATAAGCTAGACAATGATGTATAGACCATTTTACAGGGAGTTCTCGCATGTGTGGAGGGTGAGTAAGAACGATGTCGCAGTATTTACAATCTATGCAATTCTTTGCTGAACTATCCAGTAAATCATGTTGCTTAATATTAAACTAAACACTAGAAAAGTCATTAAAATGATATGGTGAGAGAAAAATTATCTTAAAATTTGGGGAATCTAAGATATATATTTGAATACAAACTCTTAAGATACAGAGAACCTGATGAGTAGACTGAAGGGTTGAAATGTATATAACTAGATATCTCTAAGAACTTCTTTATGTTATCTATTGCTTAATTTAAAAATGCCTGCTGTCTCTATTTTTGTTTTTAATCAGTGAAGTAGTACTATTTAATTAAGGCTAGAGTGCCTGAACAAAGCTTTTATCTGGAGAAAACTTGGTTTTGCTGCTTACAGATCAAATGTTGCCATTAATCTTAATGGAAATCTCATATTTGCACCTATCTGAAGTTGATAAGTCTTCCTTACTGGCCATTCGTAGCCATTTTATCCTGTCTTCTCCAAGAAGAAGGAAGTGTAGTATTGCTGAAAGAAGAAGTATATTGCTCTTTTGAGAGGAGAGAACAGCACACTGGATTGCATGATCATTCCATGGCTTTAAGGAACAGAACAGAGGCATGAACAAAAGGGAAGCTGCTGTCTTCAGAAGGAAAATAGTTTCCCTCTAAAATCTGACTAGTCTGATAGCTTCTCCTAGGGTGAGAGCAGCATGTCCTAATTTTCAGCCCTTTCATATTAACACGTTGTGTTAACAGCAGCATTTCTGAGCTAACTCCTTTTAATGCTGTGTTTTTCTTAGCAGACATTTTAAAGCACGGGGAAATAAGTCAGATTATAGATACTAAAATAGCTGCTTTATAAATTGATTAAATCCTTTTTTTTTGGATGTGTCAGAGGGAGCACAGGACTCAAAAAACCCAGCCATAGACTTGGTTGTGAACTGTCCACACTTTATGTAAATTGCATAACATCTTGTTTCTTAGTATATATCTGGTTAAGTAGAGTGAAGAAGGCTGTTTACCTGCACTTAGACTTGTAACATTTGATATATATGCATTTTGAGCGTTTGGAATTACTAACTGGAAAAGATTAAATATAATAATTGCTGACCCTTATAATCATTGTGATTCTTTTAGAACAGTAATATTCAGGAGATTGTAATTCAGCCACAAGTTCTGAAAAGATACACAAAGCTTAAAAAAAACCAACCAACATAATCATAATCAAAATCATAATGTAATTAAGTAAGTCTGAAAGCAAGATATTGTCATCTGCACCTTTGGGTAGTTCATAGTATATTAGAGATTAGAGAAGGAGCCAAAAAGGGATACATTTTCCTTCTTACTGTTGTTATATTTGCACTGTTAAATCACTGATATTTTTACAGGTAAGCTTTATTTGTGTGAAAAATCATGTTTTGATTTGATTTAATGGAAGCTGAGATTCTCAGTGTGATCCATCACACAGTATTGGGAAATTTTCAGTAAAATCATGAGAGTTAGCAAACTGCTGAAAGCTTAACGAACTAAAGCTGTGGTAGAATGAATTGGTAGTTAGTGAGAGGTCCCATCTCACACTTCCATCTATATAAATGGTTCATAATCTTGTTTTAACGTGTTTCTTTCCTGTGATTGTTTTGAAATTTAGATCCTCTTCCTTTCACACTGATGGGCAAGGAGATGTGGGGTGACTTCCATCCATACAGACTTGCTACTTGTTTCTGTGAGCCTTTCATCTCACTCTGATGTCCTTATGCATGGCCAAGGAACACACCCAACAGGAAAAACAAAGCTTTCAAAGACTTACCTAGACTTAAGATAGAAAGTTTTTTTCTCTGAGAGGGCAGAGCAGTAGAGATCCATTAGGCATTATTATTGGAAAGAGCTGTAACTCTAAGAGATCTGCTCAGTGTGTTTCCCAGTCCTTTTGAGAAAAACAGCAAGAAGTGATAAATGCAAATCTTGCTAATATTTCTCCTATATCTATGCTTTCTGCTAGTGGGTTTTTTACTACATTTTACTGTAGAATGTTGGGTTTCTATGAAATCATGTCCACCCAAACCACAATGTTCTAATTCATGGCTTCATAATTTCATTTTACAGAATTCTTACAGGGTTATTATGTTGTCATACAAATGAACATTAAACTGACCTGTAAAAATAGTACAGCTGTGGTAGTAACTATAGCTATACAGCTATTAGTAATACAAAGCTATGGTCCTGTTTTTTAGTATAAATTCCTTCTTTAATACAGAGCAGAAAGAGCAAAATAGGGAAGACTGTATTTCTGAATTCCACAGCTGAGGGAGTTGGCAGAGATCAGTCACTCTTTAATTCCAGTTTAAAATGCACCAAAGATAAAAAGACTAATACTAAACTAAGACAAAAATTCCTGGAGCTGGTATGCAATTAAATGATTGCTGTGAATAGGAACCATGTAGCCAAATCCCACCTGTACACACTTTTGCCTTCTGCCAACATGTTGCTATGACAATTTCACTTTATTTATTAATAGAAATAATTATTAGCATAATTTTAAACTGTCAAATTGTGGATTGTCTTTCATATTTGCTGTGTGTGTATTGCATGTGTTTTAATGCAGTACATGGAAGAAAACTGTTTTGAAGTTGTAACTCTACATAATTTCAGATTTTATGTACAAATTTCAAAGTAGTACTGAAAACACTTGCAAAATATATACATCATATATAGTAAAGAGTTTCATAATGTATAAACTGATTTTGACAGCATAGCACCTGATAGAGGATTACTTTCAGAATTACTTACCTGAAAATTTTTTTCCTCAAGAGCTATTCTCTTAAAAGGTTTTTACTGACATTTCAAAGTAATGTGATGTATATTTGCATATAGGAAACAGTAAAATAGTTTTTGAAATGCATTGCATTACATTTGCAATTAAATGTTTTTAAATGTTCTTTGAAGGGTCAGGTTATATCTTGCATGGGTAAAACTCAGTTCAGCATCAAGTATAATCAGCTGGTAGATTCACATGTGCCAAGTGGCTGAAAATACATTAGATGAAGTAAGTTACTATTACTCTTGCTATCACTGTAATTGATGTGCTTGTTGGATTTTTTTCCTTGGGGGAGGAGTATGGAATAACTTGCCTTATGCTTGTTTTGAGGAAGTTCCTTCAGAATTAGATCTTATTTACAGTAAATCCAAGGCTGTGGTTCCACTGAAGCTGAAGCCAATCTAAATGTTGATTGCTGCAAACCCTACTTTTGGCCATATGTTACCACTGCTTTCCCTTGAGCTGTCTTTGCTGTGCTCTTCTCCAGCATTTTCACTGGCACCTTCCTTCATCTGACTTTAAACTGAATCTCTTGGAGCTCAATGACCTGCTGCTAACTCAGAGAAGTGTATTTTATAAGACTGCTCTTCTGTTTCTTTGGCTTTCTTATGGGGTCAGATAGTACCTATACCAGGGAGGCATGCAACCAGGTTTAGGAACAAAAAAAAAGCAGCTGGATAATCTGTTTTGATAGGGGCTTGTGTTTAGACCAGCCTAGTTGTACTGTCAGGCTGCATCCTGAATAGTGTTCTGCCATGGAACAACTCACTGCTTGGGGAAGGCAACAGGGGTTAGTGTCATCCAAACACTACTGCTGATGCTATGCAGTGGGCAGAAGCACTTGGCAGAAAGCACTCTGAGTCAGACCAGTTCAAACTGTCATGAAACTGCAGCTTTAACTAAGGAAATTGGGTAGCTGGCTATGTGTTGCTTAGGAATTGTCAGAGTATATTAGCTTTTAATTTAAAACAATGTCATGTTTCTATTTAAACAGAAGTAGTGTTGTAATGGGTTAAATGTGTTGTTTCAGGATGGCACACTGAAACACTTTGAAATTAGTGTGGTAACATTATTTAGTTACTAAATTATTGTACAATAATTATTGTATAATTGTTGTAATTAAAGTTTTGTAAATATTTAAGAATGGGAATTTGAACCTGATTTCTTTGGCCTCCTTGGACGTTCTGCTCCTCAATGAAGAATTAGATACACTCTCAAATTCCCTAAAACTCATGAGTGATAGCATCTTACTACAAAATTGGTCACTTGGCTCTGTGTTATGACAGCAGACCCTAGCAGATTTTAAACATTTAGATCTGACTGCTGTCAAGGCTTTCTTCTTATGTAGGAATGTCCTGGTATTGCATTAATTATTCCATGACTACCAGTGCTTCTGAAATGATGTACAGATCCTTTTAAAATGTAATCAATACTGATTCTCAAAGTATTTACAAAAAGAATCCCAGTATCTTAAATTGTGTCATATTAGATGTGCAATATTGTATCATTTTAATTATCTCAAAGCATTTTATCTAAACAGTATTAATGAGGTTAATATCCATAAGAGGACAGATTTAGAATCTCATTGCTAAAACTGGTCAAATAATTCATAATGAATTATTCACCTTGCTTTTTTTTCATGAACTCTTGGGGAACAGATTGTGATTTTCTCAGAAGGATTAATTATTCAAAGTTATTCACTAAAAAAACTACATAATTCTTGGGCTCAGTTTCTTGGTGAGCAATATATGGTGAACATCTGACCAGCTCCAGTATTGCAGATTGTATGAAAGTGGGGTGTTTTCCTATTGTGACCTTTCCTGACCAATTTAGGTCTCCCTGAGATGAAATGCTTATAAGACCTTTTTTCTCATACTGTCTAGGGAACTGTCCCTTTTAATCTGACAAAGACATACAGTAGCAGTCCTAAAACTACTACAATATTGCCTCTGTCTTTCAGTTCCTAAATATTGTATGCTTTATCATGCTTTTGCCTAGTTTTCCATTTCTTACTCTTCAACAAGTTCGTTGTCAGTCCTATAAGGATGATATGGGTTTCTATCTTGAATCATACATTGAAAATTTCTTAGTTATTGGTGAAAATGTTCATTAAACGTGAGTGATATTTTGAATTGCTTCTCTAAACCAAGCAAACTGATTTTAATGTTTTAATGTTATCTAAATTGTGTACTATTCAGATTCAGACTTTTTTTCTGTAGTAGTTGATATCCATAGGCACATTGCTTTCTCCAGCTCTCAGATATGGAAGCTAGCAATCTCTGCTGTGATCTCTTCATTTTCTGCAAAGACATCTCCAGTGGAATGGCTACAGTTCTGGAATAGCCATGAATTAGCCGCAGTTATTAAGGTTTTGCAAACATTATCTAGAAATATTGGTCCAATCACAGCTTATGCTACTTTCCTGTATAGTTTTTCCTTTCTTTCTCAAGAAAAATCCAGTTCTGAAGTTGACTCTCTCTCACTGAGAGCAACTTTGTCTTCCAAGGAGGAAGTGTTCTAGAGAATCATCTTATGGCTCTTTTAAGTTCATAAGCTATTGGTCTGCAATGTTCAAATCATGCCCTTCAGGTGCAAAAATATAGCATCATCTTTTCACATTGGAAAGCTCCATATCACTAAAATGCTTAAATACTGGAAAGAAAGCAACAAGAAGAAAACAAAGCCTTTTGTGTTGTTCACATGAATCATATGGAAAAAACCAACATAGGTAGCCTACTGGCACTCTGTCTCCTCTAGTACCATCACATTTAACTGACTTGTTTTCTTCTTCAACCTTTGCTCTTCACAGCTTCTCTTCAGTAATGCCAGCAAAACGTACTTGTAAAAGTACAGCCAACTATCTTCTGCCCCAATATACTATTATAGGAGTTGAAGGATTGCTTTCTACAACAGAAAAATTAGGACTGGATTGGTGGACAAAGTTCAGAAATTCATTGCAAGTGACTTGTCTTTCTTAGCTGTCATCTCAGGACTGTGGAGAAGAGTTCAATAATGAAATATTAGAATACTCAAAGTGTAAGATTGCTCAATTAACATTAAAATTGATTTATTATAGTTCTATTTCCTATATCCTCATCTCTACTCCCACCCCTCAATATCCCAAGTAATCCTAACATTACCTCTAGATCTTAAACCCCCAAGACACTCTCTATTCCTTTAGTAGGACATCTCCAGAATTATTTTGGTTCTGTATTTCCTGACTTTCCATAGATTTCCATTGAACTGTAAGCATCAGAATTATTTTTATTAAATTGTGCCTTACATCTTTTGAGATTATATGTTCAATATACCTAGGCCTGTTCTTTAAACTTAGATGATCAAGACTTATGTCATCATTAGAATAGAAGTTGCAAAGGGCATGTGTGAATGCAAAATATTTCATTTATATGTACATATATATATTCAGGAGAAGGCTTGAAGGCCATTCTTTGTCCAAATTACAACTTGAAAAGCAAATTCTTTAAAGGAAGAAATTATCAGATCCTATGATATTTTATATAAAATTGGGATGTGGGTAAATAATATGAAACTTTAAAACATACTTCAACTATGGCACTTTTAAAGAATGGATATGTTTTATGTGTTTATGAGACACTGGAAAGAATAAAAGAGTGGGCCAATAAGGGTGTTGAAGAAGGATTTGCAACCTGGAAAAAGACATCAAAAATAATGATCCAGAAAAGCACAGAGACTGGAAACTCATTTGAATGTAATTGAATATCCTACAGACAGATTTTCCTCTGGTGTCCAGCTGAATTATTGTTTCTGTCAAGCTAGCCTTTTGCTGTAGTCATCTTCAGGTGAGGATTTGTATCGCTCTGACTTTGGGACCTTAGTATTTCAAGAATTGTTTCCCTCAAAGATCTGATTTTTCAGGATCTGTGAAGATAAATGTGTATGTATTCCAGTTCCAGCTGAAATCCAGGATGTATGGATCTGTTTGTGCCCCCACTTTGCTCTAAGTTGTGTGCGATGTCAATTTGATGATGGAAAAGAATGGTGAAAAATTACGTTCTACATCTAAAGATATTTTCTTTGTCTGACTAAATTATCGGTTGCTATTTAGAAATCCACCGTTGGGCTTCGGTCGGGAAGGCCTGGTTTGCAGACAAGAGGGGAGGGCACAGGCAGATTTCAGACTGTTGCGTGACGGAGGCAATAGTACGGCAGAGGAGCCCCGGGGTGGGGCGGCAGCAGGTGCCGTTGAGCTGGAGCCGGTGCCGGTGCCGCTGTCGGTACTGGTTGTGGCTGCCCGCGGCGGCAGGCGGCTCCGCGCTCAGCTGCTCGGCCCTGGGAGCGACACCTCGGTCCGAACAGCCTCGGTTGGTAACCGAAATAGAGCTGAAGTAAAGGCACACAAAGGCGTTCCAGCTAAAAAGACAATTACTGAGTAATAAAAGAGAGGGTGCGTGGCAGCGGTGAGGGGCTGGCTCCCGCCGCACGGCAGGATGCGGCACGTCCCTTCCTGAGGCACCTACCCCTGGCAAGGAGCGAGCTTCCTGGCCTGTCTCCGTGGAGAATCCGCTTTTTCTTCCAAATCCTAAGCGCGCTGAGGTCTTTACTCGTGAAAATAAGACTATTAGGAATTCACAGATTATCGAAAACATTAGCTAATCACCCTACGCCTGTCCTAGAAGAGACAGGCAGGCGCTGGGGAAAGCGCTAGGGACGGGCTGGTGTGAAATGCAGCAGCCTTGCAAAGCCTTTCCAGCTCCAGCCTGCTAGTACAAGAAAAGGATCATGTGAGGATCCTTTGAAAGGCAATGTTCTGACTAAAGCAAGCCACTGCATTAATTGGGAGTCTTTTATTCATACATGCTGGGCTAAATAAAGCGAGCTGGTTTGCTGCAGCAAGCTGGTGAAAATACATAAAACTAATCCTTTCGTTTACTTTGTCGTTGATTAGAGTATCCATAACAAATGCACAGTACTAAGAGTTCCATGTAGCACTGAACATCTTTTCAGGGAACGGGATAAGCATCTTAAACTAAAACAAAATGACCAAACTTTTTTTCCCCCCTTTTTTTTCCAGTCATTTGAAGGGGCGGAGGCAGAGGGAAGCGCCAGTTGCCACGATTCCCTACTTTCGAGAGCTGAAGCTACAAGGTATCCCTTTGTTGTTTTTTTTTAATCGCCTGAAGTTAACTTTCATGACGGAGGCAAACTCGGCAGGACAACAAAGCTTTGATCTTTGTGTGAAGGAAGAAAGTAATAGAGTGAAAGTCTCTCCAGAGGGTAATTATTCTTTGGCCACTCAGGCAAGAAGTTCCCTGTCACTGTTAAGGTTAATATTAAGGTAGCTCCACTATACTTTCCCATATTAAAAAAAAAAAATCCTTCCCAGAATGTTATACTATTAATTGCCAATTTGCATATGTGTGCAGCTGCTGTTTTGGCTCCGATCTTCCATCCGATAAGCTTGCTGGAGGTATCACAGAGCACTTGGCAGCTTTCCTATTTGAAAAGAAAGCCTTCCTAACTACAGAACAGCTGATAGTCTATCAGTGATAGACCCTGATGGCGTGAATTACAATTACACTACTTTTCACACTAAATCTGGGTGATAGCTACTTGGAAAGAAGTTTCATCATTTTTTACCACAAACTGGAAAAAGAATTACATGGTCATGCTGTGCTTTTAAAGGCAGTTTGGTTCACTTTTGTCTATTTAACACCTAATTCCGAGGAGTCCATAGGCATCTGGAGATCTGAACATCGCATAATGAATTCACTGTTTAGATGGGAGATTTTTTAAATCTACCTCAAATTACATTTATTAACAAGGCGAGCAGGAAGTGTTAGAGTTGTTAGACGCTTCATTTATTAAATAATTTGTGGGTATTTTCAGTTGTCATATCCAGAGTCATGGGGATTTACTTATTTTTTAATTAGCAATTCCAAAACAATGCTACCACAATTTAACAATTCATCACGTAATCCGTGGCAGTTCAGTTCAACCACTAATGCTAGATAATTCAGTTTGTTATTTTGATCTGTTTATAACTCATTTTGTTGTGATAAAGAGAACTGCTGCCTTGAAATTAAACGGCACGATTTCCTATGGATCTTGTTGCAACCTAGAAGCTAACTATATCGTCTTTGTCTACCTATTTCTTAACATTATACTTGGTATAGCAAAGCAATAGTAATTTTAAAGTTTCACTTATTTGTTCTCTCGCTTCATGATTGTTCCCTATTTCGACTTACTGTGTTATCATTTACCGCTGCGGAGGAGGAGGTGGGGAGAAACGCAAGCGTCAAAGTAAATTTAATTGTAAGAGTAAGTCACCCATATTGCTGCCGAGGTCACGATGTCTAAACTTTTTTCTTTATATATCAGCAAGTTAATTTAGCAAGGTGCTGCCCTGATAGTTAGATGTAGCTGTTTAAATATCTTATAAAGACATGGTGGAAAGCCTGACTCCTGACGTAGCTAACCTAACAGAAAATAGACTTTGTTTTCCTTTTTTAGTTGCTTGCTTTATTAGATTTCTCACTCTAGCAGATTATCCAAAAACTACCCATTGATTGATCGCCCGTAGAGCTGCATTTGGTGTAAAGAAAAACTTCACAGCTTTATTGGCTCCCAGGAGACAAAACAAACATAACAAGATATTCGTATTAATACAAACAATGCAACAAATGAGAAAATCATCCCATTTAAATAAGCCGGTAAAGTCAGTCCAGTGTACATCCCCGCCTCTGCTATCCTAGCCATGGCAGCTCAACTAATCACCAGCGCTCTCAGGCACGGGTCCCTAAGGGAGCTGCGTTGTTGCTCAGAGCATCTAATCATTGCAAACACAGTTAACCTAAGAAAATGCCATCAAATAAAACTTTTAAGAACCTACTTTAACGCTATTTTACTGCATCTTTGCGACTTTAAATATAAATATTGAGATTAGTCTATTTCTTCAAAAAGATTTTTGCTTTTTTTTTTTTTTTTTTTACATACCTGGACCTGAAAGCTGTTGCTCATTTTTTTAGGGCACCACACATCTAATCGTAACAAGGCGTTTATTTTGGGAAGAGAAAGCGAGAAGATTCGAACTTTCTGACATTTATTCTGAAAACAAAGAACGGGACATGTCCCTTTAGCCTTGGGAAAAAAAAGTCCAAGGAACAGTTTTATTTTTAAAAGAAGAAACTTCCCTTCCCCACACAAACACGCCCACACACGCCATGAACTTTTTGTTTAAAAGAAAGCTAATGCCTTTTTGCTTCGCCTGCGAAACGTCACAAAAGGAAAGGGACCTTTTTTGAGGACAGCAAGCCAGAAAGTACCCTCGCAGTGTTATTTCCTACGAACTCTTTATCAAAAGACGCAACCAGTCTGTTGTATAGTAGCATTTTCTTCACTGGCATTTTCTTATAACAGCCATTTTCTTCACCCTTTAATGGAAAAGTCACTTAGGCCCAGTGGGAAATATGGACCTTCTGAAATACTGTGGGAGTCTTATCATCCTTATCATCTTGTTACCCTCACGCAAAGGGCTAGGTAATTACTAGTCTGGCATTCTGGTAATCTCTTTGATAGACTGACTAAAATCAAAGCGAAGCTGGATTTGTTGGCCACACGATTCCCTTGAAGTAAGAGATTCTACAGTTCTGAGAATCGCATCACGTTTCAGGTGCTTTTTCCACTGGATAGTGGGGTCGAAAAAAGGCTGAAGGATCTCCCTTTTCTTTCTGTGTGTGTGCCGTCTTCGGACCGGAAGGGCATTTCTTGGCATTCCTGGCATTCTACATGAAACGGAAAGCAAGGCTAGCATGTAAATGTTTGCTGCAGTTACGCCCATTAGGTTTTAATGGGCTTGACAACTTGAACGCATGACTACAAGCTCCCTGCTAAATAACATCTGTATTGGTCTGTTTCCACACTTGACCGTGGATCCCCGGACCCGCCCGCTACGACAGAGCTTTGCCTAAACAGTCAGGAGCACGAGGTGTACCGTGTTGGGTCCTCTGTGCGGGTATTGTTTTTATTGCCTCTTTCGGTGAGGCGTTCAAGTAATTAAACAACAAGCCCCAAACACGTAAAATTAAAATAACTTCCAAAGAATTTTTAAAGCGTACAGCTTTTTGCTCTCTTAAAAGAGATATTCGCAGATTACTACACGTCTTCAAATAGTTGCAATTGCAGTCATGGCATATAATGCCAAGTTAGGATTACACACAGTAAATTTTAAAATGACGACTCTTAAAACCTTACTAAAGGTGTAGGAAGCTATTTCATGACCAACTGATAAAGTATTTTGTATTACCTTCCAACTACGTATTCTCAGATTTATCTTGCCTGTAATGCCTACGTGTGTATACACATAAAAAATACATGAAGTTAAAACTTTAGAGAAATGCAAGGAGTAGTGTGCTGAAGAAGATTTCTCACATGGTAGAAAAGAATGAAAGGAAGTTTTAATGGTGGAAGGAAACATGCTGTTCGTGTTCTCTGTGCAGAAGAGGGCTAAACCTGGCGACTTTACATTCGAAGACTTTCATCATTCTTTGAATACTTAGGGACACTAAACTCCGTGAATAAAGAAATCACATTAATCCGTTCTAATTAGGGATATTCCTGTTGCTACTGTCTTGTATCACTTGAGGCAACTGGGAATCTATAAGTAACAAGCTTAGTTGATCTGTATCAACTGTAGTTAAATGGACACATGGATGAGAACTCTATTAAAAAGTCAGTGTATGCGATTTTGGCTGCTGAGTCTCCGTGGGCTTTCACATCTCGGATGGCATGGAGCCCGAGGTTTCTCTCCCGTGCTCCTATTGAGCTTGGACGTGGCTTTTTTACGCCCCCACCCTTATGCACAGAGTTATGTACATGTTTCCACATATTAAAAATGTAGTGCACTGCTCGAATTGACAACACTATCAGAGCCTCTTCAGACTTATCCATCACCAGGTCTATGTGTCCCTTGAACAGTATCACTCGTGCCAGCTGGTTGGTCTGGTCCTGTACTGGAAGAGATCTCACATAAGACTACAATGATGTTTTTCTCCTGCTCACTTCACATTCTGTACTTCCTCGTACAGCTACTGTAATCCTTTTAACCCAACAAAACCCTCCAGCTCTCGATTGTTGATAAACTGATGGGTCGGATGGCCTTTCATCCTGGTTGTCACCGCTGAAAAAAAGTGCTAATGGACATTTGTAGATAGGATTCTCGCCCGACCGGAGGCTCAGTTTCTGCTGTGCAGGCACGGTCTTGTCACACAAAGGCTCGACTCCACAGACCGTCTGCACGTACACTCTTTTGCATGCACACTGACCCCAGGAATAGTTTACGTGGGTTTTCAGGGCACCTGTTGTAAGCAGATGTTCTGACAGTCTCACGGTCAGCAATCTCAGCGACTTGTTTCATTCCGTTATCCCCTGTACATGAGTAACCAGTATACAGGAGCTTTGTGATGGCGAGAAGGGCAATAATCAATAATAATAATAAAAATAATAATAATAAAAAAACCAAACACGAAAACAACTCCCCCAAAACCTATTCTTTGTCACTCGTTTGCTGGCAGCGTATCAGTAACGGCAGGAGGGGTGGCACTGCAGCTGTACGGGCTGCCCTGCTTCATCCATCATTACCTAGCAAATGAGCCGACTAGCTTGTGGGCAGGTACAGAAGCCCTGGCAGGCAAGCAAGAGAAGAGATTATTTTTGCATATCTTCTGTGAATCTCCAGGGTATTCAGTGGTGTTCCTGATCTCAAATGCTTGTAATTAAGAGGATGGCATCTTTGGGCTGGAGAACTCCGGAGAAAATAATTTTTCACAGCACCTAGAGGGCTAGATGTTGCGCTTGGCGACAGATGGGAAACCTTTATGAAGGCTTGGTAACCTTTTGCCCTGGGAGACTATACGTTTTGACACTGCAGGATTACAAGGATATAGATGTTTTTACTCGGGTGATAGTGTGGTGATTTTTTTAAAACAACGACTCACTTATTAAAGTATTTTAATGAACTGTGCAAACAGCGAAAACCTGACAAAGCTTATGTCACTGCTGAGAGCAAAAACATCACCATTAACCATAGAGTGTTTTGCTTATGGAGACTTCTATATTGCACAGAAATAAGATATAGGAAAATACTAGTGGATAAGATTTCATATTTCCAGATCATGATCTCAGGAGAGCCATGTCACTTCAATTAATCCTTTTAGTGACTTAAAGATGTCTGTGAATGTGAATAAAGTTGTATTTTAAAAAACGATAGAAAGAGAAAACAAGACTCATTCACATTCCGAGTCTGCTTTCTGTCTCACACGTATTACATTTCACAAAACAGATAGAAACAATAGAGCTTATTAAGAAAAACTTGTTTTGAATGGCAAATTAAGCATAATGAAAATACACACGTTTTTACAAGTAGTTATTTTTTTCACCATTTGAATATTTTAAACCTTTTAAAAAGTAGGTAATTGTCTCTGCAAAATGTTTTTCTTTTAGCTCATTTTCACGATATCACCCTGCTATATATCTCTTCAAAATTTTTCATTCGGTCAGCTCAGAAACCTTGATAAGCAAAGCACCTTGTCTGCGGCCAGATATTAACCAATAGGGGTGCCCTACCCCAGCTATTTATGAGCAGCATCAGTGTTGGTTTCCAGGCTGAACAGGCTGATGATCAGTCCACACTATGGCTTCTCAGGCAGGAAAAAAAAAGAAGTGCTTATTAGATTTGGGAAGATGTCTCGGCATTGATCTTTGATGCAAATAATTTTTCAGTGCAGCATAGATCACAATTTGTTACCAGTTTGGAAAATCATGCAAAATCAAGAAACAATTCAAGACTCTTTTAATGAAAAGTAAAAACATAATGGGAAGTCAGTTCTTTCTTTCACCCTTATGTACAGTTAAAAAAAATTATAAAGATAACAGCAAAGAAAGACAAGTTTTTATCTCCATTCCCTATATCCCTAAATTTAGAAGCATAGAAAAAAAATTCCTTAAAAAGAGCAGAGGTTATCTTGAATTTGGCTTTATATTGTAAATACATTAACCCAATATTCCTGATTTGCACAAACTTGTGTACCTACTGTTATAAAATCTCACAAAATGTAAAGCACTCGAATGTTGAGCATTACAGTGGACTTCATTTTTCTGCTTCTTAGGTATTGGAGCGATCTGGGAATTTATTTTTACAGTCTAAGATGTCAGTATGCCACAGAAGCATGAAAATCTCACCATCTGTATGCTCATGGACAATCTCATCAAGTACACTCCACGACAGACTTAGAATAACAAAATTTAAACGCTATTACTACCACGTAGTCGTACATGCACTCAATCTATTTTAAATTGCATTCAACCTGAGTTATCGTGCTGCTTACCTCAGGCCTAAAACAGTTTAAGCCCTTTCAATGTTTGCTTAACCACATGAATCCTGTCATAAAACAGGCACATGCTATTTGAAGTAACTCGTGCTAAATTAAATGAGAGGTTACACAGAGATGCATATAATTTAATTTTGCCAAGTGCTGATCCATAATCCATTGAAGGTTCAGGACTCAAGCAATGGCTTCACCTGGCAGCTTACCTAATGTGCTGGGCAGTGTCCTTCTGGATATGTGTTACTTGTCAGTGCCAGGAAATGAGGATATGTTTTAGTTGTAACTCTGTTATAGCAGACACTACATAGTTTAGATTAACTCCTTTCAGTAGTACAGCATCAATGTGTTATTCCCTTAACATAAAACATACAGATTATGTAAATCTGTAATAAATACTATTTTGAAGTGTATAGTAATCAGAAATCTTTCAGGGCAGGATGGAATGGAAACTGAGAAATATTGGAGAGTAAACATTCCAACGCTCATTCCTCTGCTTCTCCCTGGCAGAGCAGAGCACTTGCTGTAGCTCGGCCACTAGTGCTCCAATGCTGGGCTTTGCCCTTTGACTCCTGCAGAGTGTGGCCGTCCTGGTAAAGCTAGGGTCGGAGCGATCCC
Organism: Bucco capensis; assembly: GCA_013396975.1. Classification (NCBI taxonomy): domain Eukaryota; kingdom Metazoa; phylum Chordata; class Aves; order Piciformes; family Bucconidae; genus Bucco; species Bucco capensis. The sequence goes on from VWZO01015368.1 coordinate 435,357, forward strand.
GCGCGAAGTGTTTCTTCTCTCCCTTCAGACCCTGTCACACTGTTTGTAAATGTGAAGGCTTGTTCTTGGTCCGAGGGAAGACCAGCCTTTTCTGTACCTCCTCACGGGGTGCAGGCTGGGGACAGGCAGTCATTCAGCCTTGTAAGGCCAAGCGATCCGAGAGGCAAAAGCGGCGGTGGAAGGGAGGCTGTACGACTTGATTACACTATTTTTAGTATTCCGGACTCCAGTGGCTGAGCAAAGCTAAGAGGGCAATGGAGCCCCTGGAGCCCGTCAGTAGCTGAGGGAGCTCTGCATCTCCCTCACCTTTGGGCGTCTGGTCTGGGTCTTCAGCGGCAGGTTGTCTCTTACTAGGCAACACTGCTGCGCTGTTGGCTATCGCCCGTCCTCTTGTGGGGAAGAGGGAGCCAGGATATCAGCATAAAGGACCCACAGGTCTTGTGCGAAGAGCCCCTCGTCTCTGCCCCTTGTGGGGACGCATACTGACGGGCTCCTGGAAGGCGCCAAGGACGAGGTCAGAAATCTACCACTGATACCCACCAGCCTGACAGATCCCCCCGGGTGCTGCCTGTCCTGCCGCGCCGTCCCACCGGGACCCTCTCGGGGTTACCACCCGTGCTGGCTGTGGGGTTCTCTGCTGCTGAGGGGCCCGAGTCTCTCGGGTTTGCCATGCGGCCAGAGAGAAGGAGGGATCGCGGCAGGCAGGCGGAGGGAAGGAAGGAAAAAAAGAAGGAAGAAAGAAAGGAAGGAAGGAAAAAAGGAAGGAAGGAAGGAGGCCGGGCTGATTAGCATGCAGCAGCGCTCGCAAGCCCGGCTCCATTGTTTTAACACCTCCCTTCTCCTCCGCGCCAATCTGTCACCGTTCAGCAGGCGAACGCTGCTGCCTCGAATGCTGCTCTTCTCAAATGAGACGGATAATTAGCTGCCCCGCACGAATGGCGCACTCTTCTCACCCCTGATTGCTATCACCTTCTTGCTCCTGGCAGTTTTGACACCTCGTAATCAGCCTGCTGCTTTTTCTCTTTTCTTTCCCTATTTCTGATCCCCCCCCCCTTCCTTCAGTGTTTGGTGTTNCAATCCCAGTTGCCATTTGGATTGAGCCTCCTCTGTTGAGTTAACCTTGTATGATTGCGAGGGAAAGGGGAATGTACGGTAGGGAGGAATTCGCCTCCTCTGAGTCTCATCTGCTGAGTGAACCGTGGGTGGGGGTAGGAGCGTCTCGGCTTGATGCTCCAGTGCTTTTGTTCGTAAGGGGGAACAGCCTCTCCTGAGCATCCTCCGAATACACATTATTTCTCGGATGGGGAAGGATCGTGTGGAGCAACTTCTCTGCTCAGTTAATAAAGACTGCGTTTGTATTGAGTTACCTGTTTAGTTAAATTCAGCAAAATAAGGAGAGGATTTTAAAAGTATGTTCACACGACCAGGAAGCTCTTTTCCTCTTGGGTAGGCAGGGAAGGAAGCTAACTTCTCTTGAGCCTCTTAAAGGAGTGAATTCACTGTGTTTCATGGGAGTTGGAAGAGAGCTCTGATTGGAGTGCGAGATGGTAGAGGGAAGTTCTTCCCTTCTGATTCCAGAGAACGAAGAGATCTCAGTTAATGCTCTGGTGATTTCTTCGAGAACTTAAAAACCAGAGGACTCGTGGAATCTGTCATAGGAGCGTTTTCCTCTCCTCTAACAAGCACTGACAGTCTAATTACTGGAGCTACGAGCAGCTGTCGAGTTAGCCGGAGAGACAGAGGAGCTACATGTGTTCTACGCGGCCGCCGGCACCGAGTCCTTGCTCCCTTGGCCGAGGCAGCCCTAGCGCCCCAGTACGCCCCTCAGAAACCTTCCAAATAGAAAGGGGAGCGGTTTGATTCCTTGTTTTCAAGCCAGAGCTAGAGTTCCCACGAGTGCCGGCTTGTAAGCCTGGGTACTGTCAGCGCGGGGCGGCAGGACAAGACGACTCATTCGGGAGCCCTAAAAGTAGCTCCTGCTCCGGGGCTAAGACGGGAGGCACTGGCACTGGCCCTGGCAGGGAGTAATTCCATGGTAAACCTTTGCTCGGGTCTGTTCCACTTCCTTCCCCTAGATTTATTATTAATATTTTCAGTGAAATCCCACTTCTCATTTGGATTCAACCTCCTCAGCCGAGTCGAGCTTGTGTGGAAGCTGAGAAATACTGAGTCTCCTCTGGTGAGTGTAATAGAGCAGATGTCCCTGCTGCCAGCAGCAGCCTCCTCCAGGAAAGCTGTGAGTGGGGCCCACCCAGGGACCGCACTCACCTCCCACTTCAAGTCGCTCACGACTGCTTAGAGTGAGATATTTAGTTACTTATTGTTAAACCAGACTGGTGCCCCTCGCAGTGGTCTGATCGGTGAGCCTATCTTAACTGGGCGCCCTCAGGCAGCAATAGGTTTAAGCACGCAGAATTAAACAGTTTCCCAAGGCGCCGCACTAGGCAGGAGCTCTCATAGCGGGAGGTGGATGGGTTCGGCTGGTCGACGAAGCTTTGGACAACGTGTCTCCCAAGCATCCCTCCCCACCCCCTGCTCTGCTTCTCTGTCAGGCTGCCTCCGGCAACAAAGAGTCGCGGCCCAGCGCAGGGACTGGGGCTCAGCGCAGGGCTCCCTTCGATGCCAGCAGAAGAGCTCACGGGCAAAACGCGTCCCCGCACGGGGTGGGGTGGGGGAAGAACAGACGACTTTATTTTCCTTAAAGGTGGTTCGCAGTTTGTTCAGCAATTAACAACCCGAGCTCCCGAGCTCGGATTTCGCGGTTGAGAGGGTAAATCGGTTTTGTGTCGATCTGGCTAGAGATGTACGAATCCCCTTCTCTCCTCCCAATCCTGGAACTTGTGCCTCTCCCAGGAACCACCCTCAGCCGTGCCCTCCGGGGAGGTACTTCACACGCCGCGCAGCGAGTCCAGGGATGAAGGTGTCCTCTTCAGCGCTGGGTACCGGCAGGGGTTTAGAGCTGTTAATAGTAACAGACTCTGTCTCCAGGTCATGTAGCAGACATGCACTGTACAGTGCTGTTCATTACAGTACACTCTGTTGACAGCCAGTCACAAACACGAGATGTTTAAAATAGAGAAAAAAAAGTGGCAGAAAAATCAATTTCTAAAAATTATGCAGGTGTTAATTATTCCAGAAATTGGATCACCTGTGAAAAAAAGCTTTAAAAAGAGAAACTTGTGCTTTGCTGCTAGGAAAATATTAATGCTAGTTATCAAATAGCAGGACTAAAACATATATTCAGTTCAAATGCAAAAAAGCTCCAAGTCACCCTTTATCAGCAGTTTAAATTCTTAGTAAACCTCCCCTCCTTTTTAATTTGATCCAGATAAATACAGAAGATGTGCAAACTTTATAAAAATGCAATGTTTCAACTAAACACAAATTTAAATTGCATTGAGGAAGCCACTAAGCATATTTAGGTTAAAAATCAGATTTGGGTGATTAGGTTTTCCCCATTCCTTTCTAGGCTGTAACAGACTTCAGCAATTCTTCATAGACCAGAAGGAAAGGTAAATAATCTTTGGTATTCTTAGTTTTAGGGAAAGCTTAACTCTTATTTGCTCACTCTATTCTTCATACTAATACAACTTTTTAAATGGAACTATTTTTAATAATTATTAATGCTAGAGAGGTACATAAACAAAATACCTTTTTTAATATGTAACAGATATCCATAAAATTGCTACTGTTACATTTTGGTAAAAGGGTCATTTACATGCTGTTTGTTTACTCTCACTAGTAAAGAATTCATCAGAGAAAGGCAATCATTCATTTATGTTACTAGTGAACAAACCTATCCTAATTTTGGCACATGTCATTTAGTTACTGTGATGATTTTACAGAAATCTGAATTAAGAGTTTCACTACTCTAAGTTAAAATTGGAAATGCTATAATAGAAATGAAAAATGAGAGCCTACTTCTCTTCCTCTTTACTTCAAGAAGAATAAAATCACATCACTGGGTACTGAGAAAGAAATCCTAGCTTTACACCGATTTCCCAAGCCAGATTAAGGCATTAAGCCTGCAGGTCTACATTCATAAATACAATCATGACTTTGGGCCTATTCAGGCAGTGATTAACTGGGGGGAAAAAAAAGGAAAAGAAAAAAAGGTGTTTAACATCACTCTCAAAGGTAATATTGAAGCAAAACAAGCACTAATGTGAAGTACAATACTCAGTGACTTATAGTTTAATTTTACCTTGTCAAAGGACAATTAAAAATATGCTTATCTGACAAATAACTTCAGTCATGAGTTCTTGTTACAAGAAGTGTTAATTCTTAAATTCTTAGCATATCTACTGAATAAAAAACCCAAATGTATGCAGAGCCAGCGATCCATTGAATTCTCATACACTAAGACTGTACTTTAAAGTGGGAATTCAGATGCCGAAGAAAATCTTCTTTAGATGTCATAGATGGTTGGAAAACTTCTCGACAGAATTCACATTTTCCACACTGATTCAGTTCAGAGTCTGTATAAGCTTGTGCCAGCAAATCATTGTCTTGAGGCTGCCAAATGAGCTAAAAGAAACAGAAAATGATTATTGCTGTGGTTTACAATGTGGTTTACATTATGCTGTTGTTCATATTTATATAAGAAAAATACCTCTCTTTAAACGGCACCCTTGTCTGGGCAGACATGTTAACTAGAGAGTTCTCATTTAAGAAAAGCAAGATAGGATTTTGATTTTTTTAAATTTGATAAACATACTATCCTTGCAAACACTTAAAAAGCCTTGGTATCTATGCATGATAAATACTGCTATAAACAAAAGTCTGTAATATCAGTCTCACACATCTTAAGACTTTTCTTTAACTCTGCATTTCAGTATTTTGCTGTAGAACTCATAGTACATAACAGCCCTTTTAAAGAAATGAGAAAACATTTTTACCTTAGAATAAAATTTCTTGTACAGAGCTAATATGGATATTTTATTTCTATTATTACTAACACATAACTAGTTTTTAGTATACTTACAAAATAACTAGAGCAATGTCATGTGGCTTAAGTTACTTATTTACTCTGACTGCCTTTTAGTTTAAATGTGTCTCAAATAATCTGCTTTGGGATTCCTTCTTCCACAACAGCATCAGACTCAATGGGACCATCTGAATATCTACCCATGCATTCAGGCAATTCTGTAAAATATGCCAAATCTGGTTCAGTATCTGTATTGCTTTTGGTCCTTGAACTAGTTAGATTAAAGTCAACAAGCCTGTCTACCTGACACTGATGTTCAAGGGACTTCAGCTTGATACCTACTTCAAATCATAGTATGCACTAATTTAGTGTCATACCAAGTATTAATCAAGAAGTCTTCGATCAGTCCTCAAAATGAAGTTAAAAATTAAGTTTCATTACTTTAGTACTAGCAACGTAAGATAAAATACATAGTTATGTTATATGGGCAGGACAATTAGGTTTTGAGTAAATTAAAAACTAAATCCATACTTCTGTGGCTGCAAAGTAGACAGAACGGCAGCAAGCTGCTATGAGCACTATGTGGAGATAGAACCCAGGAAAGGAGAGCACCCTACCAGATTTGGGGGTTTTTTTTGGCTCAGTTTTCTTCTCTCTTGCTTCACTCACACATAAAGAAGCAAGAATACTTTAGAAAACAGTTTCTTTAGAAGTTCTAAATTTCTCGCCATCAATATTCACCCTAGAGTTCTGATTTTCACCTCTTATTCAAATTTCATCATGTCAAATAGTTAGAATCTATTGTTTATTCCTCCCATGGTAACTCACTGTACAACTAACCTGTCTTCCAGAGTGGTTACATTTTCTTTTTAAACCAGCTAAACTTCTTGGGAGTCAATTTCCTGCCCATTCCCTATTTAAACAGTGTTTAGCTTATCACATAGCAATAGCAGGTTTACTGTCTTTCATTATGGTCAACAATCCATATAATTAAATTGACTAATTAGTAATTAAGTGCAATCACACCAGTTTTTTCAGCTCAAAGAGTCTACTTATTGTATGTCGCTAGTGTAAATTGCATACTAAATCTATCTAGTCACTGACACACTTAAACATCCCTACAGAAATGTGTTTAGAATTGCTTATTTCTGTGTTCTTATTTCTCTCCGTTTTCTACCTTATGATGTAAAGCACCATTTGAATAAAACAGATCAAATAGTATTGTAAAACCCCCACAAAAGGCCCAGTAAGATCTCTAATATTTGGAGCACAGTCAGGGGAGGTACTCCTCCAGCAACCCACTGGGGCAGGCACTTCCATTTCTTTTCTTTTGAGTGTTAAGCATGTGTTTAATATGCTTTTCAGAATAGGGATACATATATTTATCAGATGTTCCTTTTAGAAAACATTAATATTCAGATTTAGATCAATAGACTATCAATTTGCTTTGAAAATCATGAACATTCTTAGAAATATTTTTGGTGGAAACAATCCCCTCAAACTGTGAATATCAATAAACACATGCATCTATATGCAAGTCTCAGTTAAATGTAGTCTGTAAATTCCTAGGTTCACTAATATCCATGTTTATTTTAATCTGCTGCTCTTTTCAGTCACATGTTTTTAAAAAAGTTACATGCTAAGAAAACAGTACTGAGTTTTCACATTTAGTATCCACATAGAAGGAAAGAGCTAAATTTATTACAGCAACTGAGAGCAGTTCCAAGAACTTACTGTTGCCAAATCTATTGCATTTATGGGGTTTTCCATTTTATAAGTTAACATATGTAGTAAATACTTGAAAGTTTTATCCACACTAGGAAAAAAAGATTAGGTATATAATTCCTCCCTATTGTAGTTTCACCAGTGGCAGGGATGATGGAAGCCATAAGCACTGTAACTACCCTTTAGAAAGGTGGCAAAAATACTACTAACAAGTTTATGCATACATTTTGCTAGGTTAATACAGTCAAAAGTCCAAATAACTTCTTAAAAATTAGTATTTCCATCTGTGAATCAAATCTTCAGCACAATTAACAGTTCAGAAAAAGCTCTAAAGCTGAGTCCAGTTCATTGGGAGATGTACTGAAAAACCTCTTTTGAAGGCAGCTGAATGAAGGTGATGGATGTTTAAATATATTGGTATACACATACATTTAAAAATGGATTCTAAAGTAATATCTACTTGTTTCAAAAGAGCTTCTGATAACAAATAACATTTTAATCCATGTCCTGTATGTTCTATGGTGCTATTGGAGATAGGAGCTATAAATACTGAAACAGTTCATCATCAGCTTTCTTTTTTTCAAGTGTTAGCATTATTCATTTTTTTCCACAAAGTAGAACATTTACATTTTAAATGATGGCTCCAAATTAATTTCTGTATTTTGCAGAAATACCAATGATCAAACCACAGGCTTATTGCTATTCTGCTGCAATTCTCTACTTTTTAAGCTGCACAGTCCCCTATCAATTTATAATCACATACCAGCTGTTTCACTTGCTGTAATACACAATGCAGGGTGCCATCTATTGAAAAATGAATACACAGACTAACTAGTAAAAGAACAAGCTGGAGAGGGAATACAGAAAAAGAGGATGGTAACAAGCAATAGACTGAATGCTTCACAGCTCCACAGGAATTCTACCAGTGTTAAAATAAACGTTTTAATTTGTTTAACTCAGTCACAACTTTAACTGAGGACCCAATGAAAAATAAAGCACAAGAAAACCTGTGATTAGTAAGTTGGTATAGAATTGAGATATCCTACATCACAGTTAAACACATATTTAAAATACATTTTTAAAATTCAAAGCTGTAGTTTACAATACAATGATGAAGGACAGTAAACTTTCAATGCTTTAAACTTTTCATCCAAAACTGGTTTGTAACAGAAAATTAACCTGGACTGGGTATAGTTTAGGAGAAGAAAACATCAAAGCTCTCCTGTCCTACAAATGCTTTCTAAATGCTAGTTTTGCATGTCAGGCAGTGGCCAAACTGAGAGGTAAAAGCTCTTCTGCTGCATGTGTCTTGTCATTAGCAAAGAACACAGAACCACATGAATGTAAATTGTAAAAATATGCCAGATTTGCCCTCACAGAATTCCCTGAAAAGCTGCACTCTCACAACCTGTGAGAAAAGCCAGAGAAACATAAAATTATTTGTAATAATGTTACCGGGAATTTTGTTTGGGACAGGATGTTACACAAAAGATGCAAAGTAGTCAATATGTGATTATCAGAACCTGCTGAAATATTTTTCTGCATTATAGCAACTGGGCCTTGCTTTCAGAAGCTCTCATGGACTTCAAGTCGCTATAATGGAAATTCAAGCCCAAAGTACCTTCATAAACCTAAAATAAAATATTTTAGTCAACTTTTCTTCATTTGAAAAAATGTTTTCCTCCTTGGCTGTTTAAACTATGAAAAAAAGTCATTTTCTTAAGGGGGAGGGATAGGGTGCTATTTCTACCTCAGATTGAGATAAAAAGTAGATTATTTTTCCACAGTATTTATCTGTTCAGCTTTTTAATTAGTCGTTTTGTCATATTTTCCCCTGTACATTAAAAACAATTATGTGCCCTATTCAACTGAGATCAAGGGTAGAAAGAAAGCAATCTAGGGGGCAACTTACAATTAATGACAGCTTTGAAATAGATATAGAAGCAATTAATAGCTAAATGAACCAAAATTTGTACAAGCACATTGAGTGCTTACATCTGCTTAAATTTCTGCCCTTTCACTGGAAGTGCCTTGTGCACATACTTCAGTATCAGGAAGAAGAACTGACAAGAGAGCTTGTTTTTAAAAAAGACTGATGAGATACCTCATACAAGGTATTAACTCTGTCTCAAATATATTTGCAAAGTGGCTGTCTCAGCCATTAGCATTTTTTGAAACACACAGTATTTATAGAAAGATACCTGATGAGGACCTCTGATGGTTGTCCCAGCAGCTTCTAAAGAAGAAAAAATTTCTTCAGGTACACTCTGGTTTGTGTGCTTAGGTACAAATGTGAAACCAGTGTCTGCTGTTTTTAAACATGTTTTGTCATGGGTATTTTCTATGGGCATGTTTGCAGGATTTGGGGGGTTTATTTTGTCAACAGTAGTTAAGCTTTGCAAAGCTGAGGTCATGAGATCAGCTCCATGAGCTTCAAAGGAGTTAGGTTCCAATTTACTGAGGTTAATAGCACGGTCTCTGTGCTCCAGGTTAAAAGGATGATCTTGAAGCATGTTTTCAGCTATACCAGCACAAGGAGCTGTTGGTTTTTCCCGAGTGCTCTGCAAGAAAGCAGAGTCATTGTCTGTAGGTGGAAACTTGACATTAAATTTAGAAAGTGACTCTACAGAGTTGTTGTCCTCATCTTGGCCCACTCCTCTTGGTGTGATAGATGTGATGCATGATGCACCTCTATTTATATCCTTTATAACCCGAGGCTTAAAAAGCTCTTCTGCTTGTTCATCAGTTTTATCAGTACACTGTATCGGCATGGAAAACTGTATTTCTGTGAAGAAAGAATGAAGAAATCATTAAAATAGTCCACTGATACATAGTTAGTAAAGATGTGGTGTTGGCTTATTTTTCCTGAGAAGTTTTTGATCTTCCTTCTTGGCTTTTTAACCTTTATTTTTTTCTCTTTGAAATCAGTTTGAGGTGTAGTTCTCTTCCACAAACATTAGCTCTGACACAAAAACTATCAGAACAGAAATAAAAGGAAAGAATTCTGTTCTAATAATTCTACTTCTCTTTGATTTATGGCCATAAACATTCTCATTTTTATTGAGAATTATGTTGTCCCATACTCTTAACACATACTTGCATATATTTACTGAAGTGTTCTGGCAGAAGCAGAAGCTGGAACCCAAACCAATTCACACGGTGCCAAGAACATGCTAGGCACCATGAGCACAATTTTAGAAGGTATTCAGGTACTAAACTCCCATTAGTTTCCAAATTAGGTTAATATTTCAACTGAGTAACTATTCAGAAGTAGGACTATATTTTCCCTTTGTTTTGAGAATTCTCATTAATTTTCAGCACTTTATTAAGAAAAATGGTAATAATATACACAGATGCTCCTAATTAAGTGAGAGAATAACCACAGTACACATTTATTGTACAGCAGCCTTCTGATATCACTCAGATATTGTACAGTGGGCCACAAAAGTAACAGATATCAAGCAGATTAAATCTGTATCATGTATAGCTTTTCACAAGGTTGAGTTAGGCACTTATTTAAGGAAAACAAACCCATTTTGAAATAAGTTGCCAAGCACTCATCCCCCAAAATTCCCACTCCCAAATAATAAAGTTTAGTAGTGTACTGTCAGAAGATATCAGTTCAGACATAGCAATTTGAAGCCACAAGCTACACATTAGCACTTCATGTAACAAATTTTCAGTAATGGTATAACCCAAATTAGAAGCAAGTGCTGAAATCAGCATCTTTTGCTTCAACCATGTATGTTTGACAGGTGTTTTTTGAAATCAATTAAAAGTCTGATGCTACTAGTAAGAAAATCTAGTAGGGAATACCCATTATATTAAATGTAAGCATTAGCAGAGCCAGACATCTAGGATCTCTTCCAATTGCAACAAAAATTAAGCTTTTATTTTGTTTGCAGGAAGTGTTGGATTAAGCTCTTCTCCTATATAACAAAACAGGATTCAAAAGTATGCACAAGAAGTCTAGAAAATAAGTTCTCCGATTCGCCTCAGTCCGGCAGTTTGCCTCTAACAGATATGGGGCTAGAGACATTCAGAACAGACATCTTTGGAACTGACAGCTAAATTAAAAGCAAGCAAGTGCTGTCATTCACACAGTATGATGGGATATCACATGTAGTAAGTGCCTGCCTCTCACTCCAAGGGACAAAACAATTACAAGAGCCATTGATGTGATGACTGGCTTTGCTAGCATGTGATTTGGAGCATTCGTCATAGAATGCCAAAACTGGCGGTGCGTCTTCTTGGTGAAATACTGAGCACCATGTGAACAGACTTGAAAAAGGCAGATGGTAAACAGTGCAAGTACTTCTATGTATGTGTAATTTACAGTATTTTCAAATATAAAGCAAAGCTTTCAAACAGTTGAATCACAATAAGAGCTTAAGTATGATATTACCAGTTTCAGGTTCTGGCTTTCTCTTACTCAGTTGGTCTGTTTGTTCTCTGGCTAGCATACGTATTCGATGACACTCTTCTTTCATGTCCTGGAAAATAGTCTCCAGATTCTCTCTGGAAGATCAAAATTGTAAATTAAAGAGTCAACCAATTCAGCTTGTTGTGACCTTTAATCTAGTCACACCCACAAAACAGAGAAAAACAATAGTGTAAGCTACTTTTCTGGGATACCTTGTTCCTCAACAGATGTATGCATATTTTTGTTCTCCTCAGTAAAAGTAAGCAGAAAAAGGGAAAGAAAATGCTGTTAAAGAGCTGTTTAGTCACATCATACACACATACGTTCAAGCTAAGGGCCTGACCCTGCAAACATCCCTCCTAAAAAAAATCCATCCTTTACAACTGTTTCAGTTCCATCAGGTATTTTGTGGAACAGTTTATCTTTCACAAGGGCACTGTTTCCATCTCATTATAGGGAAAATAAGATGCTGCTGCTGTGAACATTATTTGTTTTCCATTGTTTTCTGTGTACTTCAGACTTTGCAGAAGAAGGAACATGCAAGCACTTGCTACTACTCCTTCCTTCTTTGTCTACCTGACATTTTGGAGAGGGGCTTGTGAATTCATCCCTTCTCTGTTTTATACAATATCACATGACTTTGGCTTTTATTTTGAGGGCTATTTTTTATTTTATCTTTTCCAGACTATTTTACAAACACCCAATATTTACTTTTCTGCCCTAAGAATAGTCACAATAGTTTTTCATGCTGGTTTGAGTGTTACTTGCCCACAAGCACTACGTTATTCGGTTATTGATGCACCTATAAAATTCCAATGTGACACTTTTATGAACTTGCTGAGTAATTTCTATTTATAACGTCATAGATTTTATAAAATGAAATGCAAGGATGAAAAAGTGAAGTTGGTGAGAAACTGGATTTGTGTTCTCTTTTGCATCTTTGATCAAAAGAGCTCAAAAGGGATCTTCCTTAATCCAGTGAATTGTTTTCCTTTTTATTGCTTATTCATGTAGCAAACAGGAGTGTCACGAGCTGTGTTCCCACTTCTGCTGTGCTTCTCTTTTTGAACACAGAAATGTCTATTTTTATCTCATTTGAAAAAAAAAACCTACAGAAGGAGTTAAAATTGCTACTGTTAACACATTCTGACCACTTTTCAGGTGTTTTGATAAATAACAAATTAAAAAAAACCTCAATACAAGTTTCCAACTGGAGCTTTAAAGTACACATAGGATTAGATGAATCAATCTTAGTTTGCTAGACATTTGTGATACTATAATCTTACTAAAGTAAGATTCCCAGTAATCTTACCAGTCACATACCTCTTTCCAAGAAAACAGTAAAGTAAGGGAGCTATTTGAGAGCAAGAAGACAGAAGACAGGTAAAGATTTTTCATTTTTTAGATATAAATCAGTAAAGACAAAAAAGTCTTTATTACATTACAGGTCTTTTTTCCTCTCTTTCTCATCATAAAAAAGTAGTGAGTCAGACTAAAGATCCATGTAGTTCACTTAGCCTATGTCTGAGAGTGACCCAAAGCAGATGCCCAGGCAAGAGTGTAAGACAGCAACAATTTATGATACTTCTCCCTAATTCTATCCTACTCTCACCTTAGAGAATCTTCTACTTGACCTCACCAAAACTGTTACAAGTGGTATTGCTGCCTATCCTGTGAAAAATGCAAACCTAAGACTTTGGTCAATCTCTTTCCTAAAACACTGGCAGAAGAGGGAATAGTTGCTTAGGAACTATACTGCTTTTGGTCCCAGCAAGGGCTGGCTGGCTTGAGCTTAGAGATAAACCTGGTTTCAAACTCTCTTATTTAGGATGAATCAGGCCAAGAATTATTTCTCCTTGCTGACTATCAGACTTCCTCCAGGCAGCACAGCAGGCTCCTCTGCTGTGCTGCCATCAGTTAATCCATCATGGTTGTACATTCCTGTTCTGAAGAGAGTTCATGCAAGGGATTTAATGCTTATCCACAACCCAGCATTAACAACCACTGCTGTTTCCCAGAGTTTAACCTCCTGAACCAAGTGGCTATTTTTCTTTCTCCAAATGATAGTTGCAAAGCTTCAGCTAAGATTCCACACAGTTACTGGCTTTATTACCTTCCCACATGAGCTCTTTGACCTCTGCTGCTCCACAGACCCTCCTGCCCCCGCCCATTTTTTAAGGTACTGTGTAGACTCAAACAGGTGGTCTTATTTAATGGCAAAAAGAAAATTAAAAGCAACTTTAAAAAATGCTGCAAAAGTATTTACCTTTCAGGCATAGGTGAAAACCCAGAGATTCCTAGAGATAATTCAGGCTTATCTGGAATGACTTTCTTACTTTTTACCTTGAAGTAAAATACGAAAGTTTGATCACAGGTTAGCACATTAATTTTGCTCTTCACCCTGATATAAATAAAAATGACATGGGATCTTCACCTAGTCCTTCTGGAAGATCTCAAGACATTCAAACTGTTTGTGTGAAATTCCTATTTTTAGTTCAACTTTGCAACTTAGTGTGGCATTCCTCTGCTCAGCCTCTGGTTCAAAGAGTACTGCTTGACTGTAATTCTGTTTTAATCATGTATAAGGTAAGATCATGTATTGCATATAAGCTTGTTAGTGAGGTATCTAGCTATTTTTGCTCTTAAAAACATCAATTTATTCACCGAATTCTTCAATGAACACGTCACAAGCTAATAATATAGCAAGAGTTCTAGCAGGGTTTTAGAGAAGTTGTTAACTTTGACTACCACCTTGTGGTTCACTCCAGTATTACAGAGTTGCAAATCTTCCAGGAATTAAGGAAAGTTTGTATAATAACCAGTCACTAAGATGCAGTTCCACTAGATCTACATCACCAGAGAGCCTGGGTAGCTCATATGTGCTCCAAATCAGATACAGAGATCTACATCACCAGAGAGCCTGGGTAGCTCATATGTGCTCCAAATCAGATACAGAAATCTACATCACCAGAGAGCCTGGGTAGCTCATATGTGCTCCAAATCAGATACAGAACTTGATCATATGTCTGCCAAATAATCTGATTTTAATGATAGAGACCCACAGCCTACAGGTTTGTCTTACCTTGCACTAAAGTGCAACTGCAGCTCCCATAGACAGACACCTTTGAGCTGCCTTATACCTAGAAACATTGGTTACAAATGCTTGCCATGGAAGTTAAGGAATGTCTGGGAAATCCAACAGCAACAAGTTATGTGTTGCTGTGCTCCTACCCTTACCTACATTCACTTTAAATTAGCTCGCAAAAATATGTTTACATGGTTAGATTCACATTGATGACTGCACTGCAGCTGTCCCACAGGTACAGAATAGCACTCTGGATGCTATTCTGTAACAAAAATAGCCTAGCATAAAAGTAAAAAAAACCAAACAACTCCATCTTGGTGAAAACTGACAACTGAAAATTATAAACTAGAAATGCTAATCTGATATTTTCACAAATGCTAAAATTTTAATGACATATAAAGTAAGATTAACACACAAACCAAGCAATATATATACAATACTTTGGTGTTCTCTATGTGCTTTATATACTTTAACAATTCTTAGTAATTATATAATACTGAAATTTAAAATCAGTTTCTTAGAATAATTAGTATAAATGTGTGTGAAAGAATAATATACAAATGTTTGTTATTTTTCATTTTATCTTTACTTGGTTTCTTATCTTACCTCCCTTTTGTATGTTGACATCTGTACACCCCTTTGTGCTTCATTTAATTCTTTCAATTTGCTTTTCAGAGTTCTTATTTTATCTTCTTGGTTGGAAATAATAGATAGAAGCTTCCTTTCCTTTTGATTGTTTTTGTCCTCAAGATGCTTCAATTTCATGCTCTCACTTTCTAACTGTTCCTAAAAAAAATCATTTTGGAAACATTAGTACAATTCACAGAATTGAGGCTTGTGAAGCATCACTATTCAGCAGTGGGGAATAAGCAAAATTAAGGTTTGTCAACATAAGTAAGGGTCAGACTTATTTATTACATTATTCATTTTAAACTGATTGTAAAGATCTACCACTACATGTAGATGTAGCTCATTATAGATGATTACTCAAAACAACTGTATGTTGAATTTCTGCAACTCGTATTAGTATTTATAGAAAAATAAAGACACTCTCTTGGTTCACTTACTGTATCACTTACATTAACAGTTTATGTGCAATATATAAAATAATATTTAATTAATTTCAATCAATCTTAAACTACTTTGAAGAAGGTGATACTCTGCAGCTGCCTGAATTTTTGAGCAGGCCCAAGAAGAGAATAATGGAATCACAGAATCATAGAGTATCTTAAGTTGGAAGGGATCCAAAAGCATCATCGAGTCCAAATCCCTGCTCCTTACAGGACTCCCTAAAACTAGATTATATGACTAAGATTATTGTCCAGGCACTCCTTGAACTTTGAGAGGCTTGGTGCCATGAGCACTTCCCTGGGGAGCCTGTTCCAGTGACCCACCACCCTCTGAGTGAAGAACCTTTTCCTGGTGTTCAGCTGGAACCTGCCCTGATGCAGCTTCATTCCCTTTCATTGTGCTCTCTCACTGCTCACCAGACACAGATGAGCACCTCCCTCTCTGCTGCCTCTCTTGAGGAAGCTGTAGACTGTGCTGATATCACCCCTCAGCCTTCTCTCCTCCAAGTACAACAAACCAAGTGACCTCAGCTGCTCATTGGAAGTCTTGCCCTTGAGGCTTTGCATCATTTTGGTTGCCCTCCTCTGGACACACTCTACATAGTTCAGTGCCCTACTTAGACTGCTGTGCCCAAAGCTGCACACAGTACTTGAGGTGAGGCCACCCCAGTGCAGTGTAGAGTGGGACAAGCACCTCCCTCGACCAGCTAGCTATGCTATGCTACTGCTGTGCCCTGTCTGCCCTGGCAGTCTGCCTGTTCCAGCAAGCAGACTAGTTTCACTCAGCAAGCTAGACCTTAATGCCATACACCCCAAGACATGGTTGCCCCTTTTGACTGCTAGGGCACACTGTTGACTTCTGTCAACTTGCCTTCAACCCACACCCCCAGATCTCTTTCTGCAGGGCTGCTCTCCAGCCTTTCATCCCCTAATCTATCCATAGGATCAGGACTCCATGGCAAATACTGCAATGCTATCAAAAATGGCCTGAAGCCCCATGTCTGTCTCTGCAAGAGAAGTAAGCCCAAAGGGTTAACTTTGCAAGAAGTAGTGTAAGTGAAATGCAGTCAGATAGTCTTGTAGATTACACTTGCCCTTGAAGAACAACTCCATCTTAAGGCCAGTAAAATAACTCTTTACTGAGCTTGTGCTACAGCATTCATTGGTCTGTACACACATAATTTATCTGTTTGGGACTGTTACAGCTCCAAATAACATGTGGGCTTTTCAAAGCTAGTAGTTCTCTTCCTTTTCTCCCACATTCTCTTGCAGGAAGTGGGGAAAAGCTTTAAACAAGCACTGAGAAAATTCACGTGGGAAAACCAATGTGAGAAGAGCCATGCAACATGTTGTAATAAAGATATATCAGAACGTACTGATGCAAATCATCATTCCTGTGTACCATCAGGATATCACACCAGAGAAAAACACTGGAGAAATGATTACACCTTTTGGGATCTTTCATAGCTTGATGATCTTACAGTTTCTAAGATCTCAGTTTGGGTGTTTGCAACAATAGTCTAACGTTTATAAACTGGATGAAGTTTATAAAGCTAATGTCATGACAACTAAGTATGTTACACAAGTCAATAACTCTTTCAAGCATGCTGGTATTATAGAATCCTAGAATGGTTTGGGTTGGAAGGGACCTCTAGAGCTCATCTAGTCCAACCTCCCTGCAGTGGCCAGGGACATCTCCAACTAGATCAGCTTGCCCAGAGCACTGGCAAGCCTCACCTGCAATGCCTCCAGGGATGGGAACTCAACCACCTCCCTGGGCAACCTGGTCCAGTGTTCCACCACCCTCGTGGGGAGGAACTTCTTTCTAATATCCAGTTTAAATCTACTTTTCTCCAATTTAAAACCATTGCCCCTTGTCCTTTCACTCCAGGCCTTTGCAAACAGAAGCCTTCTCTTCTCCAGGCTGAACAATCTCAGCTCCCTCAGCCTGTCTTCATAGCAGAGGTGTTCCAGCCCCCTGATCATTTCTGTGACCATTTTTGGGTCACCAAGCAAATCTGGTCTACTCAGCTCTTTCAGTGAAGATGAGTGCAAAGAAAAACACACCCTAAAATATTTTATGACACACTGGCAACAGAATTTGACAGCAGCAGGTAAAATACAAAAGTATGGCCATCTACTAGAAAACACAAAAAGATAAACCCTCCCACATTTTAAACCTCTGATATTTAAGCTCTAACCATGCACCTATTACAATCAATCCAAGATTTCTACTAACTTCACTGGAGGACAGAATACACTCCACTGAGAAGTCCCAATGGACTTAGTAAAAGACAGTTTCAAAATCTATTGACAAACCCAAGCATCTCCAGCTACACGAGAGAGTCATGAGTTTCAAGGAAGGATAGGAAGAAACAGCAACATTTTAACTTGAAGATCATAATCATAATTTAATATCTGGAACCATACATTTTGCAAGTTTGTGTTTTTTGGTGAAGTAGAATAAAGCAGCTATTGCAGTAGAGGACAATGGTTGCAGACATAACTTATTTGATTTAGAGTAGAATGTGGACATGATATAATTAGAAAAATACAGGCTATTGAATAGAATATTCATGCTTACAAATTTCGATAGCTAAAAAAGCCAGTACTTTACTGAATTAGATATAAGATAACTATACTGGGTTGGTGACAGGATGATGGATTTTTGGTCTAACAGATGTCAAAATACGATGTCTAGGGAAGAGTACAAGAAAACAGGACGCATTCATGCTATATCCTTCCATAAATTCCCAGATCATCTTAGTGATGGTTTCTATGTATTTATTAGCTCTCAACAGATTTCTCTTCCATGAAGTTGTCCAATTTTCCTGTGATGCAGAAAGTTCCATTGGCTGACTACCTATCCTTTTTTTCTTAACACAGCACATCTATTAAAAAAACAACAAACAAACCAAAAAACCAAAACCAACAACCAAACAACCTTTTACCTGATTTATTCAGAAAGACAGAGACGTGGGAACTCTTAGGACCACTTGATGTGGTCCTGGTGACTGGCTAGTATTCATTTTCCCCAACTCATTCCATACATTCATTCCATGCAGTTTACCTTTTAATCCATCATGTATCAAGAGTTCTACATTTAAAAAGTACAAAAATTGGCAGCTGCCATAAAAGCCTATAAAGCATTTATCACAATACAATTATTTTTCCATCATCTTCAGCAGGATTTGGGGGTTATGTGGTTTTCCTCTCCTGAGTTTATTCAATAAAACAAGGACTTGTGTACAGAGACTGCTGTGTATCTCCACTCCTTGCCAGCCAAAGAATGGCAGGGCGACACAGCCAGAGCTAATAGGAGTGGGTGTACCTCTGCTGTACTGTCTGGACATCTTTGCATCACTCTTGCCAGCTTAGCTGAAGCTCAATAGGTGCATCACCAAACATTAGGGTCCTCCTTATATCAGAAGGATGGTGCAAAGATGTCCATGTGCCTCTGCACAAACAGAGGTCAGGGTCAACCTGACTTGGCATGGGTTTAGATCTGTCCAGATCCCTCTGAGAAGACCTTATTTGTATAGCACTGTGTCTGGCTTTAAATGCAGATAGACTCTATAGCTGATTAGTTGATTCTGCATAGAGTTGTATCAGAAATATTTCTCTTCGTGGCACAGATGAAGCATAGCCCAGATGAACTACCTATTGCTGAGAGGTAACTGCAACAACTAACCACACATACAAAAACCGTAGATAAAGGCAAAAAACTCCCATTAAGAAAATAGCCCTTGAAATAATGGTTCCAGCTCTTATGCATTGCCTGTAACCTTCTTATAGATCCCACCATTTCTCAGTGTCTCTTCCCCAGGAGAAGAGCAGGTAACACAGCTTCCTTTCTTCTACTCATCATTACGTAAAGTTACTTAAAACTACTGTCCTTGCCCAAGCATCCAGAAACCAGAGTATGAGATACTGGACTTGGACAGGTCTCCAAGTGCAATTCTAAGGCATAATTTTTACCTAACCCCAGACAAAGAAATGAAAAAATATGCAAAGATGTTCCATGAAAGAACTAACTTCTGCTGTGTTGTATTCCAAATAAAGGCAAAGATTAGGAAAGAAATCACATTGTGTGATTACAGATTCTAGTGCAGAATAATTATATAAATACTTTTAAAAAAATAAAATAGGAGTGTATATAAATCTTTGGTAACTATATTGAAAATGTTTGCAAAAGCTTAGTCTCCACTGAGATTCCTTCAAGATAACTAAACAAGCACCAGTAATCTAAATAAATTATGTTAAAATTAACATTTCTGAATAAAAAAATACATTTCTGTGAACTTATCATAATTAATTTGTTTACAGCTCAGATTTAGGGAATAAATCCTGAAATTAATTCTTTTTAAATCCAGTGCCTCATTTTGTATATAAAAGGGTCTTTTTATGACCCTTACAGGGTCCCTGCTATGGAGATTCATATTCAAAAGGAAGAGATTTTCTGTTACAATACAGGTCTCTCAAACACAGTAGAGTGACTTAGGATAAGAACAATGCAACTTTGTGCATCTCTGCCACTGTCTTTCCTCAATATGCAAAAACCATTCAAGGTTATTTTCCATCTACTCTGCACTGCTGCTTTGACTCTTAGTCCTGTTACTCTCTAGTGAAAATCTATTACTGCAGTGAAGAGGCTCTTAAGAGACATGGTTTTAAGACTAGCTATTTAAACCAAACAAATCATCAGAATTTTCAGAGCAATGGATAGTTCACTTTGCACTCCACTTTTTGAGTGCAGAGTCTCCATTTCTTGCAAAAATATTCAGACTGGCTGCAATTTGAAAAGCTCTTGTGAGAGAAAGAGAAATCCCTTTCTTGACCACTGTTTTGGCAGATTAAGAAATAAATAAGCAAGTAAGTCCCTACCTTATGATCAAAACTACTCTAGAAAGCTCAATGGGCAAACTAGCAACTGCACTAGGAAGGATCAAAGAAGAGATGCTTAGGTTCACCTAAGCAGACCACACTGGCACAACTCTCACGCACTCCAGGCACGGACCTGTTAGGAGAAGAAGTGCAGTTCAAAGGCACCAGGAAAAATCTCACTTATCTCTTTAGGTTCTCATAGCATAATCACAGCACAAATGGGATCTTATATTAAACACACAGCAGGTGACCATACCTTTAAGAGTTTTTCATTTTGCTTTGCTACGTTCAGTTTTTCAGAGAGCTGGCTGAAAGATAAGTTAGAGGCTTCAATGTCTTCATGCATCAGAATGTAAGGATGTGCATTACCTTAAAAACAAACAAACAAAGAAAAAGGTAGCTGATTGTGACTGCATTTTTCCCCAGCTAGCTTCTAAGTACAAACAAAATTAAAATAAGTCAGTCTTATGTTAACTTGTTTATTTTCTTTGAGCAGGCCTTCATATTAAACAAGCAACAGAGGCCCAATTCTGTGCTTAGAGACAATGCAAGACTAAACCAGCAATAAAGAATTTACATGTACTCTTAAAAAAAAAAGCCAACCACTTTGCTAGTATTTATGAAAACCAGGAGTGTTAGGCTAGTGTGAATAAATATTTAATGAGCATGGCAGATTAACACATGGTTACTTTGACTCTTTTCTCTTATTTGTGTAATACCGTCAAACAGTGGAAAATTATCCATCAATGACTATTTGATTTGAAAGAGAATTGCCTGCTTAGAAAGCTTTGGTTGCTCAGTGAGATTAGCATCACAAGACTCACCTGATATAAAATATATAATAGCATAGCACTCACATCTAGAGCAACCTGAGCTACACTTATTAACAGAGAATTGTAAAGTAAGGATGTAAAAATTTTGGTTTTGATTCCAGTAAATTATTTGAAGCTGTTTTTTCATAACTTCTACTGGCTTCAGTAGACGCAGGCTTTACCTCTAAAGAAAATCTCACCATCTCTTGAAGAGGATAAAGAAAGACCTCAGAAGTGTTGCATTTTATAAATAGACTTTGAAACTGCACATTTGTGTTAACTCTCACATCCACTGAAAAGTACTGCTTTGAGAGATGTATATTGTAAAAACTGAAGCAGCAATGTCAGAACTACTCATCAATGCAACACAGCATTAAAAAAACCAACATGCAAACTGAAGTACATACCTCTATTAGCATTCAGAGCAGCTAACTGTGATTTTAGTTTGGCAATAATGCTGTTTTGAAGCTCTATCTTTTCCTGCTGTTCGCGTATTTGCTGCATGTAGTTTTCTGTCTGCAAATATAATTTAATTAGCATTAATCTTATTCTGTTTTGACTAGGGGTCTCCTATTTGGCATATAAAAAGCATCTCTGATTTTTTAAAGATAATTGTAGTTGTAGACCTCTACATGAAAACCCAGCTACAGTCACCTTTGGCAAGCCCATATTTTTAAGACTGCCCTGACTAGAAAAACTATCATGGGAAATAAATGTTGATTTTCAGTAACTGTTTCAACTGTGGCAGTTGTAAGGATAGGATAACTTCTAGGCTAGGATTCTTCACTAATAGCTGTAGAACATCAGGTTTAGAATTCAGAATACTGGTCAGTTAGTTTATCTATAGAAATATGTTATTTTCCTCCTCCAGATTTTCTAGCAAAAAAAATAAATTGTATAAAACCAGGCTTTTAAAAAGATAGATTTTAAACAGAAAACAATAATATTGCTTATTCTGTACAACAGGTATTTTATAAGTAACTTTAACTGCCTAAGAAAAGAGTTTTGCTTGTTACTTTGAACGTAGCAGACTTGTTTTTCTAACCTAGAAAACCTGGGAGGAACAAGCAAGCAGCCCTGTTTTCTGTCTAACCATACTCTGTTTCATGCTATGGACAGGCCATACAGAGCTTAATAAGACTGCTCACATGTCACCAAAGTGTATAACAACAAGTATGTTAGACAGCCCGCTAACTGAACAAATGATCAGGTGGCAGGAAAACGCTAATATTCAAAAACTATTCTTTTACTAACACATGCCTAATGTTGCAGTTACAGTAGTGCTAAAAACCAGCAAGAAAACTTGTGAAGTCCTAGCAAGGAAACTTACAGGAATGCACTTAATTTTTCTGAAATGAAGAATATGTCTATTACTGAACAGGTCATGCCCTGAGACAAGACTAGGCATTGTTTTCATGTCTATTCATAGTTTAGCCATACTGATATCTAATTCTCAAACCTCAGTCACATTTTAATTCCACAACCCCCTGCTGCCCAATGCCTTTGCCTGTAAAGGAAGTACCAAAAAAATCTACAAGCAAAATTTATTTTAAAAGGCCAGTTAGGAGTTGTACTATGGGAGTTTATTAAAAAAAAAAAAGTGATCAAAGAGCAGTACACTCCAGCAGCTATAAGAGACCTCATGAAGCAGAAAAATCACTGAGAACCAAATTGAAAATGTACAACAGCAATGTCTTGTCAACACTTCTGTACAGAGCACAGACATGACAGCTAAAACAGACAGAAGAGAAGATGCTTTTGACAGCCAGTGTGCACAAATTATTCCTCGAGTCAGATGGCAGCAACAAGTTACCAACTAGAAGATCTGCATGACAACCAACCATCCATCTGTATCAAACACCATCTGGCCAAGATGACTCTGGCTTCTGTGTGCTTGACATGGCTCCCAGCTCTAGAGACTGGCAAAACAAGTGGCCTATCGGTAACTTAAGCAGTAAACTGTTAACAACACAATGGTGGACAATCCAACAATGTGTGAAGGCCACACCATGAACAGAGGAAGTTACTATAGTAAAGCACTGTACAAAGGCCATTCAAAAACCAGTAGTTTGGTTAAAAAAAAAACTGAAAACCAACTAATTATAGTATCAACTCTTCTTGAAAATATACTTTTGTTCTCTTTTGAAATTCTACCAGTGAGAAAGGTTCATTAGGACAAAAATTTGAAATGGTAGCAATCCTTTATCAAAGGCTTTTGTTTTTAATTTCTGAAAAGGGGAAATGCAGAGAGAAACCTTGTAAGCATTTAGTTCACTTAACACTGATGACCTCACACACTTCTCCAGTTTCTCTGGTGTTCTTCTGATAGGCTTGAGAAAGGCTATCTGACCTTGTACTTGACAACTTGTCTCTTGGACCTAAGTTTCTTTCACGTACTGTTAGATGACAGAGTATTAACTTGACTGATTTTCCTTCAAATAATGATATCCTTTAGCATAAGGGACTGAATATAAAAGATTCCTAAACATTATAAAGTGAGTTGCCATTTGTTAAGTTAGTTGCCATTTCAGCATAAAGTATACTGACATGCTACTTGTGCTTACTAAGTCTAGAGAAGGCTACAGATTTGCACCAACACTGCTGCAACAGACTCTGAATGGAGATAGATGGCACACATTGGAAGACTCCACACAACTGACTCAGTATCTGTTCTGCAGTGCCTTGGTTAGTCCATTTGCTATGCAAGGGGATGGCAAGTCTGTGCCCAGATATCAGGATATTCTCTAGCAGACCCTTCCCTGCTCCTAATTCTACTACTGCTTCCATAACAACACGAAGTTGGGTTCATCTGCCCCTGAACAAAGTTCCAGCCTACCAGTTCTAGGCAAGTATCAAAGTCCTGTAGCACCAAAACCATCCAAGCCTTCCTATGACAGAACATGAATGGTAACATGAGTATGACAAAGCCCAAACCTGATGGCTTTGTGATATGCTGGCATACACAACTAAAGAATTCTACACAGACTAAAAATGCAAAGGTGCTCCTTACTGGCCAGAATGCCTCCAAAATCCTTCTGTTATTTTGTAATTATTGTACAGATGACTATTTAAAAAAATTAATACTTATTCTAATAATTTTAAGGTAAGTTTGCTGTAAATTTTTCAATACATATACTTGGTTGTCCTAATAGCTTGGACAGTGCTTAATATATTAGTCTTTGACCTTTACATCAAGTAAACTAGTAATTCATATGGTATATCTTCCTATTAACAAAAAATGACTTGATTTCTTCCTATTGACACAAACAGTACTTAATTTATGCTATTGACATTCATAAGTTTAGAAGTAATTTTAAATAAGGCAAATTAAATTTCAAAAAGTACTTCATTAAGGCTAGGTAAATTTTAACTACATCTTAGCTGTTTACATGAAAATACTTCATTAATCCTCCAAAACAGACAACTCACCTTTAAAAACACAAAAAAATTGAAGGTCAAAAACCTGAAACCCACCTACTATATTCACAAGCCAATGAGTTACTCTGCAGTGTACTTGGCCTGGTTTCATAACAGCAAATTCTAACTTTACCAGGTGCATTAAAGAGCACATAGTTAAAGTGAAACTGAAATCATGTACCACAATTCTCCAGGGGCAGAAGGGCTTTAAAGATTCAATTCAGAAGCCAACACATACTTTTTGATGTAGTTCTTTCACAGCATGGTCCCTATCCATGCATGCTTGGCGATAGGCTTCATAAGCTTTGTTCAGCTGCTCTCCAATGTTTTTGTCCATAATTCCCAATGTTGTTTCATCACTGAAAAGATGATCAAGTTCACAGGCCTGAAAAGTAATCAGAAGGAAAAAGAGAGAACGCTAAGAAACAGAAATATGTAACTAAAACCACACGTAACGTGACTTGTATTAATATCAAATTCAAGTAATATGTGCAGTATGTTTGAGCATTAACTCACATAACAGTTTGAACTAGAGCTCTGCTCACCTCAACATGTAATTTCATGTCCAGGGATAGGTTTAAACAAAAGCCAAATAAAAGCAGGTTACCTTTGAATCAAATGCTGGATATACAGAATGTGTAAGTGTATGTGTCATTACATCACATCTGGTGACTGAGACTTAAAATTGGTGTAGATCACCTGTTACCTGATTTTATGACATTTCCAACAATGTAATGTTTATACAATAACACATAGCATTGAAAACCAAACCAAACTCAACTTTTGGCATTAAGCAGTAAAAAGAAAAAACACATTGGGTCACATGGACCTATCCTATGTCATATTTGAAAAAATCAGTAATAACAAAGAATTAACATGACTCAGAGCTTTCCACAGAATACTATCAATCTTTTAGACTTTGTGAATAATTGCAGCAATAATTCCTGAAACTACAGCTCATGAACTTTGACATGTAAGACTACAATATTAAAATGTCACAGACTTCCACTTCAAAATGGAGTGAACTTTGCAAACACAGGTCCTTTGCTTCTATATTAATACATCATGAATTTTAATATAAAAAATTATCATAATGTAAATACAGGAGAAAACAGGTTAGTGAAGTTTCACTTCCTCCCAAAAGCACTAGTATTAAGGAAAATAAATAAATAAATAAAATTCCAGAACTCATATGTTCTCTCCTGATCTTTAAAGCATGGTTACCTCACAGTACAGAGAGCCACTGTTATCTCTCACTGTTTTACACCACAGATCATAGTCAGGAAAGTGGTGCAGTCAGAAGAGGCTAAGCCAAGTAAGAAGGGTGTGAGGATAACTTGTCCTGCATCCTGGTCAAAATTCTAAAGATCACTGCTTGAAACTTTTGTTCATGTTTTGTTCATGTTTGCTCTTGAATATCTTCTGTGCTATGGAGCCAATACAGAAAGGTGGTTTGCCTTACCTAGAAGGTGCAACAGACTAGTGTTATGGATGTTGCATCTCTTTATCCTGCAAATTTTATTTTAATGATGTGTGCATATTGCAAGAGCAATTTATCTCAACTCTGGCATAGCTGTACTTTAATAGAGGCAAGTGAATTCTTTAACAGCTTGGACTCATTTAGGGATCCCATTGCATGACAATTATTACTGAAATCCAAGTTCATAAGTTTTGTGTAAAATTGTTTCAAATGACAGGTTGTTTTTGTAAATACACCAGTCTCATATGCTCTCAAAAGTTGCAGTTTGCACTGATATTGACTTTTGTACTTTTTTGGAGTTTTGTAACAATGTACCTAGTAAATGGCAATACAATAACTTCCAAAAACAAGGGCAACTGAATTTAAAAGACTATGTTCATTTTCTAATATATGAAATAGGGTTCAGGTCCATATGACTCTCAGTTCACAGAAAATGAAGGCTTTAATTTCCTTGATGCATATCCAAATCTCAACTAACTTCCTACCTTCCAGCCTTTTATTTCCTGACTGAGACTGACAGTATTAACAAAGAATTTTCCTCTTATCTGGACTGCTGGTACCAAAAGCGATTGATCCAACAGGCAGAACTATAGCACTGCACCCCATTTTCTACTTGGCAAGGAAAAATGAGAATGGTAGCTAATTTACTGCTGACACCCTGAAATCCAGACTTCATGGAGTAAGAAAGCAGCAATAAAAGTCATTACTATGACACATTAAAGATGGAATTGTAACTAGAAAAATCAGTCCTATATTCCCCCACACCATAGACACTCATTTCTATTTCCATCTTGCCTTTCCCTGTCTTCCAATACAAGCAGCTTTACTGTAAACCCTATCAGCAAACCAATCCAGTCTAAAATCAAATGCTAAAGGTATTTTTGCTGTCTTAGTTTTAATGCAGATCAGCTCCAGAGACCACTTCAAATGGCATGCTAATACAAGGAAGCCAGCACAGGACCAGGTGTCTGCAAATGGCAGCCAGAATCCTTGTGTTCAATGGCAGCACTGGCTTTAAGAGTGTAGTGTAAAGTCATGGTTAGGGAACAGTGATGTAAGTCTGCACTGCCACAGAAAAGGATACTTGGGTCATGTATTTTTGCCACTTACTTGTACTGGTACTAGCATTTCTGTACTGCACAGTTGAGTATGCCAAAGTAGCTCCCTACTTCCTCAAAAAAGCAACAACAAGCCCCCTAACCCCCCCCCCCCCCACAAAAACACAGACNNNCCCCCCCCCCAAATTAAAACTGGAGCTAGCCAACTGTGAGGCTGCTGGAGCACTACTACCAGCACAAGGAGGCACTGGGAACATGAGACTAGCCGTGGGCAGGATTGCAGCAGTCTAGAATTAGATTGGATTAAACTACTCTGTAGTCACACCCTGAATTGCCTGCTGCTGGAATAAATAACTGCTTCTTATGCTATCTAGCTCATATCCAGAACTCCTTGCAGTTAGAAAAATTGGCTCCTTTTCCTGCTTCTCCTCCATAGGCATCAATATTTATCAAGGAATTTGCCAGCTGTTCCTTGTCATTTACTCTCCACTCTACATTTAGTTAGGAGGAAAAAAGCCAAACCCAACAACCCTAAAATAATAATAATAATAAAACAACACTCCTCTCCCAAACAAATATCTCCACTGTTTTAATCAGGCTTAGTTATGCTATATCCATACAGCAACTGCATGATACTCAGCCCAAAGTTGACAACCTTAATCTTTAGCAATTAACATGCTAGATTTGCACTAGATCCTAAAGACTTTCACAATTATTAACAGCAATACGTAATCAGAACAGATGGTGCAATACAAAATGCTACATTTATTTTAACAGGGACAAAATTAGGGAAAGAGATTAGCTCCAGAGTTTGCCTGATGAGGAAGTCCTACAAATAGAGTACTTGTGAGTGGTGTGTAGTGGGAGCTATGGCAATGAGAAGTAGAACTAGAATTTCATCTTTGAGTAAAGATTTGGACACTGGAAAACAATTGGGTATAGCAAATGTTGTAAGACAAACCTTTAAGCAAACAAACTCAATGAAACCTTCAGATCCTCTTAAAATACTTGCTTCAAATGAGAAACATTTTGCTGATAAAGGTGGGGGGGAAAAAAAAGCACAGCAGTAGTATGAATTTTCTATGAGTCAAATGCCAAAAAAAGCTCCAACACAAAGATTAGGAACATACTGCTGCATACATCCTGAGATCTCAGCTCCACTGATCACCAAAGAGGCACATTTTGAGTGCCTCTTTCTGAAAAATAAGGTTTTAGCTGATAGTGTATATACACATAGATCTATAATACACATGCCTACCTCTCACAGGTTCATAAGAAAACACAGATGCCATCCAGAAGCAAGTACTTCTCTATGTATTTCTGGTTTCAAAACAGCTTCTTCAGTGGAAGTATTTTCTAAGTTACACTGCCATCATCTTGGGAACTGGGAACCTGTTGAGGTAATAATTTGTGAGAGACCGAGAGCTCACTGCACTTTAGATTCCCCCCACCCCCCCTTTTTTTTCTCCCCCAAATGTGTCTAATGGACAAAATTCCTGCTTTGCCGGACGAGAAGAGCGTGGCTCTACTGCCACCCCAGGGTCACGGCCCGGGCCGCAGCCAGCCACTTTGCCCAGGGAAAGCGACGGTGACCACTGGTGCGCTGGGGCTCTGCACGTCCCCCTTGCCGTTACTCTCCGTGCAGACACTTCGCCTTTCTGCTCCTCTGCTCACTAGCGAGCCCGCTGTCCTCGCTCCCGCGGCCCTCTCGGAGCTGGGAGGGAGAGGGGAACCGGCCTCAGTTCTTCCGCAGGCACCGAGAGCGCCTCCGCGCGCAACCTACGCCCTGATCCCGGAGCCGAGCAAAGCAGAGCCGGAGGGCGACCCCGGCGTCCCTGCGAGCAGATGGCGGAAGTGCGAAGGGCCCGACTTGAGGGGCGGCAGGGGAGCCCGCCGCCAGCGCCGCAGATCGCAGCCCAGCCGCCCGGGCCGAGCGCCCGCCCCTCTCTGCGCAAGGGAGAGGAACACTTTGAAAAACGACTCAGACTTACGAGCGCCTGACAGAGCCCACAGCCGCTACCGGCACAGGGCGCTCGCCCCTGCCCGGGCACCTTAACCCAGGAACCAGAAGCGACTTCCTGTGGTGCCTCTCTCCGCCCCGTGACGGGAGCCGCGGCGCTGCCTGCTCCGCCAGGCGCCTCGGGCCGCCGGGCGCCGCTAGCAGGCGGGGGAATAGCGGGGCTGGCTGCCCGGGGACGGTGTCTGCTCCACTGGCGCATGTCGCCCGCCGGCTCGCCTTTGAGGCCCTGCGCAAACATGAGCGTCTTTCGAGTCTCGTCCCTCTGTCTTGTAATGCCTTTTCTGCCTGGCTGTAGCCGGGCACCACCCTCGAGCAGCGGCTGTGTTGCTCCTGACTTCCACAGGTCCCTTCCTGTGCGTGATTTAGTGTGATTTGTAAATAACAGTGCTTGTATTTATAACATAATTATTCCTTTAATGCCGAGAGTACTTCTTGTCTAAGTGGTCTTCTGCAGGTTACTAAGGTGGCATTTCCCCCCAACGCATTTAATTCCTGTAGGCAATGAACTTTACAGAGAAGAATGTGATGCAAACACAGAGTTTTAATTTTACTACTGCTACAAGCCCTTCTCTAGACACACACGTGAGCACAACTTTTTTCCTGAAGCAGTGTAGGAGAGTGGGAGTCGATGAGAGAAAATAAGGTGTTTGTTACACGCTTGCACAGGGCACAGTCAAAAGAGCTAATGGTAGAGAAACACGACAGGTTTCGAGTTAGCCTTGGCTGGCTCTGAATCCCACTGAACATATCCAGGCTGTGGTGTTTCTTCTGCTAGAGCAGAATGTTTTCCTTTCCCTGCTTACACATCAGAACCTGCATTTCAGCTGTGGCAACCTTACCTACCCCAGGTGTGTGTGCTTGGAAGCCCAAGGATTGGGCTCAAACATAGCCACAGGCATTGCTCTCTGTACTCTTTTGAAGGTTATTTCTGTTATAATTTACCTTTCCTGCTAAGTCTTCAATGAAAATTTTTTTGTCTGTTTTGGCCTGTACTGACTCAAGAGACTTAGAGGCACATAGGTTAATGAACCAATAAATACACTTCCTGGTCAGCCACTTACAAGAACTTCAAGTAAGTTTTTACTGAACTCTTAAGGATTTGCTCTGTTAGCATGTTTCCAAGAAAGGGGGATTAAATTTCCTCTTTCAGAGACAGAGTGAGACATCAGAGTTAAGGTTTCATTCAAACAGCTTTTTTTTTTTAAAGAGGGGGGAAAGGCCATCAATAAGTGTAAATAAAATTTAACTAACACTACATTTAAAAAGCCATAGGACACAGAAGAGTACAAGTAGGTGTCATCTGATGATATACATATATCAACTAAGATTATGGCTACTGACTTTGAATAGACTTTGAATATATATATATATTCCATCTCTGAAACAGTATCATTGCATGTTATTTGTTGTAAAAACAAAAGTTTATTAAATTCTAGAAATGTACTAAATGAAAGTTTGCTGTGAAGGTCTCAAATCTGAAAAGCAAAATTAACAATTGTCTACAAATACAACTTTTCAAATCACATGCACTGTTCTCTTAGTGCTTTATCAATAATATTCTTTTACAATAAAGCACAAGAGAAGCTGGTCTTTCCTTTATCTTAATTATTTAGTTTTTTTTTCTTTACTACATTTCCTCCCCAAATACAATAACATGTCTGTTACAAGCTTCACAGTAACTCGTCTTAACATTCTTAAAATAGGAAGAGAATACCTATGAAAATAATACAAAATTTATATTATACAGCTAACTTCATCTTTAACTTTGATCTATTATAGTGGTTTCTGCTTTACAATCAATTTTTTTGTCCTTTTCTTCCTCATCTTGCTTTCTTTTTCTCTTTCTGTTTTTCTGCTTCCTCTTCTTCAGTCTCTATATTTCTTTCCCCACAGCTATTCTAGTAATGACTTTCTGTGTTTCTGTTCCACATCAATATTTCACATTTTAATGTCATTTTAAAGCAGAATTGCTTTGCTGTGTGTAGTCTTCACAAGAACAAGTGTATATCTGTATAGACAAAAATGATTTAAGATTTTTGGAATCTACTGGTCTTCAAAACAGCTGCAAAACACTCATCTACAGTTTGGAAGTGGTGGTGAAGAGGTTCATATCTGTGTTATATACGGAAAATCAAAGTATTTTGTTATACTTTGGCTTCAGACTCAGAGAGAGTCTTATTTAGTCTGATTACATTTAGAAACATATTGGGGGGAACTAGCAAGTTGATAGTTTTTCAGAGTGAAAATTTGGAATTTTGCTCTGAGTGGGTTAAGCAGTCACATCACTTGGAAACAGTTTATTCTTCAACATTACTTCTGAAATGATATTTTAACAGGAAATGTACTTAGTCTGTAGTGTTAAGTGTGTCATTGGTTAAACTGCACTGAAAAGGAACCGATTGCTCTTAAGGTAGAGCAATATTGCTGCCTGTGGTGCAGCACTTGCCAATAGGCTCTATTTCAGTTAAAGGTTTAAATCTGATGCCTTTATGCAAGCTTATACATGCAAATTGGCTTCCTGCAGCTGTCAGAAGAGGTGAAAACTTCTCCCTGTAGCCATTCGTGCAGACACTAGGTGGCTCACGTCAGATGTTGAAACCTTTTCCAGCACTTTTACACAGGGATCCCAAAGGAACGTGTGCGTGCTGCTGGGGGCTCAAAGCTTCTCTGCTAATTGATGGTGTTTGCCTGTCCTTTCAGTAGCTTGTTTGTTTGTTTTTTTAACAGAATAAAGGGCGTATATTGCTCTTGAAATGCCATTCCTGATCAGAAAAGGAGAATTATGGATTCATTTAGACTGAATGATGTTGCTCCACAGTAAGAAGGAAGGTGAGACTGAGTATTTTTTTCCCCAACAGCTAGAGTAATTAGTTGATGAACCTGTGGAAACTGCAGTATATGCAATGCCAATTAGGTATGCATTTTGCCTATAGGCTAGAACAGTCAAAACCAGGCTTCCAGAAGCTAAACAAAGAATATTTAATCAAAGTGCAGACATACAGATGGTGCACTATAAGCAGCATTTAAGTCATATTAGTACAACTGTTACGTTTGTTCATCTTGCACTTTTTCTATATATCTGAATTCTGAAGTTGATAAGTATAGTTTACTTGTTGTCTTTATGTAATATAGAAACCAAGGGTTTGGAGTTTGTTTTCTCATCTCTTTAGCAACAATACAGGCAATTTTTATGTTGCCTGGGAGGAGCATCAACAGGATTATGAAATGCAGTTCTGCACTTCAGTACTGCTTATGACTAATATTAGCTGGGAACTTCCACTGAGAAATACCCAAGTGAAAAACTTCCTTAAATGCAACTGCAAGCAGACAATCATTCTCTGAAGCAGAAACTTTAGCAGAAACAGCCTGCAAACTGGCTTTGGACCCAGTACAACATTCCTTATTTCCATAAGTGATGTCAATGATTTCTGGAAACTCACTACCCCGGGAAAAGGGTACCCTGCATGAAAAGCAGCACATGAACAGGCAACACTGCATTCTGGAGAAGAGTTAGCATACATAGCAACTACTGTGCTAATTATAATACATACTTTGTAATGTGTTGTGAAGAAAAAGCCAGTGATCATAATGACACCAATAGGAAGTTGCAGCAGCTTTGTAAAACTAATGCTATTAATCTATGTGGAATATAACCTGTGTTACATATAGAGGAGAGAGTGCATCAAGATGGAAGGTGAGGTACTTCTTGGAGAAGAGTAGCCAATCCACTGATTCTTAGTTATGCTCCAGAGGAACATAATTGTGCAGAACTTTGAGCTCTGTTTAAGTTTTATCTTTATGATATTTTCCTCTCTTCTGCCCCAAACCACTGTATAGTGAAACTGAGTTTCTATAGAACAACATAGGGAGAACACTTGGAAAATTTGTTTTCTTTAGCATCAGTGCCTTTTTGCCATACAGACAAGTAAGATAAGTAAGCAAAATCAGGAGATTTTGCACATAAATATTAATTCCTTAGACCTGGCAATGTGAAGAAGTCAGATATTTTGATATCAACTACCCTACACAGACCTTCTCTGTCTGTTTGTTGTTAAAATTCAGTAAATCTTGGTAGCTGAGATAGAACTACAGATGGCCAGTTGCTGAGCCTCTAAGATTTCCTTCCTGAAGGTTGTCCAGCCTTTCTGGATGCCTTTGCCCTTCAGGAGTGCCTCCAAAGGGACTCTCTCAACCCACACAGGCCAAGGCCTACCCTCTGGAAATCCAAGGTAGCAGTTTTGATGACCTCTTTCCTCACTTCACCAAGAATAAGAAACTATCATTTCATGGTCATTATGCCCAAGATGACCTCTGACCACTACATCTGCTACGACTCCTTCTCTGTTCATAGACAGGAGGTCTAGCAGGACACGTGTTCTGAACGTCTCCCTGGCTCTCACAAAGTTCCATTCCACATGCTCTGGGAACACGCTAGACTGTTCCCTCTCTGTTGCACTTTATTCCCAGCACACATCTGGTGAGTTGAAGTCCTCCATTATAACAAGGGCTGGTGGTTGTGAGACTTCTGCCATCCTGGTTGGGTGGTCTCTAACAGACTCCCACCAGGATATCTGCCTTGTTGTCCTTCCCTCTGATCCTTACTCATAAACACTTGACCTTATCATCAACATCATCGAGCTCTATACAGTCAAAACCCTCCCTAACATACAGAGCCAACCCACTGCCTGTCTTTCCTTGCCTATCCATTCTGAAGAGCTTAGAGCCATCCATTGCAGTCATGAGAGTTGTCTCACCATGTTTCTGTGATGCTGCAAAACAGCTTCCAGTTGCTCCTGCCCACGCTGTGTGTGTTGGTGTAGATGCACTTCAGATGGGCTATCCATCTCACCTCCAACACTGGCATGCCACCTCGAGGCTGGTTTCTAGTGACCCTGGTTTTATCCCCTTCCCTCTTTGAATTTAGTTTAAAGCCCTTTTAATCAGCTGTGCTAGCTCATGGATTAGAATCCTTTTCTCCCTTTGAGACAGGTGAATCCCATCTGTTGCCACCAGGTGATGCTGTGTGAACTGTCCCATGACAGAAAAAACCCCAAATTCCACCAGTGGTACCAGCCTCTGAGCTACATGTTAATCAGGTGGGTTTTCCTGTTCCTTTCCTGCTACTGAAGGGATTGAGGAAAACACTGCCCATGCTGCTGTTCCTTCACCCAACTGCCCCAATGCCCTGAAGTTCCTTTTGATTGCCCTTGAGCTCCTCTCTGCAACCTCATCACTGCCAAGCTGAACAACCAATAGTGGATAATAATCAGAGGGCCAGAGCAGACCAGGGAGTTTTCCGGTGATGTCTCTTACCCAGGCCCCAGGGAGGCAACAGACTTCCCTGTGGGATGGACCTGGTTGGCATATCAGACCCTCTGTTCCCCTCAGAAGGGAATCACCTATGACAATTGCCCATTTTAATTTTTCTTTGCAGAGGCAATCATAATGTGTGGGGTTGACTGGCTTGCCCTAAGCAAGTACATCCCTGCTAAAATGCATCCCTGGTAATAACTGACTTTCTGAAAGAGTTACCACACTTTCAGATTTATTCCTGGTGAAGTAGGGAGAGAAACACATGATCAATGGGCTTAGGCTTTTTGCATAATTAGTAGCAAAACTCTCTCGTGCACACCCCCCCCGCCCCCCCCACTTACTTCTTCTGGCACAGCTTCAGTCTTCTTATTCACCAGCTGCTAAGTCATTTCCATATCCATAGCTGCTTCCTCTGAGTGAAAACACACCTGCTCTTCCAGCATTGTATCCATTTATTGTTGGCTTCTGGAAAGCAAAAAATGTAAGAGGATTCTGACTTGTATCAGAGATCTGAATAAGCATGGCATAAATCAAACCTGCCATACTCTTATAAAGCTATTATACATTAATTTGTCTGTACTAATTACCAATTTCCTTCAGTAGAAGGCCTTCACTGATGGCCTACAACTAAATGTTCTGTGTGGCATTTTGCTCATATTATTTTCTGTCTGTACAATTTGGAAATATACTCATTTGACAAGGTTGTGACCATTGCTCTGGTGTTACCACATGCCTCTCAGTGCTCTTAAATTGCACTGCAATCAGTTTATTCTGTATTAAATTGGATGGAAAAATTCTACACAGAACTGAAAAATCATTCCCTGCAACAACTGCAGTTTAGATTGCAAAAGGAAGATCAGAGAAAAAGAAGATTAAAGAAAAGCAACTCTTAATTTAGGAAATAAACCTAGGAAAGACAAAGTGATAAGTGCCAGGTCAGTTGGGAATAAGAAAGAGAAGTTCTGGAGCCTTCGTTCTCTGGTGCTCAGCTTTGCCTTTCCATCCACACTCTGAAGTACAGCCAAATTGATAGCTGTCTATTAAACTCTCTTTTGGAAGATTTGATCTATGCTTTGGCCTGGACATTGTAGAAGTGATCTTAAATGTCTTCTCCAAATTCTTCAGCGGCAACAAACTGATAAATTATTGTTCTATCTGTTCAGCTCTTGATATATTTTTATCTTCCAACCTATCTACTCCCATTTTGTTGCCAGAGTAGCTAAAGACCAGAAGCACAGAAGGACTTTGTGATTCTGGTTGTGGTATCAGTGGCTTCCCGGAGGCTGCTGCAGACTCTGCTACATAACTACTTTCCTACACAGAGCATGGGGCTTGCAGAAAGGCAATGCTTTAAGTAGAGCTGTGTAATACTCTAGTCCTGAATTAAATTTTGCATGGAGTAATTAGGACAAATCATGGAAATGATAACTCTCCAGTTTCATGGCTACAGCGATCTTCAGGTTCCAGGCTCCACTGTACCAATATTTGGATGTTTTATAGCACAGTAGGCAGTGGGTCATGCCTACTTTGCTGCTTTTGACTATCGCCTTTACTGAGTGAGTTTCTGTTTTCCTGGTGCTTAGAACCAGCCCTCTGAAGATTCCATCCTTGCCAAAGGCAGCATCAGCTT
This sequence comes from Bucco capensis, assembly GCA_013396975.1. NCBI lineage: Eukaryota > Metazoa > Chordata > Aves > Piciformes > Bucconidae > Bucco > Bucco capensis. The sequence goes on from VWZO01015368.1 coordinate 471,201, forward strand.
TACCTAAACCCTTTCTAACATATGTTTGCCTGTTTTGAAGATCTATATTGGTGATAAAGATTTCACAGCCTCCCAAGAGACCTTCTGTTCTTTCTCACAGAATTTTTCCCTAAATCTCTAATTATTCTTCAGTTGAACCACAGTTCCCACAGGGTACAATGAACGAACTGGACAATATGCTCCAGCTGAGACTTTCCACCATAGTTTTCAACAAATACATCCTGGCTGTTTTATATCCTTAAAACAGGACAAGAACTTAAGCTTTTAAACAAACTTGTTCAATGATTTACTGCAGTATTTTTCTCAGAATGAAAGTAAAGCAGAACAGTATGTAATTCCCTGATTTCTTCTGTTCTCTTTAAGACAAACATGATGTCTATCCTTTTTCTTTCACTTAGAAGCTCATCTCTTCTCCACATATTCTCAAAGGTAACTGCTAAAGGCTCAGAAATGTCTTTATTCCATTATCAAAATATTCTGAGAGAAATATATTCAAGGCCACCTAGTTTGAAAATATTTTATCTAAGTTATCATTCTAGTCTGTATTTTCTCCTGTTGTCACTGATACTAATTATTTTAGCCAGCTAATTGAGGTTGACTCTTCTGGTCAAAAAAAAAGTGGCAGTCTTTTCAATACCACCTCTAATTGTCCTTTCTCTCCACTGAGTGGCAGATCTCTCTTTCATTTGTGTTGCTACACACGCATTTCTAAAACATATCTTTTTACTGCCTTGCTCTTTAGCTCACTTTGTGCCTGGATTTTCTGATTTTTGCCATCTTTTTTGCTTTGTTGCATTATTCTTTCACACTTTTCAGTAATTTAACTTAGAGCACAGAAAGCAGAAACTTTTTTGAGTTTAAAAAAATTCTCACTGTTATTTAGTATGTTGGGATTCTTTAAAGCACATTTCTTATTTTGTCCCTAGCATTGGAGTATTTCTGTTATCTCCTCTTTTTCTAAAGGAGATGGAAAATCTCTTAAACTCCTTGATGCATTTTTTCAAGGATCATAATGATGCCTGCCTACTGGATTTAGGCACTTAAAAGTATTTAAAAGCTTCTGATTCCTGCCCAATTTTTGATCTGATTAAAGTAGGGTTATTTGGTTACTATCTGATTTGTGTAGGTTTATTTTATGCTAGCAAATTGCCTTACTTACCAGTCCTTTTTTGTGTGCCCTTCAAGGTCCTTGTTTGTTTCTACATTGTCTTGAGAGAAAAAAAAGAACCAACGACAGAAAAAAAGTTTCAGTATGTATTTTTCCCATCTGGTTAGTCCAGCACTCTTCTTAATTAGTAAAATGCCATCCTGTCAGATTCTCTCCTGCCAGGAAGTCATTCAGCTACCAAATCACTTCTTCACCTCCATCATATATTTTAACATTTGAAAACAGCAAAACTGTAAGATATCATATTCTTCCTTACAACAGAAAAGGCAAAATCCACTACAGCTATGCTAATTAAGTGTAGTTTAAGATTAATTTGAATTTAAACCAGGCCTCATGGGATTTTAGAGCATGTACCCAGCATGTCATAAAATGTGTAACAGCACTTCTTCTCAATTAACAGTCGTATATTTGGGAACAATAAAAAGCAGCACAAATAGGCACAACCTGTTCCTTATTCTTTCCCAAGCAGTTTATGCTCTGCCCAGACTGCTTTCCCTACTCATTATTTCAAAGACCAGCTCCTTCTTATATCTGGGCAATACTAGACTGGATCAAGTATCCCTTTCTTGAGTGTTAAGCTTCTTTTTCCATTGTAAAGCCACTTAAGGATGATGTATTGTCTATAAAATCATAAGCCTTATATTTGAATATATCAATTGTGTTGCAAAAAATTAATTGCTGTGTTTCTTTTCCATTGTGCTAAGTGGAATGCCAGCCATTTTAAGATTAGTCTATGGTTTAATGAATTTATTTTTAAAATTATTGTCCTATCAACACAAATATTTAAATCAGTCACTACCATGATATTGTGATCTACTGTCCAAGTAGAGAGAATTCTGTACATTCATATCATTTGAGATTATAGCATTTTTCTACCTTTATTAGTTTTTTCAACTGCTAGAATATATAACAAAAATCTGTTTCTCTTAAATTTTGTAGTAAGATTTACTTTTCAATGGAGGTAACATGAAATAACTCTTAGCTATAATTACACTGTGCATTTCTCCCAAAATATTTCTGCTGTATTCCGATTCCTTTGTAGTGTGAACTTTTCCATGTTTTCTGGCCACCTGGCAGGTGTGTGGAGATTTAAATAAAATGGAGCAGAAGTAGGAAGGGTAAAGTAAACTACTCAGAGAATCTTGTGCACACAGAACTCCCTTTGCTAGGCATCCATTTCTAGTTGCTGTTGGAGTCTCTGAATCAATCAGGATATTCTCACGCAGGAGCTTCTACTGGAAGCAGGGAAAGACTATGTGATTCTGGCTTAGCATTGAGTGCCATTGGTTCTGTAGATGCAACTGTTCCAGTGTGTGAGAAAGATGAGTAAGCTTATTATATAGACATACCAGGCTTTAAGTTTTACTACTAATAGCCCAGCAGAGGATGAAAGCAATTATGGCTTTTCTTCCTTAGTGTAGTTTATGCAAAGTGTTTTGTGCTAACTGAATGATAGGAATTGAATCCTCTTTGAGGAAAGGCCATGCCCATAGCATGAAGCCAGGCTAAAATATTATGCAGATGTAATGCTAGCTCACCACTATTCTTATTTATGCTTCAACAGCAACTAAAGATGAAGATCAACTAAACTGAAGATACTCAGGCATCACTTGAGTAATTTCTTCTTGCTTCCAGCAACATAAGGTGTTAGCATTGCAGCCAGTAGGCAGAGACCCTGTGAATATCCCTTGGTTCCCTGAAGCTCTCCCTAGCATACTTACACTGTTCTCTCAGACTGGATTCACTCCAAGAAATAAGTATAGCAAAGCCAGTATTTTAGAACATGGAAACAACCTCCTCCTGGTCTTTATTAATCAGTCTCTTTGAACAGCATTTTGCTTCCCTAAGTGTTTGTCAGATTTGTGCCCCAGGCATGCATACTTGAGAAATACAGTTTTATTTGGGTATTGAATAACATAACACATCTCATTAGTAATAAGCAGCTTCTTCTGACAGAACATGAGATTTATTAAACATGACTATTGGGGTTATTCAATGTCTGCACAGGACCTTGGTACAAATCCCAACCTACTTGAGCAGACAGAGTAAAATACCATGAGTAATACCTCATTATATCATTAGGAATAATGATAATAAACAGTGATAATGAATCTCTTGGCCTCTGTTATAATAAAAGAAATGAGACTGATGTCTCACACTAGAGGAAAAACATCAGTAGTTGAGAAGAGGTTTAGATGGGTATACAATATAATGAAAGAGGTTAATTATAGAGAAATATCAGACACCAATTATTTAGTCAATAATAGCAGACAGCTTTCATTCCTATTCCTGCCTTTGTTGGCCAACTAATATGCAAAACATCTTAGATATAGTCCTATATCTAAGATACAGAGATTTTTGCCAGCAAAACTGAGGAATGCTAGGTAAAGCATCCTTTCTTTCAGCCAGACATTTTCTGTCTTTCAGTGGGCATTGGTCTTTGTTTGTTCTTTCTCCCACAGAATAATTTCCATTCCTTCTAGATTCTCCTGTCTTCATCCTCTGCTGCTTCTGCATGACTTGTAAATCTCTCAGTTTTTGTTCTGCCTTTGCCCAGACTCCACCAACTCTATCTCAGTTACTCCTATTCTTCTTCTCCTACCTCAGAAACCTCCCAGCCTTTGTATTCTATGGGCATTACAACTTCTTCCAGTCAGATACTTCTTCACATTGGTTTCCATATGTTTATAGCATATATATTCTGGCATGACAAACACCATCCACATAAACTGGCAGCATAAGCAATTTTCCCTGGTGCTTGTGTTATGGAAACAAGAAAATTTGCTTCTTTTGCTGCCTTAATACTTCAGTAGAAAAATACATGAAGTGGAAAGGTAGTGGAAAAAGTAGTATAGAAAGCAGAGTTTGCCTGCATTTAAAGAGATGACCAAAGAGGAAGAATAATGATGAAATGAAGAAAACATTGCTCTAACAAGTGATTCATAGACACAGACAGAGATATATGGGCTAAGATCATCTGTACCTAGATGATGAATCTGATTTTTCAACTAGCAACCTGGAATGAGCCATGACTGTTGTCAGCTTTGAGTTATTTCTAAAGAGCAGCTGCAGTTGTAAAAAGACAAATCCTATTTGCCAAGATGCAGGCTTGCTCACAACTGTAAGAACAGCAAAGGACACTGGATTAAGGAAAACTCCTTCAAAGTCTTTGAACTGGTATTCTAGAGTTCTCAAAACTAGGTAGCTCTTACCAAAAGGCTTTGCTATTGCTCCCTGGCCCAAGCAATGAGGCAGCATTTCAGACCTTGTATGATTGGTTGTTACACAAAGGAGTTAATGAGTGAAAGTGTTTGGGGATTCTTTGTTTTGTTTTCTGGCCAGAAAACACAATCTTTTTTTCAGTGAATATTTTATGCATAAACAACAACAGACAGTTCTTTGATAACAATTTCTGTGTCTGACTTCTCAGTTACTCCTACTTCCCAGAGTAGCTTCCTTGAGTCCTTTCTAAGATCTAGCATATGACTGACTGTCCTGAGCTTTGCTGCCCCCTTTTTTCCCCCTCCTCTTCTTAAAATTTGCAGCACTTCAAAGAGGAACCTTGGCTTACAGCATCACTGTTCATCAGATCTGCATGCAATCTAGTGCTGTTTATTTCTATGATAATTCCTAGCTGTCTCATTAAAAATCATCTTCCAATTAGGAAAACCACAAATTACCCGACTCTAATGAAGTTTGTTTACTTCAAGATCAAACACAGGCTTGATGGCTTTATGATTTCCAGTATAAATACATCCTAAATATTTCTAGTACACAGAAATGTGCAGAGATGCCACTTCCCCACAACCTATATGGTTCTCTATTCCTCCTCCTTCTCCCGTGCCTTGTAATTTAACATGCAACAGTAGGGAGGTATCATCCCTCCTCTATAACATACTCTGTCTTGATGCTTGCTACATTCTCTACTTTCTTTGCCTATGCCTAGTGTACCAATACTGATGAGGGGAACTTCTGTGCACACTGTGAAAAAAAGGTCTGTGGTTTATTCACGAGATTCAGAACATTCTGTTCACTATTTGTCATCAACTTCTTAACCCTCTCAAAAATAGGTAGCTTGCACCAAGTTCCCCCATCATCATTATCACCTGACCTGCACCTTTGGTACTACTAGCAGGGAAACCTCCAGCCAGATGGCTTTCTGATTTGCTCAGGTCTTTTTACCCTGGATCGGTAAAGCCTACTCAAAAGACTCCTCATCAAAATAGTGCTGTGAATAAGTGTCCAAGCTAGAATGACTGACTTCACAAGATAGGTGAGAATGGTGTTATAAATTTATTGTACAGCAAGTTTGTCTGCTATGTGCAATCTCTTGCTGATTAATTAAGGTGCTTTTGAAAACCTTTCCTTTACACTCATCAAGACTCAGATTTGTCTGTTAAAGATGCATTGTACTGTAGAAAGGATTCTACATGTCAGTAATTTCTCCTCAAAACAGCAATTCATCATATAATTTTATATTTTGACATTTAGACAACTTTTTCTTTACAAATACCTTTCTATGCATATTCTAACACAGGCTGTTACTGGTTGTTCATGATGTACCCTTGGATACTACTGGGATTTCCACTACTTACTCTTGAAGCCAAATTAGTTATTTAAAAGCCATGGGGATTGTGCTATTAATTAAAATATTAACCAGTCTATGTCTATCAAAGTGCTTGATCCTGTGATCTTTTGCAGGTGAGTCATTCTTATTTATGTGGTTAAGCTAAATGTAAAGAAATGATACTACATTAGCAAAGCTGTGAGCAATACACACATGTATATTTCTTTTAAAAGAGAAAAACACATGGATCACAAAACATATGGTATTCTTTCCTCATCTGTCATTCACTAGATTACACTTGTAAAGTTAAAACTTTAAGTATCAGTTTTTCTTTGGCTTCAATTAAATAGAGATTTTTAGTCTCCATCCCTGGAGGTGTTTAAGAGACAGGTGTATTGGGGGTCATCATTTAGCAGGTTGCTAGGGCTAGGACAAAGGCTGCACTGATGATCTTCAAGGTCTCTTCCAGCTGGAAATGTTCTATGATTCTAAGAGAAAGGGAAAAAAGGCACAATGGGGAAAAAAAAAATCAAGGGAAAATGGATACAGAGTGAAAGAAATCACTCTGTATCTTGACACTGGAGTAGACAAAACATTTGAAGGATTTTTCAGGCTGCTCACAAGACCCTTCCAGCAATGCTGCTAGCAGCACCCTCACGGGCTCTGGTACTCCTTCAGGAGGTGCAGCCTTGCCGTGATCACAGGACTTTGTGCTGTGACATCTGCCTCCACAGCAACTGACTTAGGAACTGGCAAGGACAAGGTTGCATGGGATGGAGCCAACTATATTATCAAAAGTAGAAAAAGTAAGAACAAGAGGGAAAGCAGAAGAGGAAACCCACATGACTCAACTCAGTCTCAGAAGCTGCATGGCCCTATGCTTAGCATTACTCATCAGTCTCTAGCATTAGTGCTGAAACTGTAATTTTGTTTCAGTTTATTGGCTAGGGATGGTGCCACTCATACGAGGTGGCTGTGCATATGGGAAACACAGACTTGGACCAGACCAGGCCATCCCATTCCATTCCATTCCTGCTGCTCATCCCCTCACCCAGCCCAGGTAGCATGCAGAAGGGCTCATCCTCATTGAGGATGCACAGCTGTTGAAATGACCACCAACCCTTCTCATGCTCCTGCCTAGCTGACTGGGGGGCCACCAGGCCCCCCAGCCTTTCTCCCCCCCTTCCAAGCAGGGTGCACCATGGGGAACTCACCGGTGATGCCAAGAGGAGTCTCTTTCCTTCCTCCCTCAGCCCGGCTGGGCGCAGCTAGAGCTGCTCCCCTTCCTGGGCAAGATAAAGGGCAGTGGGTGGGAGGGCAAAGAGCCACACCTGGGGAGGGGTCTGCAACTGAGCGCACCTGCTCTGGGATTTGGGGGAAAAGAGCAAGGAAATGGGGTGGGAAAGGGGAGGTAGGGGCAGAGGAGGGAGATAAGGTGGGAGAGGGGTCAGGGGGCTCATCTCTGGAGATATTCCAAACCTGACTGGACACCATCCTGTGCAACCTGCTCTAGGTTCAACTGCTCTGCCAGTGGGGTTGGACTAGATGATCTCCAAAGATCCCTTCCAACCCCTAACATTCTGTGATTCTGTGTGTGTATGTGAAAAGATACATTAACAATTCTGCAGGTATAAAATTTATCTTTAGTTTGAGATGTAAGAACTATTTTATTAGATTCTAGAAATGTCCCTTGGCTGCTTCTGTTGCAATTCACCTTGTATATATTTTGTATATGTTGTTTCTGCAAGTGTTCAGGAGATCCATCTTAGAAACTACATAGGAAATATAATCAGCATACCACTAAAACCTTCAAAATAGATTTAATTACAGATAGTAAAATGGGGACAGTGAAAACATTATAGGAATAAGAGAGTTCCATGTTGCAGTGGTAGAAAAGGAGCAGAAAGGCTATTGAACTAATTGTACAATAAGTTATTAAAAGAAGTGCTATGGTGACAGATGGAAATAAACACTGCTGCATGAATAATAATCATGTTTTTTCCTCCCAAAGATCAACTCTAGACATTCTGTCTGAATTAATTTTCCTTTAAATTAAGAGAAAAAAGCTAAATGGAAAACAAAAGAATTAATAAAATCCCTTTATATGTCTCCTCTGTAATATGCTGTATTAAATTTCCCTCAAAAATGGAGGCTTTTCTTTTGTATAAAACATTTTGAGATATACATGTATATGACATGAAAAGCAGAGATAAATAACATACCTCATTACATCAGTAAGAATTCAAAGAATAATGGCAGCTAACAGAAAAATACCAAACCTACCAAAAAACCCACCCCAACACAACAACAAAAATCCCTCCACCAAAGCTGTCAAAAAATGGATCCTCACCACAAATTAATTACAAGAAACAGAACTACATTCTGCATTGAAATTATGGTCACATGAAAATAGAAGCCACATACTGATACTTTTATATACACTAATACTTCCCCTGTCTGTGTAAACAGGTGACCTTTGCTTTCTTATTCTCTTATTCTCTTCCTCTCTTCACAATCAATCCAAATCAAATTCAGATTTTCAGGACAGCTAGTGTTGTTTTCTCTGTATTTGTACAGTATGTGAACTCTCAAAGTCTGAGACATCTAGTGCACTTTCATAACAGAAATAAGAACTGAAGTAGTAATCATGCTAACAAGGTAGGGAGGTAATTTTGTAATTTTTACGTAAGTGTAATTTGCATTGGTTCTGAAATAAGTTCTGACAAAAAGTGATGAACACAGGATTAGGTGGGAGGTAGTTCAAATCTTCTCTGCATCACTTCTTTTGTTCTCCAGCTGCCAAGGTTTGTGTGTTGCTTATTTTGAAGTAGAATCTTACGTATTTTCTATATATATATATTCTTTGGCCTAAATAAATAACAACTTCCAAAACAAAAATGACTTTTGGTGCCAGAGACATGCACTGATCTTGTTTGTATTGTTCGATGGCTCTGATTTGTTGTATTGGTATGTCTTTAAGCTTGTGAGGTTAAATACCTGAAACTATTTTAGTTTCTGAATTGAGCAAAGTTAGTCCTATTGCAAAATGCAGGTATTTCTTCTACCCAGAGGTCTGAAACAATTCGAGGTCTTTGTTAAGTAATTAGCATGGTTTTTCCTGTGTAGCATATGGCAGGCATACTTGTAAACACATACTCTAAGATGCCCTTTTTATAGCTGAGTTCTGAACTGAGCTGCAATTTCACATGCATATAATTATATGATAGCCATTACAATGACATTCGGATTTTAGTATTGCCTATGACAATACCAATGATCAGAATTTGCTCTGAAATTGTTGTCACAAGTATTGGGTTACACCTTCCATTCAGCTGTAGCTGTGTACTCAGACAAGTTCAAACTGGGCAAAAGAATTTCCTGAAAGCACAGCTAATACAAAGGCTTCCCCAATCAATCAATCAATCACAGGATAAAGATTCACATGGGCTCCACTTGAAGTGTCAGTACAGCAAATGAGTGAGGGTCTTTGCAGAGCTATGGCTGAAGAACAGTCATGTATTAGAAATCAAGGGGAATACCTCAGATTAAAAGAGAACTGAAGCCAGTATGTGAAACTGACCCCCAGGAGAAATTTAGCCCTGTGCTAACTGCCAGCTGGCACCCGGGCACTAGTCTGTGATAATTAGGTATTGAACAGATATAAGTTGCTTGTTCATCTTGTACAAATCTGCCTCTTTACTATGAGTTTTATTCAGAAAGAAGCATGGAAGTCTCACAGTGCTTTTGTGCATTGCAAGGTTCAAATGTTGAATTTGTTACTCTGTAGGTCTTACTTCAGTGAGCTTTTCAAAAGAAAAAAAACATTTTCTTTGACAAGATTCAGTTAGGTAGTTCAACAGAGTTTTTGTGGGTAATTTTTATAGACAGTTAGACATGCTAAAGATGTAATTTTGATAAAACAAGGACTTAAATAGTCTTGGTGTCTCTTTCTCTATGACTATAAATAATATCTTTTGTTTAGTTTAGTTTTGTTTTGTTTTTAGATAGGAAAAGTCTTCATTGCTATCCAACACCAGCATTAACTTTCCACACGACCCTGTAAAAATTATTTTTTCCTTCTCGTCTTTCCCTTCTGCTTTTCCTTCAACTGGTGTTTCATGCCTAAGCTCTCAATTTAATTTGGAGAGATAATTCTTCAGTACCAAATAATTTGCTCTGCACAGCAATGTTCTTTACACGTTTACAGCACCTACAACTGATGAATAATACATCATCTTTCAGTGAACAGCAGACTTCTAATTTGTATACACAGTACAACTCAGCATTTTTCTAGATTTTATAGCAAAATCAAAGGGGAAATCAAGACTTTTAAATAGCTACTTTGCAAAATAAAGAGAAAAATCTCCTGCACTTGCAATAGCTCTAGATTGCAAGACAGATAGCTTTGACTTGGTTCCACCTAATGTAAGCAAATTCTTGAGTATAACTTTGAATGGTGGGAGATCAGTATAATTCAGAAGAACTGATTTACCTTTTCCCTCACTTTGGAAAATCCAAAATGACAATCTCCCTTCAAAACGTAATATAAGAAACATGTATTTCCAAGGTAGTTCAGATGGGCTTTAGACTCAAAGAAGCACAAAAGAAGGTTGAATTGTAATTCATTAATCAATTTATTTGTGTTATTTTGTTTGTTTTATTTTATATGTCTGTGAAAGGAAAGTCCAGGGAACCCAGCAAGCAGATCAAATCAGCTTGGTGAGCATCATGATCTCTGACAAAAATTTGTAATCCTTTGGCATCACGCAGACACCCTTGACCCCACCTGTTTTAGACTTGCCCCACATTGAGCAACACTGCTAGTTTCTGCACAATAAAAAATTGCATATCTGTAAAGGCACAGTGACTTAAATGATCCATTCGTAATTAAAGTAGAACTATAATGCATTTTCTCCACCTCCCACATAGATATTTTTACCCCTTTCCTCATTCTGACTCACAGAAAATGGGAAGTGCTGAGCCCTTGCCTAACACACAGTGACCCCAGAAACGGTTTCCCGCCCACTCGGTTTGCCTCTGAGCGGGAAAACCTGCGTGAGGCAACTGCCGCCATTTTGCGCTGACTGCTGGAGCATGGCTTTGCCCAGGATCCAGCTCCCAGTAGCAATACTGAGTCCTCAGGACTACATGTAGAACTACTAAATCAAATATTTATGCTAATATATCATATCTACTAGTTAGCTCAATTCTCAGAGAGCTATAAGAGCTGGAATTTGGGGGAAACTGTTTTTACGATATGCAGATCCCACAGACGCAATCACAATACTCTACATTCGGAAAGTAAAATAATGAAGAAACAGACAACACACTCAGGTAAGTTAAAATGCCAAAGGAGAAAAGTTGTCTAAAGATCTGTGTTTTCCTCCCACACTGCGTTAGAACTTATATACTCAGCATTTCAGAATTCCAAAGTTTATCAGAGAAACCTTCCTTTCTTCCATTCCTTAACCCTCGAGGCCCACATACTCTTTCTGTGTTTCACTATGTGGAAACACTGGAAAAAGAAGCAGTCCTGCAGTTTTGGGACCTGGGAGCTGGTTCTCTCAAAGAAGTGCTCTTATCACTAATCTCAATTCAGGTTTTTGCTTTTAACTATATTTACTGGCTCCTAGAAACTTGTAGTCAGCAGGAATCATGCAGCAGCTCAAGCTTCTGCGCTCAAACCTCCCAGCTAGTCAGCAGGAAAGAAACTGATCTAAAGAAATACTCTTAGAGGGGAAGAACTTGGTCTAATTCTGATTTCAGTTCAGCCCTGATCCTGGAATCTGAGCTCTGACATCGTCTTTAAGCTTTGATTCTTACTAGAATAATCTGCTTAGATCTATTCCATTTCTGCCTGCTCTTCGGTTTGGACTCTTCTGGTTGGCTTGGGTCCTGCACATATTTTTGCTTTTTCCATTTGGATCAATGAATATGGATTCTCTGTATTCAAAGATCCAAATGGGGCCTTACATTTGTCCTTGGCCATTCTTTACTTTGAAATACTGCTTCTCTTGTTCTCTCCAGTTCTTGGCTTTGCTTCATCTTGACTGTTGTGTGTGGTTTGCATCTGCATATCAAATCCAGCCCAGGCTGACCCATGGATATTTCTGAGAGTCCACAGCCTGTAACAGCTAAGTTAGATAGGTTATAGAGTGCTGAAATAGTTCTGTGGACCTAGGCAAAGTGTCTTTTGTATTCATATACTAAGAGAGTAAAATAGTATGTTCAGGTATATCTTTTTATAATAGTCTTAATGAGTCTTACAAATGGTTATGTCACTCAATCAAGACAATATATAATCACATTACAGCCATTTCAGGCAACTTGAAAAGCACATGAAAAAACATTAGCCACTTCAAGGTAATTGCACTTTTGAAGACTAACTTCATGGAAATGGGGTGAACTATATTCCAAAATACGATATAAATTGAACCATGAAATAAAAATGACCATTTCATTAATTTAACAATTAATTAACTAATATTTTTTTCTAACCATGATATATCATTAATTCTGATTTAAGTATTTCTTCCCATTAACTGATGTCAATATGTATCATATGACTGATTATGCACAGAATTTGAACAAGAATGTTTAACTGGTTTGCAGATTTGGTGAAGACCACAGTGTTGCATATATTCTAAATGCAATAAATACAAAAATAAATAACAAAGAATGCCCCATATTAGAGGATGTTTTTGATCAAATGAAATATATTAGATTTATACTGTGGAAATTGTCTATAAAAGTAGTTGAAATATGTTCCATAAATACTAAACTTCATTTTTTTAGCTCTTCTTAGTTTTACAATGAAATCTCTTTGATGAAATGTCCAGCTTCTGAACTTACAGAGCATAAAATGTATGAAGTATGCAATGTTTTTATCTCACTGAATGACAAATAATATCATCTGCATTAAGGTGCAAATCTATTCTACTCAACAAAGTAATCCAGGATCACTGTGTTTTAATAGTTTCCTCTGAAGACTGGTGAAGTTTGGGTTTTTTAAAGTGAAGCTGGGGTGACCTTTTTGGAAGAGGGGAGAAATGTCCTGGAAATAGCTGGTGCAGTAGAGCCAATGCCAAGTTTTCATAGCAGATTTTGAATTATAGGGCTCTGGTGTTTGGCCTTGCTCGTTAAAGAAATTAAAGCAGCCTTATGTTAAAGCAGCCTTATTGTTACGGAGTATTTTGTCACAGAGATTTTCGTAGGAACTGTTGTCACCTTTGCCAGTTAAAATCTCCAGGGTTTTTTTTATCCCCTTATGTCCAAGACCTCATACATTGGAGTTATATGATTCAGGGCTGGGTATAGGAGTTGTACTTGAGCAAGTTACCAAGGGTTAAAAAGCTTTAGTACTAAGCTGCTGCTGTGGGATGTAGCTTCTAGTGTGACTTTATTGAGCACAGCATCCTGCTAAGTAACACAAACTCTTTTGTAGTTTAGTGAAATACCACATTTCTACAGAGATTAGAAATTAAGTGATCATAGACAAGGTAGATGACTTACATCTGGTACCTTTGCTCAAAAAGCAGGGCAATTCTACAAATGAGAACAATGCTACACAAAGCTAGATGGGGTGAGATGTGACCAGCTCTCTGAATCTCTCTTTCCTTGGCAATTCTATAGCTTTTATTAAGTTCTTTATTTTGTGATGCCTCTACCCTGGAGAGACCAAAATCATTATTTTCTTTAAATATATAGGGCTGACAGTACTGACCTAATAATCACTTTCCCCAAAACCTTCCTGTATATGATCTCTTTGTAGCTGCTTATTATTTTTCATAACCTTAACTGTTAGTGATTTAACTGTTATTTAACTAGTGAGCATCTTCCTCATCCTAGATTTTCACAACCATTCAGAAAAAAATTTCCAAAGAGCAGTCATTTCTTAGAATAAATCAAAGGGAAAAGTACATCATTTTATCCTTCTAAATTGAGTAAATAAACTTTATTTGAGATGCTGAAATGAAATGAACCATGAATTAAGGCAAGGACTGAGAATTTGAAACTCTACTTTTTGACGTAGATATGCATTTGTCATTCCTCTGAAAATTCTCCTGATTCTGGTTTAGTTGTAAGCCCTTTAAGTATTTTGGCAGGCTTAAATATTTGAAGACTTCTTAATCTAGAAATCAATTTGTTTTATCTAGAAATCATGTAAATCTGTGCTGATTCTGGCATCATGTCTCTCTATGATGACCAGACTACCATCCACACAAAGTAGCTATATATGTCTGGGCTGAGATGAACACACTTTCTTTGTGCTGACTGCAGCCAGCTTCCTTTTAGGATTTTTTTTTGGTTCAGATAGAGCACCTCCTATTCATGTAAAAAATGGGGGAGTAAATACTGGATGAAAAATTGAATGAAAAACGAAAAAACAGCTGGAGTAAGTGTGAGAATTGTGGACTGGAGAAGGAAATTAATGAGATTATAAGGAAGGCTGAGAGTAAGAGATGGGGTGGGAAGTGGTCCACAGAACAGTTGTACATCTAACTCTGTGTTCCTTACTTAATGGATATAATATTCTGTCAAAATTTTTAATAACAAATTGCATGATTTTGTTCTTTCCATTTATTTGAGGGATGAAAGTAACACTGCTTCCTCTTTCTTGATGTATTGTACATACCTATTGGTCAAATTCTGTATGGCGTGTTGAAGAGAAGTTCAGAGCTTATTGGTATTAAATGCAAGTTGCTGTCTTGTTATGGATATTTAGTATCATTTGTTGCCTGAAATGTTTGAGATTGCTGAGGCTCAAGTAAAGACTTTGCTCATCTAGCATATCGAAGAAGTTGGACTGAAATGCTGTTACAACATACAGGATTTAAATCCTAGTTACTAGTGGACACCTAATTTGTATATATTATAATGTACACTTCAAAATTTAAATATTTGAAATAATATCATTTCCTTATATCTGCCAGGGCTTCATGTCACATAGTCTTCCCCATAGAATAAATGATGCAAGACCTTTACATACAGTAAACTACAAAGGAAGGTGTAATCAAGCTTACATGTATTACTGCTCTTTAGAGCCTGAAAACCTGAAAGTATGTTTTACTTTAACCATGTCAACCTTACTTCCCCTAAGGACTTGTTAGGAATTGGTGAACTGGTAAGATGTTGGTATCACAGGTGAGTTTTGCTGGAGCAATGAAAGGAAGGAATTTTTAGTTGCAATATATACTTTTTTTTGGCCAGAGAGAGAGAGGATGTCACCTGAATAGTGTAGAGAGCAAGCAAGTTTTGTAAGAAGTCCTCCAGCAAAATCAAAGATCAGGAGGTAGAACACAAAGAATCCTTTTTTTCTCAAGCTTTTGTCTTTGACACAAAAAGGAGGAAAACCAGAAAAAGATCAATTTAAAATGCAGATAATAGTTAAAAATACAAATTTCTGTTCTTGTTTTGTATATTAATAGACTTCTAAGCTTTGGCAAGAGTCATCTTGAGCTTTGAAGTCTGATTTTAGCAGCAAAATAAATAAATCCAAAATACCCCTAAGCACCTGCTCTTTCAAATCAATATGAGGTATACAGCTGTAATGTTTCAATACATGAAAATTGCTTCTGTCTGAAGTGGTTCAAATGCATAACTTTCAAGTGGATGTGGGAAAGTAGAGAGCATCTCTCTTAATGCCCTTCAATTTTGAGGTCTAGTTGCCCAGCGTTGTCAATATAAACCCCAAAAGACAAAGAGATTTTACTACATATACTGAAAAAAATTATCAGCACAGAGCCCATCTCTTCATTTGCCAACAGATTGACCTGAATTTTACAGAGCTGTTCTGTGTGCCTCTGGAATTCAACAAAAATAACTGCAATTAATATTTCTTCTGCCATATGCCATCTTACAGTAGAAGAATATTTTATTATTACCTTGTTTAAAATTAGGTTTTTAAATTGATGATCTTTTAGAGGATAAAATAATTTTTTGTGGCTGGCAGGAGGTGCATAAATGAATCTGTGAAGACCAGTTGCATTCAATTTTAAGGCTTGATAACTCAGATAATTATGCAGAAGTAATTAATTAGAAATCTGTTTATCAACAGTAGTATGTAGCTCCAGCATTTAATCGTAGAGGCATTAAAAAAAAAGCTTATCACCTGCTTTCTTTTTGTGTTTTATCTCAAAGGCAAATCAATAGGTAGAGTATGGAAAAAATGCCATTTCCACAAGTAACAGTTTACAGAACTTTCAAGAGCTTTTAATATCTGTTACCAATTCATTTTCCTGACTTAAAATAAAATCAATTCTATTTGGAGAATGTGTTAAAACATCAGCATTTCTATTTCTAGTACATAAAAAAGCTATGTGAAAGGTAAATTTGAAATATGGAGAAATATTTAAAGAATTTAAATAAATATTTATGTATTAGGCTATTATTCTTGGCAAAATATACACTGTACAGTACTTGGACAGTGTTGTGGGTGGATTAAATCTACCTGTTGGACAACTGCACTGACAATATTTTTATTACTCTGTCATTTCTGCTTCACATTCTGTTCTAGATTCTTATGTTGGGCTCAGGTTTTCATTCACTATTACTTGTAATGCTATAAAGATGTTAACTAACAAAAGCAGAGGTATACAAAGTGCTTCCCATGGCTGCTTTTCACATTTTTCTCCAAGTTTGTAGTATATTCCACTAAAGGAATAGATTGATATCTGTAGAGTATTCAGTGTGTGAGGTCTTAAATATTCATCTAAGAAAATGTAGTTCTGCACCTGAGAGGTTTGTATTTTTGTTCATCAAAATACCTAAGGCATTATTATATGAAAAAGAAATCCATATTTTTATAGATTTAAGCTGCAGAATACCAAAATAAGCTGACTTCAATATGTGCTTGTGTAAGTCTTCATCAAACCCATTTTCCCAGTGTCTTTCTGAACTGATTGAGCCAGTAGCTATGGCTGCATAAATACAATCTTTTCTTACAGAATCCCTAGATGAATTCCTTTTTCCAATGAAAACAGTGACATGAACTGAGTCCAGCATGACTCAGGTACCTACACAAGGTGACTGCCATGTCCCTGCAGATATTGGCAAGGTTTGGGCAACTGTCACAATGCTATTGTGCTAATGATTTTTTTATTTTAACCAAACCTTTATCTGCTTTTTACACCTGTTGTTAACTGCTTGTTAATAACTCATTCCCTTTTTTGGAATACACTTCCTCTCTAGAGAGATCAGTGCTAGTGCATGTTTATTAACAAAATATGTGCTGAGGTACTTTTCTGATAATATTGTCAACTCAGATTTAAACAAAATTTTGAAATAAAATGTAATTGTTTCATCAGTGCATCAGTAGCAGAGAAGAAAGTCCAGTTCAAGGAGAGAGAAATACAGACTAGCTGGATTTTATTGCAGATATGAAGCACATTCTCCTTCCAGATATGAAGTGTATTTACTTTCATATTAGTCATACCTTTAAGATTTATGGCAAGAAGTGTACAAAGGCTTATGGACTGTGCTCAGTGCAGTATAATATACAATAAATTCAATTACAGAGAAATCAGGTTGTTCCAAAAGCACACATTGTATTTCCTGCTCAGAAGAAGCTATAGGTAAAGAGAAGTGACAGTCAAGGGTTAAATGATGGAATTTTGCAATTTATTTCTTATCATTTATGAGATTGTTAAATGTCAGAAAGTGTATTTTTTTTTTTTTACTACCAGTATAAAACTGAACATACTGTGAGACATAAGGTAGCAGGTGTCTTGGCTCTAAACTATCAAGTCTGTGGGCATTCTGTTATAACAGGTGCTCCAAAAATTTGAACAGATTTTAACAAGAGCTGTATGGGCTTTTTAATTAGCCTGGTTACTCAGCATGTGGAGAAAGCACTAGGTATGTGTTTAAAACATCATTGTATCTTGCAAACAAATGTTTCACATACCCATAGTCATTCTTGTGGTTGTTAAAATTCCTTTCTATGTGATGCTAGGAACTGAACCTTGTATTAGTTCCTCGTATAGTATATACTACCTGAAAAGAATCATCACACTGAAAGAAAAGGAAGTGTAGAATAAAGTATATTCTTGTCTTTGGAAGTAAGCGTTTAGAAACTTGGATTTACCTGATACTTAGCTGTGATTTTACTTGCCATTATAGAACCATGAGAAGGCATACAGTAAAAAAATTCTCTGCTCTATCTGTTTTAACTTCAAAGTATCATCTCTTCACATCCAGTTATGCTTTTTCTATTATTGTTAAGTACATCACAGGTTTTTTTAGAAGAGACAATGCAATAAATTGTAAAATAAAACCAAAATAATTTTAAATGTTTTGATCTTACAATAAATATGATTGATTAGATATGATTTTATAAATTCATATAAATGCATGACTGTAGCATGTAACATGAAAATAATGCCATATAAATTAATTTGTGTTATAATGTTGGCTTAAGAAGAATAAGCCAAATAATAAGAGACATTACAAGGGGAAGAATAAAGGAACATAATGATGGCTTACATGAGATTTTTGTGCAAACTTTCCTACGGTGAAAGTTAAGATTTTAATTTATAAGCAGTTTTACTATCACACAAAAAGGATTTTACTAGTTGTATGTGTAATGCGAACACAAGTATCTGCTGTTGATATTCATCTTGAGATCTTTGCATCTTTAATGGTTTTGTTGCTGTAAAGTTTTATATTGCACATATTAAATTCAGAAATCAGTTCTTTTATCTCAGTAGAGATTGTTGAGGTATTACGAGGAGGATTTCACACTTGAAACACTCCTGTCAAAATATCTTTTATCATTTGGTCTAAGATTAAAAATATGAAGACACATTTTGATCCATATCAAATGCATGCTTTAAAAAGTGTGCTTAATTTTAAAAATGCTTGTATTGGCATTTTTTAAAAGGAACTTTTTTTTACATAAATTCATGTAAGAAATGTGCATTTTATGATTTTACTGTGGATTCATTCTCTTCCCTTATGCTCTTAGTTATTTGTCACAAACAAAGACATGCTCAGCAGTAAGAAAAACACGAATAGCCAAGGATCATTTATTGCATGAAGTAATAATTATTACTATTCATACTGTATTTTTAAAAATTTTGAAATCTCAACCATTTTATGAGCTTGATGGATATCAGTGAAATGAAGGTAATACCTGTTACCATAGATGCTAGTTTGCAGAGGTAACAATAATGGTGAAAACACAGCAGAACGAGTGTTAGTATGTGTAAGACACAGAAAATCCCCACAGAGTTTGTAATCTGTTTTCTGCTGGAGGATAGGACTCTTGCCATTGCATTTCTGTTAGGTATCCTATTGGATAACAAAAGCAGATTACAGTAGTGCATATTTGCATCAAAACTGAGACTGTGACTTGAGCATTGGTTGCCTTGAGCACAAATACCAACTTGATTTCTGACCCCACCAATTCCCATCCCTTGCTCCTGCTTTTACTGCTGTACAACACCCAAGTCTCTCAGCTGTTCCAATGCAGTTGATTGTGGATTATGGTATATTAGGCTCTTTAAGAAAGTGGATGTTTTAAGTCAGTGATGCTGCTGAATAGAATGTGTTATCAAACTGTGGTCTCATTTTACTCTGAAAATATAACGTACATACAAATTAAGTATGCTAAGAATTCATAGCAAAACTGAGAACAATTAAATGGACTCTGAAATGACAGGGAGACTTTGAAGTGGTGATAAATTTGAAAATGTAGTCTTCCTCTTTATTATCATAATTTTTGCCTCAAGTAAGTGCCTTCATTTCAGCCTTCCAAGGGATAGGGAACAGCGACCACTTCAGTGTAGTTTCTGATGCCTCATTGTCATGCTACATTATCTATATAATAATGAAAATTGAAATTAGAAGTATCACCTCTGCTAGAGGATGATTTGCATTACTGAAGTGCCATGTAGAGAAGTCTGTAATGAGAGTCAGGTAGTAATGGATGAAAAGTATAGCAAACATGGGCACAAACACCAACAAATACCAAGTTAGAAATCATTAGAGTAATAGTAAGTAATAGGGGTTATGAGGTGAAACCTCATGAAGTTTGAGCAACTTATTTTTAAATTCAATAGGGCTAGTCAGTTAATGATCAGAACTAAACCCAGCCATTCTTTTTAGATCTGGAGTTACAAACAAGCAGTCTATTTGTCAAAACTGAGCTATGTCTTAACACAATGTTTTTTTAGCAAATGTGGAAACTCTTATTGGATTTACTGGATGTTATATTAAGATAGATGTTAAGTACAAATGAGAAAGTTAAATGTTATTGGAAGGTGATAAGTACGTATCTTAACATTTATAATTGCTATCCTATGTCAAGATTGCTTTTATATGAAAGAGATTTGTACTAGATATAAATACATAGATTAAAGTTAAATACAGGTAATGGGTTATCCAGAATAAAGCCAGCACTAAGGATTTTATCTGCAAGGGAAGATTTGAAGAAGTTTTTGGCTTTTGCAAGTTTGTCCATAAAATAGCTGTGGCAGATATAGTTTTGTAATAAAAAACATAAAGCTGTCGACCTCATCTAGATAGCTAATCTAGCTAATCTGTTTCCTAATATATACTCTATATATGGCAATTCTATTAATTAATATTAAAAATATTGCAGCTGTAAAACTTGCAAAGATTTATGACCCAATCATGAAAATAATTAAAATTCTTAGTGATATGTAGAGTTCCATTACTTTTTGCAAGCACAGGAGAGCAATATGGAATTAAATTAAGGCATACATTTAAATATTTGCAGGTTTACACTCTTTGAAGCAAGTCTTGAAAATATCATTAAAAGCTATCTGGTTGGATAAGAAGATGCCTTCTTGAAAGAAAAGTTAATAATTCCAAAAATCACTGGTGGTGATATTAAATAATGTGCTCCACAGTCATCATTGTTTATTTTCCACTGAATTTCACCATCCCACTGATCGCTCATTTTCAGGGACACATAATATAGACCTGCTAAAATGTGCCTGATTTTGGAAAAATTCAGCCTGAAAACAGATCTTAAGGAAAAAGTTGTGATTAGGAAAAGCAGAAAAAATGAACTTAAAAATGAAGAGTTAAGATCCCAATTTTAGTTTATAGTTCTATCTTTTGTTGTGCAGTGTCTGAGATCAATTAGGATTCAGCTGATCTTGGAGTCAGTTGACAATGTTGTTTATAATGAGATAGAGGAAAAGGAAAAGGTTGATGTTTTCTCTCTTCCTCATTAGGGCTGGCCGATGGAGCCAGTTTTATTGCTACCTTAAAGGCAGTGACTGTGTCCTAAATGAACTGTGTTGCAAAATGTTGTTGTCTTTTTAAGGACAGCCTGTTGTTAGCATGGATAAATGGTTCTTAAAACAATTTTGAAGTATGCAATTCATCACTTTGATAGACAAAGAGAAGCATGTGAATTATTCTTTCACACTCTAACCTAGGAACTGCAAGGATTCAAATTTTAAACTACATTGGGTTTTGCAGAACCTGAACAAAATCAAAACCAAATTTAGTCTCTAGTTCTTATCTTTAACAGCTACTTAACAGTACTTTCTATAAAGTAATGCAATTGAATATGAATAGTGCCAGACCTTTAAAATCTTTGCCTGAAACTGTGCAGCTTAGTGGTTGTTTAATAAACGTTCGTGATAGCACTAACATAAATGTGTTGAATTATGGTATAACATTCTAAGGAAAATCAGTTAGCAGGTAGAATGATACATATTTTAACAGCCTTGAAACTCATTTAAAAATTTGCTGTGAGTAGTGCTGTGATATAATATAAATCATCTTAACTCATGAATATATTTGTAATTTTAGACATAGTTCTTCTATTAATACTGCAATATTTGTTTCATGATCAGTGCAGCATTAGCTCCACTAATATTAAAGGTGAAATGGATATTAATTTTTGGAACATCTAGTACAATGATTTATTCATGTTTATACTGATAACTTTATTTTGATAACACACAATGCTTATACATTTGTATAATGTGTCTTACATCATAAATTATAATAACACTAATAGAAGATAAAAGAAAGCAACCCTCTAGTTATGCAATTTGAAATTAATATGAACTGACATTTGAGAGCTCACGGGAGAAAAAAGAAAAAAACAACAAAAGAGAAAAGATAGAAACAGCAACTGTAAATGAAACACGAGGGAAAGTCACAACAGTTCTAATTAAAGACATTTCTACATTAGAACTACAGCATCCACCCACACGTCATTCTTGCATGACATGTAACAGAAGATCACTAGTTCTGTCTTCCTTGTACAAAATAGTATTTCCTGTAATTGTTTATCAATAACAGCAAAAGTGAGAGGTTTTGCATAATTGTATTTATAAATTGTACAGAAAAGCAGTAATTATAGTAAATCTGCCTGCAACCAAGAAGTGATTGTTAGAGTAACTTTCCATAAAGCCTGCCAACCATGTATTAGCCAATATTTTACTGTCTACACTGATTTCCCTCATCAAGTAGGAGATAGTGGAGCAGCCCAGAGGAGGCAACTAGCTCATTGCTTATGTAAAAAAAGTAAAACGCATGTTTCCTTTATTTCATTCAAAGAGGACAGAAGTGAGAACAAAAAGCCAAGCATATTCATGACAGTGGCAGATGGTGCCAACCTTGCACAGCTATTTTGTTTGATTATTGGCTACTTATACTTTTAAAAATAAGAGACAAAGATGGTTCTAGAAGATGATGAAGTCACACTGACATAGGTCATTGTCCTGAATATCACATAGAGATTTGTTTTGATTTTGTATAGAATTTTTCTCTATTTTCCTTTCCCTTTGTATTTTCTCCAGTAAAGTGCCTAAACTGAATCAATCCATCTTATTATGCTCACATTTATCAGGCAGAGTTTGAGATTAGTTGGAATAATTTTGCCTCTACCATTTAGAACACTTTTAAGTATTAAGAACTGCCTTTTTCTTTTCAAAGAATAATATTAACTCACAGTAGTCAGTATCTTATTTGTTGAATCATGTCAAACAGTGTATATTTTAAATTTTGAATAGCCAGGTCTGAGAACAACATTTACTGATTCATACAGAACTTGGCACAACTTTGAAAAAAACTAATGCGGGATTCAGAATGGAAGCATTTTTCAAAGTGCCTAAGTAAACATCAGGAGGTTTTTGAGTCGTTTTATTTTTTTCTTTCCTGCTCAGAAGATCCTATTGCATAGTATGGTCATAGTTAGATGTGTGTTTAATGAAAATAAAAACTACAGCTGAGTTAGAATGAAAAAGAAAGGAAAGTCTACCAAGGCCCCCTTTATGTTTATTGATTCTAACAGTCTTTCAAGCAAGAAAAGGCCAGTGGAGAAAACAGTATCTTTTCCACAGAGTGAATGAATCATATTGCCTTTACAAAGGATCTAGAGAATGAATAGGAGAATTTGGGGACCAACCAATGAGACCAAATGAGGTTTTTCCTATCCAGGAATGTGACCAGTCAGGCTCCTCTTAAAAAGAAGTAGAAGAAAACTTGAGCAAGTAGTAAGGGGATGCTGAGCTCAGAGTGAGCCTTCAGCAACAGAGAAAAAAGTATCACTGTTATTTCCAGAGTGGAGGGAACATTATAAACAAACTAGGTTAGTCTAATAATGAGATATGAAGAGATTTTTATTGCTATGTTTAGCCACTTGGATTTATAGCTCTTGTGTCTGGAGCAGTACTCTAATGCTAACCACATTATAAAACTATATCCTCATGCTAGTGTGACTGTGTCACAAAGGAGGTTATTTGCAAAGAGAAGCATCAAGTCACCGAACCTATGATCCTTTAATATTTGTTTCATATAATTATTTCAAAATTGTAAAACTCTGTGAGTTATTCATATTTTAATCAGTTGCCATTTTGGATCACACACGGTCAGGGAAATGAAACTGGGTCTTGGAAGTGATATGGCTTCTCAATAAATTATAAGCTTACCCCATGCCATGAATCATCTTTAAAAAAATAGCTCTATTGTCATAATTCCAGTTTTAATAATCCCATTTTCCCCGTTACTATAAGAAATACAGCAATGAGCTTTTAACATGGAACAGAGATCTTTGTGCTACTCCCTTTCCTTAAAGCTTCTTTGAACCATCTCTAATAGATCCTCAATGTAAAAATGCTTTCTAGCAAGAAAATGTCATCAGGTATTCAGTTTCACCTTCCAGGGCTGTGCTGTGCTCTGATTTACTGTTGTGCCCTTCTTTCCCCAACTATTATCACACTTGTTTATGAGAAGTACCACCTTCCTAAAGCAGGAACACATAGAGGATCAACTTGCCCTTGCTGTCCTAGTACTACAGCATTGTCTTTAGGTGCTTGGTAGTTTTTGATGGCACAGCTGAGAGAGTGGGTATGAATGCTCTTTATTTTACAGGCTTAGATATAAAAAAGCAACACATGGCCCAACATGCAGTAGCTCTATTTCCTGGAGAATCAGAAAATGTTAGTGATACCTATTCATTATGATATACCTTTTTTTGTTGTTTAATAGTATCACTACAGCATATTTTATGCAGAGCTATTGAAAATGAATACATTAATTTTGAAAATCATTATCCTCCACTAAACCAATAGATGGACACATGCAAAGACACAGTATGGCAGAATTATCAGAAAACCTTGTCAACAAATCTGCCAGTCTGCTCATCCCAAATCTATATAACATGTACTTGACTGAGATAGAAAAGGCAAGATACGTGACAGCCCAGACATGCAGAAACACAAGTATCTGTTTCAAAAGTAAGCACACATGTAAGCCTTAACACTATCAGGAACCTGGTGCGTTTTTCTGCAGTTTCTCAATATCAGTCATTTTATGCCTGCTTATTTTTGTTTGTTTGTTTGTGTTAGAAATTTCTTGATTCTGTCTTTTGGTATGTGATTGTACAAAGGCCAGTAAACTGAGAGGAAGAATGCTTTTAAAGCATTTTTTATATATAGGGTTGAGTCTGGATTATAACACAGTCTTCCTGAGCAAAATTATCAAAGACATGTCCTTCAGCTATTAAATTTAAAAGGGATGGATTATTCAGAGAGCTACTTAAAACTGAAAGTTTTAAATGATAGAGGGAAATAATAATTAAATTTTACTGAAGACTTACAGTGAATACTTTCTGAAATACAGGGAATCACTCATGAGCTCTGCTGATGAAAAAGGAAATTATGCAGTTAGGATTCTTTACGCTGAAGAAGATGGAATAGAAAGCATGGTGATCTACAATCCATGAACAGTGAGGTAAGGTAAAACAATTAATTTACTCATCACATAATGAAGTACCTTTGCTGGGCCAGCACTTTTTTTTTGTTGTTTTTTTTTGAGGCACCCAAATACTTAAGTAATTAAAAAAATGCAAACTTAAATCCTGTATCTTCAATGACTTTGATTCATGTCACTTTTACTTTAATTACCAGTGTGTTTGGGTACTGAAAATTTGCAGCCTTTTTTGGTGAATCACAGAATCACACTACTCATGAGTACATGGTACTGGGTGATGGATGAATTGTCCCCAGATCATAATACTTTTAAAATCCACAATGTTGCTGCTAAAAATTAATGAACCTCATCTGAAGAGCCTTTTCCTTTCAAACAATACAGTGAATCTATGCAAAAGATAAAACTCACAGAAGCTTTTGTGCATTAAACCCAGTGCCAGTTGGCTGTTGCCTTGGTTAGGGTGACCAAATGCCAGCTAAACACAAATCTTCATTTGCTTTGAAGACCTCATGCTGAATGAGAAGCTGTTGTTGAGATAAAGATGGTCTTTGCAAGCATTTTCATTTTCTTCTCTTTGGACTCTCAAGAGAACAGAAAATTTAAGCAATAAAGTTTGCCCATCTTTCTGAGTCCTGAAAAGGAAACACCTCGTGTAGTTTTCAGTGAAGCTATGAAACTGTGGAGACATTTGGTCCTATGAAATACTGTCTTCCCTGAAAACTGCATGAAGTATTTCCTATTACAGAAAGTAATAGGAAATGTATTTGTATCAGATGAGCTCTGTGCTCTTCAGGAGGTTGCTCTGCAGAGTAGTTGATGAGGCTGTCACTTGTGGCCCTTGATGGATAACTCATAAAGCAAGTATTTCTGAGCATGCTTTCCTAGCCATCCTTGCTGAGTACAGGTGTTTAAAGGTCCAAAATCTAGCCAACTTAGAGATTTCTTTATTATGCAGAACTGTGTCACTGTATAGAAATAAACAAGAAGTGTTTGTTCTTGGTAACTTGGTAGGTAAAAATAGTACCAAAATTGTGTATTGTATATGGGCATGTGTTAACTATAGCTACCTCTAAATAGAGCTGTGCTTTTTCTGCAACAGGAATTTATTCTAATACTTTTATACTTTTTCTTCCTTAGCGATATAATAACTACTGTGCCATATATATAGAAATTACTCCCAAGAATGTAACAGGCAGGATTCACACATTTAAATGAATTTAAAAAAAAAAAGCTGAACTGTTTCCAAATTCTTCTATCCAAGCATCACTTAAGAAACTGTTTGTTCAGTTCAGTTTCATCTCTGCAGCTGCCAAACCACTTCAGCCCTGCCAGCTCTGCTCTCTGATTGCAAAATAAAGGGTGGTCACTTCACAGTGTATGCAAGAAATATTATAATTTTGTGAAAATTATGACATTTAAGAAATTCTTTCAATAGTAAATTGCTAGGCTATCATGCCTCATGACTATTTAGCAAAAAAGGACTCTTTTATGTTCACTTATCCACGCTTTCCTATAACATTAGTGAATGTAAGATACTAGGTTTGCATTTTCTAAGACTGATGCACTTTGCTGCAGCTTACATTCATAAATATTTTTGTAGTATAATAGCCTGTCAAAACAAATCTGTTTTCCTCATTTGTGTGTGCATGGAAGGGTGTCTGTACTGCTTTGTGTCCATCTCTAAAGACAACAATAGAACAATACTAATTGCACAGCATAGCAAAGCTTTTCTTCTCTTTCTTCCTTTTTCTTTTTCTTGCTTTCTTTCTTTGTTTCTTTTTTCTTTTTCTTTTTTTCTTTCTTTTTTTCTTTCTTTCTTTCATCTCAAATATAATTTAAAACAAAACAGAGAGATAAAAAACAATAAGCTTCCTATTGATCATTTTGCTTAAGTTCCAAGCAGTTATCTTCTCAGGAAAATAATATCCCTTAGCTGAAGAAGAAATTAAAGCATACTTAGAAATAAAGAAGGAACAGAACATTAAGTGTTCTGTTTTCATAAGTTTTTTTCTCTTCGATAATAAAAAAATTTGAGTGGGGATAATAAGTGGGGATACAGAAAAATTATTAGAAATAGCAAAATACCAGGATGTCAATTTCTGCAATATAGAAGCTAAAAGGAAGAAACTTCTAGTGATTTTTTAAAAATGGAACAAATGTAAAAATAAGAATTATTTCAGCATTCTGATTTCTCCTGTTAGTAGCATTTTATCACATTCAAAGTACTGTTTCTACCAGATTGTATTCTTTATTTTTCCCATACTGACCTGTATTCTGCTTGACGGAAATCTCATTCTGCTCAGAGAGACTCATTATAAGGAGAGGATTCATTTCGAGGGCTGCTTTTTGTTCACCTTGCAGTATCACTGTAAAGTGCTAAAACTGACTGTAAGGCAATACTAAATTGTAATGGTAGTGTCTTGCACGTGTTTCTACTTAGTGTGTATTGTTATTTACGTGAGTCCTGAATTTAACCTGATAAGAATAAAAAATTATAGAAATAGGTATAGCACTTTTCCACTAAGGAATATTTTTGAGACAGAGGGCCAGGGTTTTTTTCTTCATATTAGCCTTATATCTAGTACTTGACGTAAGTACAGATAATGAGAATTTGATGTAATTCTAACAAGCCTCTTACATGGGATATTATATAGGCATTAGCATTTGTTTGTCAAGTACTGTTTTCACATATACTTGTGCAGACCCACTGAACTGAATATATGCACAGAGATATGTCCTCTATCAATTCATTAACCCAGAAGAACATATCCTTTGCAACACAGCTTCATGCCAGTCGCCACTTCAGTAAACACTGCCACATCACGATGACTGCTCTCCAGGAATTAGCAATGAGTTTGTTTATAATCAAGTTTATCAATATTTATAAAGTACTGTACTTAAGGGGATAATATATTGATAAAATACAGTTCTAAAATACATTACATTTCCACATTATATTTAATGGCTAAAAATACATGGAGTGGGTGTGGAGTAATAGGGGCCATACCCCGCCCCCACAAACAGTTTCTTTATCACCCCATCTGCTACCCCAAATGCTAACTCTCAGGAACACCACTGCTTTGCAGCATGTTTTATTATTCAAGCTTCGGTGGGAGGAGAGCTGCAGAAAGAAAGTGTTAACTGTAGAGAAAGGGAGGGTCAAACTAAGACCCAGAATAAGCTATATTGCTCCACTAATGCCAGGACAGTGCCATAAACTTCCACTGGATCTGAACTGGCTACTAAATACCATTAGATTAGGTTAAAACCTGCTAGAAAAAAAGGAACAGTGAGAAGGAGGTCTAAATGCATTTGTCAAAAAATTAATAAAGAGGCTAAAGGTATTTACGTAGGCAGGGAACATATGGAAGAGGAACAAGGCAGACTTTGAGAAGAAATTATTTAGCTTCATTAAAAAAAAAAAAACTCAACAAAGATAAAGCTAGAGGAAAAAAATGTTGCACTGTTTTCATATTGCCTTTCTATTTTTCCAATAGGTTGGGGCCTGATCCAAAGCACACAGAAGTCAATCAAAGATTCCTATTGCTTTGGATTGGGTACTTTGGAAAGAAAGAAATGCTGCTAAATAAGTATCAAATAGTGATGAGTGTTAATGGGGGTTTAAGAGATAAAGCGTCCAATTTGAAGCACTTATTGGCGATGTCTACACTATCACCACTTGCCAAAAACATTTCCATCATTGTGCAATGGTTGAGCTTTATAAATGACTTCCAGCATTTTAATGTAACCCAGCTCAGAGCAGGTGAGGAGCTGGCTAAATGCAACTCATCAAGATGATTTTGGGGATGGCAATATTGTTCATAAAGGTAAGTCAAATACTGTAAGCCATGTCATTTGAAACAAATCAGTTTTTCAGGGGAAAAGAAAAAGAGGAAAATGAGAAAATTGAAGGGATTTTAAAAATATATTCAAAATTTTTAAAAATTGATTTTTGTCTTAGTATTTTTCTTTTTGATTTGGTCTATTTTTAATAAGGATGATTAAAATGGAAGAATCCTGAAAGGAAGCAAAATGTTCTACTTTAGGACAATTGAAATTGTTTAGGACAACACAAAATTAATTATTTCTCTGATTGTGTGATTAATCTGTCAATCTGCAAATTTTGTTATTCATACAGCTCTCAACTAGGTAATACACTTCCAGCCAAAATGCTTAGCCATTATTCTGGGCCTCATTGGCCCACATACATTAGGATGTCAGGATGACCATATGAATCATGTTTTCTTTCAAAAAATCCAGTTGATTTACAGTGACTACAAAGAGGTATTCCCTGAGTTCAGTCAGAATAAAAAAGATACAATGTTACATATTCCCAGTTGCAAGGCAGTTAGCATTCCCTGAAAAGATACTCTACTTCTTTGCTGCTGCTTTGCCGTAGTAAGTTTATTTGGGTTTTCTTGTTGTTGTTTTCTTGGTTACTTTCTCCTGTCTTTAGATGTTATATAGGTGTTTATGTTTATAGACTAATCTGACCTTTAGGCTGAAATGTATGCATGCAGCAATACACCCAAATGTCTGTAAGTTGAGCAAAAGGAAACTGTAGTTCCTGGCCCTATATGAATTCTTCATTGAGCTGGGAGGGTGAGGAATGAAAGCATCATGCCAGAAGATCTATTAGTAACTTTCCCATATGCAGTTCTCTACTCCTGTAAGGACTCTGGTGAGTCAGAGAGTCAGTCTTAGATGGCAAAGAGTCAAGATGATAGTCTGTTTCTACTGCACTCAAACAGAACTCAGGATAAAACAGCAGATTTACATGTGGAAAACCCATAGGTCAGTATTAGAAAGTATGGAAAGTTGTGTCTTGATGTTAAACTGAAGAATGTCCAATTTACATATGTCTCAGCCTTTTAAATTTTCTGGCACAGGATAAACAAATTCTAGTATAATCAAGTTAGTTTTCAATTTTCCAAGCCAAAAGATTCCATGCAGTATACTCAGCAGTGATCCTTTATGAGGTACTATAAAAAACCAAACTCTGTTTTATCTATGTGGCCTTTCCTCAAGAAAATATATGCTCCCTTGCTGGATGAAATGTGTTAGCTGACACTCTTCTTCACCAGAAATGGCTGTGGACTGAGTCATGATCAAAGATGGGATGTCTTATATTGTGATGGCTGCAATAGTTCCCTACCCACACTGCAGGAATAGTTCAGACACTGTAGCAGCTACAGAATTGCAAATAAGAGCTTGGCATTTGTGTAATAAACTTTAGCAGTTCAGCTACTGCTTTCTGAGAAGCAGAGAGAGCTCTGTAGTCAGGGTGGGAATCTCTAAGAGAAGCAAGTAAAAGAGGGATATGAAACACTAACTGCCTCAGTTTAAGCCATCTTCACTTGCGAATCAGATCCCTGTGGTGTCTTGATTGTTGTGGTATGCATCCAAAAGGACATTTTGGAATGAAAGTAGTGCAGTATGAAATATTTTCTATTCTGGCTTGTATTAATTGGAGACAGAAGAAACAACTGTTTAGTAATCTTCATACAATGATATTGCACATGACTAGTCTGAGATTCAAAGTCCAGTGGAAAGTAAATTTCAGGCTACAGGCAAAACCAAGAGATCATATAGTTTCAGAATTAATGAAAATAGTAGCGCATTGTCTCAGAGAACATTGTTATGGTTTTACAGATAAAGAAATTAATCATACCAGACACAGTCAGTTGTAAATATGGCACAAATATAATTTTGCAAAATGTCAGAATCATGCAGCAAAGACATACAACTGCAGACAATGACTAGAAAGAACTAAAGCTTCCCTGGTTACCTGGAATACTTAAGCATGACATTCCCCACTCAGTAGGGAAGGACTGAGACTCACAAATTGTCTGCTATCTAATTGTCTCTTGGCTCAGCTTGGGAAATGCAAATAGAACTAGACTGCAAAAATTGGTTCAAGAAGCCCTAACAGGATATCAGCACTAAGCAGTATACAGCAGATGGTAAAAGATTTTTAAAAAACAATCTTCTTGAAGTTCACAATAGTCTGGGGAGTTAGAAAATGGCAGGTGGAGCAGGAACTATAACAGGTTATGAATTGTCAATAATTTCCTTTGCAGTGGCAATGAAAATGCTCTTGAAATCATCAAAAGGTTATAGGGATACAGTGTAATTGGAAGACAAATACCTCAAGTGAGAACTGACACAAAGATGTAACGATTACAAGAACTGGGGAGGAAGAATGTAAACTTCTGAATTAGCATTTATGAGCTAATAGAGAATTATGGTCAGTCCGGAGACTCTTGAACCTAGATGCATTTAAAAGAACGCACAAAAAGGATCACAGGCTATTAATCAAGAGAATCATTACTATACAAAGGGCACAAAAATTATGCTCCAAGATACTTGAAGTTTACAATCAAAATCAATATTGCAGCACAGAAATAGTGTATGTGGTAGGAGACATGCATGTGTACACAAACAGTTCTAGGTTTTTACCTGCACTGGATGCATATTTTATCTATCAGCTACCTTTGCTGACTTCTTCACTCCCCTGTAGAACGCTAAGGAAATTACAGGTGTGACTCTTACCAGTTGTAAAAATAAACAATCCTTGACAACAAATAATAACTGTTACAATGTTGTTGAATTTGTTGTTTTCCAGCCCCTTATCCTCTCACAATGGTAGGCAACTGTCTACTTCCCCTCTGCTTCAAGTCAGCCATTCTGCCTTTGGTAGAACAAACATATTGAGAGCAGAAATGTTAAAAATGAAATTACTGTTATCAAGCTGATACAAAGTGAATGGAGGGTGTCGTACAGTTTCAAGAAAATGGAAAAGAAAATTATAATGTAATTGCCTTGGTTAGTCTGCATTTAGATAGCCTGAAACAGTGGCATCAAAACCAGATGTGAATGCTCCCATTCCTCTTGATGGAGCACTATCTGCAAAACATAATTATGACAGCTTTAATGCCAATAATGCTAACTGTTCCATTTCTGAATTATATACCATATATAACTATTACAGCACCACTTCATTACTGTTGAGTTTACTTGATATGCACTAATGCTTCATTCATCTTAAATGATTGCTCTAGAAAAATATTAACAGAGCCCACAGAATGTCCAAAAGTAGAAAGGCACAAGGAACAGTGTCAGAGCCAAACATAAAATTTCTGCTTTCAGATTTCATTCCTAGACTTTTAGTTAAATGGCTCATTGATCTCTGATGTCTGCTTGTCATAATATTGTTTTTCCACTGAAAGATAAGTATGATAGCATCAGACTTCCCTTCACCCTCTCTGATGTTCTTAAAATGAACTCTTTAAATATTTCTGTCAAAGTGTATCAGTTAGAAATCAGTTTGAAACTTAAAAAAAACCCCCAAACTACCAAAGCTGGACTGTTGATAGGGAAGGATGTCACATATCTATAGCCTAGAGAGACAAGGGTGAAGAGACTACAGCGTCAGAAAACGGAGAGATTAATTCTGTGGGATATTTGCTTTCCACAATGGGTATGTTTGGATCAGTGACAACCACACAGCAACAGACAAAAATTCAGATCTTTCACCTCATCTCCTATAACAATAGTAATATATCAAACCATTTAAGGTCTTCTCACTCAAGTAGCTTATGCACAGGAGTTAGAAAGCTTATTCCTACTCCTTGTTTTACAGTTAGTGGTTTGCCTTACTCTTATAGCAGG
The DNA here is from genome assembly GCA_013396975.1 of Bucco capensis. Lineage (NCBI taxonomy): Eukaryota > Metazoa > Chordata > Aves > Piciformes > Bucconidae > Bucco > Bucco capensis. The sequence goes on from VWZO01015368.1 coordinate 503,807, forward strand.
TGATAGATTCCAAAGATACAATGTGGATTTTCAAATTTCATTTAAAATGACTGATAATTTGGACAAAATTCCTGTTAGTCAAGTCAAAAGAACCTGTCGTGCAGCAACCTCAACCTAGCACACACAGGAGAAAGGATAAGCACTAGTTTTTTGGAGTACTGAAAGAAATCCCACTTACATTTTCTTACTGATAACACAAATTACAGACAAAGCGATTATACTCTTCAGGAAGTAAGGTCTTTCTTGTTCAGAGGAGTTGACAGGGAGCAGGTGACAGGCCATGCCAGTGAAGATAAAATCTTAGGTAATTCCTTTTTAAGTCAGCAGTTTTCTGTCCTCTCCACAATGTAATGACTCCCTTAAAGACCACTTTTACATGGATGTGTGTGTGTATACATGTACATGTGTATTTATACACACATATAAATACAAGTAAATGTGTATTTCTTGGAGATTCCTTGACTCTCAAAAATTGCAGAAGAAAACCTAGGTGCTTGAATTTAGTGGGTGGAAAGTGGGTTAGAAATAGGACAGTTTACCAAATTACGGTGGTCCCATCCCACAGACTGTTGTCCTTTCTTTGCAAGCTGTATAAATTCAGCCTTCAGCTACATTTCCAGCTTTGATTCCTTGTCACATTTCTCATTCCTGTCTCTCTGCTCAGCCAATGACAGCAGTGCCAATCCTCCAGTTGTTAAATCTATCCGAAAGCTTCCCCCCTCCTACTTTATATCACCCTAAAAGTGATTTTTGCAGCCTCTCCTCCAGAAAGAGTGAATTTGAACACAAAGATGGAATATTTGAGCCAAGGAGAGAAGTAAAATGAGAATCCTTGAAGCCTGTTCTTTAACTTATCCTATGCACATTACAGGAAGGAGAATGTCCCTTTAAATAGTTTGGGAGCCCTCTAGTGATTCTTCCTGCCTTTCACTGAAAAAAACCTAGGAGATCCTCCCCTCTACCAGTGAAGATAGGCTGAGAGGTTTCTCAGTATAGCTAATGGATCCAGCGGGATGGCATGCCATTGTTAGTTCCACAAATCCTTCATGTGGCACAGAGAACCAGAATTAAGTACTGTCCTTCCCTCAGTTGTCTCTGTTTGTCCATTTTAATTATCATATAAACCTCTGTTTTGCAACGTTGCAAAGTCTAGGAGATCAGAATTAAATCTTGGCAGCATTTTGTCTTGGTTTGAGAAGGACCTTCAGGGCACAACCCCTAGCACATGTATGATTGTGTGTGCTGCACACTCTTCCAAGTTGTCAAGAATTAGAGTGTAAATCCTGAGCCTTCAGATTATGGTGAGAGCTAAACCTTTTGCTATTCTACCATTACACACCATAAGCTCTTATAAAATATATTTTAGGCATCCTATTGAATCGCACAGTATGTAGCATAATGTAATCAATACAAGAAGCTGCATATAAATAATCTGTTTGGATTCTCACACATTTTAAGATGAGAGAGGGCACCATTCCCAGCAGTACTCCCCCCTCCCTCAGAGTTCACACCTTTTATGGGGGAAAATGATTGTAAAGTATTCATTTAAGCCAATAACCAAAGCTTATGTTATTCATTTCTCGGTGATATACATAGTGCTCTTTTTGTATACTATTAACTGTGGACATATGTTTTTCATTTGACTATGTTACTTACACACACAATTCTTTTAAAAAATATGTAAAATATAACAGCTGCTGTAAAAAAAATATTTTTAGCTCTCTGAAGTGCCTAACGAGCTGCAGTGCACAACAGAAATGGTTCAGTCTTTGTAACATGCCCATGGTAAAATGCCATGGAAGAGTTTAATCCACTTGGTCATCTCCCTGGAAGGGAGCAAATTAGCACAGTTCTAATATGATGATGTGCTTCTGTGGGGTATATTCCTTGGCTATAACAGCAAGGTCTTGCTCATTCACTGCATCAAAGCAATGATACAAACAATGGATCAGCCAACTTTTAAAACAGCAGTATAAAAGCAATTGTAAAGGCACCAACTGTATCATCTGAGCTCTGCTTTGACATTGCTGTTTTCTGATGGCAAAAATATACCTATTTCCTGCCAGTGTAAGTGAGAGATTAAGGGGTAAATATAGAAAACCTAAAGTTTGCTTTGGATGAGAAGTTTTTTCTTTATGAATTATTGAATAAATCAAATATCCTTGGTTCTCATCCCAACAGAGTGTGATGATTGCTAGCTTGAAAAAATGTAGCAAGAGCAAACGTTGGCAAGAGTAAAGCATTATAATGTGATGTCTACAGAGATTTAGAGATAGGATTTTCAGTTACAGTCAATGCTATCAATGTTGGTATAAGATATTTAAACTGTAATTCTACCTAGATTAAGGTACCTAAAAACAGTGTTTACAGCTTGAAAATAACCTGTGTGAGCCTCTTTTAAGGAATGAATTCCACCATGAGTTAATAGATAGATGTGGATTATTCCATTGCAATGCTTTTGGCTGCTACCATGTGAGGGAATGGCAAACATGGAAAACTGCCAAAACTAAATGTCTTCTTCCTTCTTTTCCACTTGATAAGACAGGAGAGTTAAAATGCTTTTTTGAAATCAGTCATGTAGTATCTGGAGAGTAGGATGAGAAAACAAAATCTTCTTTATGAAGATCCCAGTCATACAGTGGTAGAGAACATATTGGGGAGGATCCTGCTTTCAGAAGAGCTCTGACATTCCCTGCAACAGCTGCAAACACTGCTATGTAAATTTTGTGCTGCCATTTGATGAGGAGCCATGGTCTTTACTTGCACCAGCTCCTGTTCTCACAGGTTCTGCTAAAGCACCTTGCATTGTCCAAGTTAAAAATCTAGATAAAGTTTCCTCATTTCTTTGTTTCTCCTGCATTTTCATTGCTTTAGTCTTGATGTCTCCAGAGCATCAAGTACAATGTTTTCTAAGATGTCCAGGGTGTTCAAAGCTGTGTAAACAGTGTCCCTGAAGCACTTCCATTCTGCTTCAAAGGTGTCCAGAACATATAAAGTTGCACAATGACCTTGAATCCCTTCCAGTCAGCTTTTATGCCACAGGAACTTACAGTAGTGATATCCAGCTGGCTTTCCACCTGTTTTCAGAGTGTTGGTTCTACAGCAACAATTGTACAGTATTAACATTAAAATTGTCGAAATTTAGTTTATTCCAAAGATTTTGCTTTGTTTGATGTGGATGATAGACTTTCCACAGATCAGTCAATCTGACATTTGAATCCTTCTCCTATAGACTGTTGCTGATGTTGCCCTGGAAGTGGTGTTATCAATCACTGACAATTTTTAGAATGAGAACATGTCAGGGCAATTTTGGGTTTACTTAGAATCTGAAGGTCTGTGATCATATTAGGGATATTTATTTAGGAAATATGGGTCACTGTTTTTCCACTTTTTGTACTGTACTTTGCAATAATACCAGCAGCCTTGACAGTCTTCCTCAAAACAAGCTTGGATGCCACCAGGATAATGATTATGCTCTACTTTGATCTCTGAGAATTTATATGCTTCGTGTCTTCAGAAAAATTACCTCTTCTTTTAGCTGTGCTGAAGTAGTATTTAGACAGTAATGGTGGTGGCATAGCACTGCTTGTAAAGTAGCATTCCTGGTGTATAGCCTTTTTTGCCATTGGGCAATCTAGTTTATTGATCATTGGAGATGTAACAGTGAGACCACTGTCAGTTTCTCCATTATTTCCTCAGTAATTACAGGTCTATGGTACAGATAGCTAACACAAGTTTCCTTAGAATTGCTTTCATCTTAAGAAAAATGTAATTTAGTGTTATTATATGAATTTCATATCTGGTGACTGTATTATTGGACAGGGCAGTTCTTTGCATTGGATGATTAAGTGGATGTCAGTGTCTGTATGATCCTGCTATGTTCAAACCTATAAATATAAAGGACTTAAAATAAAGGGAAGGGAGGTTCCTCAGGGAATGTCTGCAATTAAATGCAGTGCAGATAGCCCTGAACTAGTGTTGACCCATCTCCAAACTGACCAGCTTGATTAACATTATTTTGCACCCCAGTAAAATCTTTGAATCCCAGTAGTAAGCTCTGGCTGCAGCTCAGTGCCATGGTGATTCAAACATTCTTGTTTCGCTTCCAGAGCAGGAATCTGATCTGCTGTACTCTGTTGTGTAGGAGTCACTGAACTCTAGTATGGCTTCTAGCTGATGGAAAGTCATCTGTGATCCTGAATTGCTTGTGAGCAGATTTTGCAATTGTAACTGCTATGGATTCCATCCATACCTACAGCTTTGCTGGGTTTTTGTCATCTGAGAAGTCTGAAAGAATGGTAGATCAACTTAAATTCAATGCCAAACACACATACTATAGCAGTATCACTCATCCAGATACAGTCACGAGACAAGAGACAAAGGTAAAGCTGGCTAGAATGTTTGGCTGTAATTTTTGTAGAATTTGATAAATCTCTGTCAGTGTGTGTACTTAAACTGTATGACAAACTGGATCTCATTTCACCTCAAGCTTACACACTTGCCTGCAGGTGTCTTTGCAACAGTAGCTCTTTGCAAGAGAGTTTTAGTTTAACAGTGGTGATTAGGGGTCAAATTTTCCTTTGCAGATTGCAACTGACTCCTTAACGAAGGAACTAGAATGATTGCTTTATTCTCAGAAGGATAATATAGAATGTTTTGATTTTTAAAATGATATGAAAATTGGTATTTTGTTTTGTTTTGGGGAAAACCAAATTAGGCTTTTGAATTCATGTAAGGGAAGCAGAAAGATAGGAGAAAAATATTTGTGTTCATGGGAGATTTCCCTGCTCCTCCATTTCATACACATGATGCTGTGTTTTCTGGAAAATAGGCACTCAGCACCAAATTAATGGAGAAAGATAGAGTTACCTTTAATTGGAAGCTTCCACACCTTCAGGATCCTCTACATGGACATGCATGCCCCAAGGGATTACACCTTTTATATGTTTTATTAGTAATTAACATACTGATATCTCTAGCCAACCCTGGCACAAGGTTTTCCAATAGCCCACCCCTGGTGGTCTTCAGCTCTGCCCCTCGCAGAGAGCTCATGTGGGGCTTGGCCCTCTTCTGCTGTTTTGTCTTCAAGCTATCTGCAGAAAACATCATGTCCTTGGCAAGGCATGGGAAAGTCCAAGATAGCACCCAAGAATGTGCCTAGTGGCTTCTAATATGTGAACAATCCAGGAAACTTTACATAATCCTAAAAGTCCTAAAAATCTACAAAACGCATGCAAATCTTTAGGCATCCCATACAGTATACATTGAATGCTTTTTATGGAACGAAGCAAGACAAAGGGAATTTGGGATGAATCTCTAGCAGGAAGGGAACGTGCTTTATTCTCAGTTTACTTTAGAGGATTGGCAGTGGATGTGAAAGCTGAATTAGGGTGTGAGGATTGAGAGTGTAGCGTAAAAATCTGCACTAGGGGGCAGCCAAGAACTGATGTGTTGGTTTAGTTACGAAGTGTCCTTTGTCACTCACGTTGGCCGCGAAGATTCATGTTCTGCACAGCTTCTCAGGTAAAGTTTAAGCTTGCAGAAACTGTTTAGTCAGCACTGCCTCTCCTGGGTGAAGACAAGAATAAAAACGTCTTGCATTATATTGGAAGCTGTGCATGAGAGCAGGGGTGAACTACAGTGATAGAGAAAGCCGGGACAAAGAAGTCTCCCCTCAATTTTAGCACTAGTATTTTTCTGACTTCAGGCTTTTCCAAGAGCTACATTTTAAAGCAAAGTTGTTGGGTTTATTTTATTTCATTCATCTCAAAGTAATTTATGTTTGTTTAGACAGGGTACATTTTTCTAGGGAAGAGGAACGAAAGATGAAACTTAGCTCATTGTCAAAACAAGCAGAAAAACTACTGTCATCAAGCAAACAAGATAATGTTTGAAACTTTTTCTATTTTTAAGTTGCTTTTATACAAAATTAAAGATTGTTGCTTATTGCTCAGTTTTTCAGTCAGCAGCACATCGTGATAAGTGACACTTCAAATTTTGAAGTGAATTTACCCATTTCAGGAGAACACTTAGATGTTGGTCTGAAATATGGGTAGGAATAGGAAGCTGTAAGTACACTTCAGATTCAGAGGTTAAGAATTCTTATGGCAAGAACATTTATCTCAAGCAGGGGGGTTAGGTTCCATGAGCATTTGGGTGACCTGCCCATGCTATGATTGCCAATCCAAGCGTTATTTAGGCCAATTGTGGTGGTTGCAAGCAAGGTATGAGTTTTAGGTCAGAGTAAGAAATCAGAAAAAGTCCTGGTCAGAGAGAAGTTGAGAGCTACTGGGTAAACATTCTTGAAATCTGCATATTATTTACTGTGCAGAACACAGCTTCAGCTCTCAGGAATGAAAATTTTGTTTTCTGTTTTGCCAAATGAAGGAAACTGAGAGAAGGGCACTGAGTTATGCTTCTAAAGTGTCACAACAAGGAATAATGGAAAGTTTTTTTGTAAAGGAAAATAGAAAAGTGCTAGGATCATCTAACATTCTAGTGGGAAAATGTGCACTGAAGTGTGGAACCCTTGCTAGGTTAATCCTGTTGGCTTCATTGTATAGACAGTGAGAGAGGAAAACTCCTCTAGAATCAGACAAACAGCTTCACTTCTAAGGGAGTTTTTTAATTTCCCAGTGATTAAAAAGAGAGACCAGAAGATCTGACTAGCAAGGGTGAAGCTTTATTCTTTATAGTGTAAGTGAATGATTTTATTATTTCCTGCTTCCATAACATTTCTTCTTTCTCTCTTCCAATATCTGGCACATATTCTACAAAAGAGCATATGAACTGCTTGCTGGATTCTCCTAGTAGGTAAATATGTGGAAGTTTGTGAATCTTAGCTTTTCTCAATTTTTTAAAACCTCAGGAGGTTTAGTAGTGCCCAAACCCACAAGAACATGGTATTTTCACTTTTGAACTAACTCATTTTGCAATAGAGATTGCATTGATATGTCATGCATTGCCAGAATTAGGCACTATTACCAGACACTGGTTTTATGAATGTTTTCAAGAATGTGACACCCTCTCATATGCCAGCTATGTTAGAATCAGGGAAATAAAAATTTACTAACTACTTCAGAATTGTTTAGTCTTTCCGTGTTAACAAAATAATTATAGGCCCTGATTTTGACAGATTTATATGAACTGAGCTGACTGACAGTAACTTTGTGTATGAATTACACTGATTCCCTTTTTCTGTCTAGATGAATAAATAGCATAACCAAGAGGTGTCTTGATGAATCAGAACCAATAAGACATCAGAAGAATGTGACCATCTTTCTTTCTGTGTCAGGGATGTCCCAATCTTCATTCTTGAAGGAAAGATATGTTGCTCAAAGATTAATTCTATGGACCATATTGAAACTTTCCCTTCAAGTATTTTATACATGGATTTAGGTTGTGCTTGAGGGAAGATGCATGTTCAAGTAACAAGTTCTTCAGGCTCTGTACAAAGCAGAGTGATGGCACTAGCACATCCCTGAGCTTTTGCTACTAGGCACCGGGCGGCTTGGGCTTGGCAACACAATGAAAAGTCCCATGGCCTTTGGATCTGACCTGGCTCCAGCTTCGCTGTGGAATACAATAGCTATACACATGGTGCACTTTCTAGATAATAATGAAAACTAATTCTGTTTCTGTTTCTATTCTTCTGCTCAATGTTGTTGTTATCATTCCTCAGCACTGCTGGTATCTTTTTTTTTTAGTTTCATTTCAAAATGTCTTTACAGATAACTGATCCAAGGAGAAAGCTCCTGTACTGCAACTGTCCAAGACACTTCTTACAAAAGCAGTGCAGAAGGACTCTTCCAGTTCAGTCTGAGTGAGCAAAAGCTTTGTTCTAATTTATACTGTCTTGAATACCTGAGAATTGTTGGGCAGCATGAGCCAACATCATTTTTTGTTCTGCCTCCTGCTGGCGGTGAAGAAAAAGCTTCGGCATGTTCTGTGCATGTGCAAAGACTCTCCAGGCTGCCTTTAGGGCTTTTGCTCTGTTAGAGTGATGCACGTTCCTCACATGAAAATCAAGCCTATTTGGAACAACTTTTCATACAATACTTACTAATTTGTACTAGACCATTTACCAAGGTCTGAGTGATTAATATTCTTCCACTATTTTTGCCCCAGATATTGATGCGCTGTAACCAGTGTGAAAGTTCAGTTGGTCAGATGAAACCCCAAAACTCACAAGATTTCAAGGCTGCTTTTAAAAGCAGAACTTTAACTGCAGGATTTTAACTGCCAGGCATGTCTGATCACTATCTTCCAAACATCCATAGTTCTATCATAAATATATAGATTTTCACATTTTCCAAATAAATGAATGAAAATACCTTTTGAGGAATAAAGTGATATGTTTTAAAGGCATTTGTTTACTTTTTCTGTAAGCTCCTGAGATGGCTAACATACTAGTTGTTAATCACACCATCTGTTCAAGCAGTGCTTGACTAAATGAATCAATTCATACTTTTTCTTAAAGCAGTTTTTTACAGAACAATATGTTTGTGTCTATTACTCCGTCATTTGGCAATGTAATATGAGATATTTTAATTTTCCTATTTATTGTGCATGGATTTTCCATCTCCAAATATTTTTTTCAAATACACATACAGCACAGAAAAGCTGTGTCTATTGATTTCTGTAGCATTGCAAACAGTGGAAAAATCTGTTCCATTCGGCTGTCAAATTTCAACCATCTGATTATATTTAAATGAGTTATTCCAACATGTTTCGGTGGAATGACCGTCACATGAACAATTCCTCCTTTGTACCGAAGATGGCACTAAAGCACAACCTACCTAGCCGCTGCTATTCAGCCTGGAATAATTTTGCTCAGATTTTGGTTACTAGTTCCAGGATACAGTAAATTAAGGGAAAAAGGTTTTGCAAGTGGGAATGACAACCTTTTGTAGTCTTCCTTGCCTCTCTTGTCTCTGGTGTGCTTGCATTTCCATAATTTCATTGAAAATTCAAGCTAAATAAGGAAGCTGCAATTTGGAATAACTATAAATCCAAATTTAGAAAGATTGTAACTCATCTGTTTTACAATTTGTGTTCATGCACACTTCCTAGCTTTAGCTGAAACAAAAAAAGTCATCAGTATCTGTGCATCAAATCTTGGTCATTCCCAAAACCTCATGTGAAAGGTTATAAATTTCAAATAACTATGGGTCATTTCTAATCCCACAGAAGTTTTGCACAAATATACTTGGATAGGTTCATGACTGTTAGTTTACCTTAAACCAACATTTCAATGCTCACCCTAATGTAGATTCTGAGGTGGAATGTGGGGCTGATCACCAGGGAGAATCTGATAATTGATAAAATACTTTCTGAACAAAATAATGATTTAAACCACAGCAAACACACAAATAAAATGAAGTAATGAAATTTCTTCAGTATGCTGTAAAGAATAATCCTGAAGGAAAATCAACTGAATGACTTCCTAATAATTTTTCTGTTATTGTGGACTAAACATACCCTGATACCTCAGTGGAATTAGAGCTAAAAATTTTTCCTAAAAGCTATATTCTATTTACATAGATAAGATAGAGTAAGTGCTTTTCTTCACTGCTATGATACTACTGTCCAGAGAATTTGTTTTATTAGAAATGCAACTGTGTTCTCAGAGGCAAATACTTACATACTAAAGACAAAAATTGTTTTAAAAATGTTGCTCATCCCTCACCCTTTGGTTTGTCTGTTTTTATTTATTCATTATTTGGGGTTTTTATTGATAACAGAGAAAGAAAATAAAAGAACAAATGTGTCTGTGAACAATGTCTCAAAATTTTCAGGCTATAAATTGTAATCAGTGTTGTGTCTTACTAGTGGAACACAGTTGTCTTCCTGGATCATAAACAGAGCAGGAATCTGTCAGAAATGCAGGCATCAAATAGGTGAATATACTAAGGAGTAGTTTCCTTACCTTAAACTGGCACTAAATTTGAACTGGAAGCCAGTGAAAGGTATGAAATCATACACATATTGTTTTCTCAAGTGTCTTGGTAAGATGATAAGCTTCTGACTTATACACAGTGGAGATTCTGTATTTCTTCTGCTTTAACTGCTAGTTAACATTTGTCTGCTCTGAACGTAATGTATGAGCCATTGTCAGGTGACTTCTCTGAGAAAAAGAATTATTTGTTGGCATCCCAGAGACATTCTTTCACCCTTCAAACTCTTTTTCAAATCGAACTATTTAACATTTAGCAAAATTGATCCACTGTGTTACTCTGAACCACAAAGCTTATTTGACAATGGAGGGACCCATCCGTTCAGTAGTGGAAAAGGACATCTCACAGCTTCATTTAGGTCTTGCTTAACTTTCAGTTTGAACCAGCCAGTGCTCATCCCAGTCCTGGTAGTATTTAGTTAATGTCATTGACTTCTGCTGGAAACATGTTGTTGACAGTGAAGGTGTTTGATATCTTCACCATTCCTAATGGCTGTAGAGAAAGGATGGAAAGAAGGAAGGGAGGGAGGAGGAATGCTGGTCATACACTTCACAGGCCTCTGGAAGATGAAGGCAGTTGTTATAACGCTACATGTTTCACTAGTGCTCTTGGGGTGAACAATACTTTATTAGGTACATTGAAGTCAGCACAGAGAGCAAGGTTTAGTTAACAGTTTTAAAGCCTTGGAGAAGTTCGACTGGTGGTTTCTCTCTTGAGTTCTGATCCATCTCCTTCAGAGTATATGTAAGGTACATCCAAGTATTTAAATTTGTCTGTGTTATATTTTGATTATCAAAATCTTGATTTTTGATTTTTCAGCAAAATTTTCAAAACTTTGTGTTCTCTCCAGTTATGGGTTTATGGAAGCTTACTTTTTGCAGTATAGTTTTAAATGTGGGTGTGAGATAAAATTAGTAAGTCAGTTGTCACAACAGATCACTGAAAGGCTCAGGTAGATCTATGGCATCAGTATGAAACTACTCCTACATTGCTTTATCTGGTTAATTAAAAAGGATATCTGGGGGGATTAATGTCAACTTGAATAATGATGCGTTCTTTCTGTACGTATTAGAATCCTACTTGAAGAATCCAGTAAATGGCATTGCCATGTTGAGATTGTAGATTTTGTTCAGTAGATAGACCAAGCCTGTCCTTTTAGAAAGGAAAGGTAGATGGTTTTTCTCAAAATAAAAGCAATTCTACTAAGATAACTATCCCCTAGGTCTTGATTCAGCCAGCCAGCCATTATGATATTCCCTTCCTCAAAAGAAAATCTAGAAATGGGGTGTATCTACAGTCAGGGCATGTGAATATAAATTACAGATGGCAAAGCACTGTATTCTCTATTTACAATATTTTCTACTTATTCTATATTTACAGAATACAATTATTTTGTGCTTACTTCAATTGTTTTAATAATAAGCATTTCTGACTGTATTACAATTCAGAATATACAGTCTGGATGAGTTTTAAGAGCATATATTTTTGCTTCTGTTCTTTTCAAAGTGAGAAGTTACAATAAGCTTGTTTTGTATTATTACACCCTCTCAAGGGACTTTAAAAAAGTCTGTGAAACATTGCACTAAATCACCAGTCAATGAAGCCACTTAGAGTACATAAACCTAAATGTGTTCTTAAGTCTTTTCTGGGTCAGGGCTGAAGAATGTACTCACTTGCCAGTACTGCCTTAAAGACAACTTAACACACAAAAGAATCAAGCACAACAAGAAAAGCACGATTCTTATGAAGACACTTGACATTCCCTGAAGCATCCACACCCAAAAAATCAGTCCATACCAGAAAAACAGACTAAACTAAAAGCAATTTAAATATGTTCTAGTAGGAGAAGTTCAAATATTTGCAAATATTAAGCAATTGTTCCATGTACATCTAATGTATCAAATGCATTAAACTTGAACACTGAAAATGTGTAGCTGTACATTCAATAGGTCTATAGTAATTCTGAAGATGTTGTTGTCTTTTCATACTTCAGGTTCCCCAGGGTTCATACACCCAGTTGAGAATATGAATTCTTTCAATACAGCTAACATACCAAATGGAGTGTGTTAAGAGTATTTGTATATTGTTAGAAAATGCTTTTGCTTTCTATAGGCTTTTGTACTACACAGCATACTAATTTGAAAACAGATCTATGCACCAACATTGCCAAGTTAAGTGTTGAAGTATTAAAGATGGATTGAAAAATGATTTGTAATATAAGTGCTGAATCTAAAGAATGAGGCTTACATGGCTAGTTCTCTGTCAAAAAGTAACTACATCTACAAAACTCCACCTGTTTTGATAGAGCATTCCACACATTCAACTCAACCACTGAAACTTTTTGTACTCTGTAGCTGTTTTCATCATTGAGTTTAAGCTATATGTTCTTGTAATGCTTAGAACACTTTTTTCTAATTACCTTTAATATTCATTATTGTTGTTATTATACTGGGAGACAGTTGAAAGAACTGGAAATCAGCTTCTTGACTTCTCTTTTCCATTCTTTGGATTATTTAAGTAGCTTCTCTGCAAATAACTATTTAGTTACCCACAACTTAAGAGAACAAATGTTTGCAGTTACCTAATTGATAACATGAGATTTAGAGAGGGTTTGTAAACTGCTTTGTGAGGCTTACGTGTTAGCCACAGCATTTTAAATGCAAAATATCTGCACTAAATACTAGGAAACATTTTATTATGTTTTATATACTTTGTGGCATTTAAAGAGCTGCTTCTGTTTCTATATGCCGTGTAAAATTCATTGAATTGAATATAGGTGATATTTTTATATTTTACCTGTGTAGGGATTTGTTTGATGGTTTCTTTTGTATTCAGATTCTGTTTCCACTTAATTCTTTCCCTCCAGTTGTCTGCCAATTTTCTGAGACTCAAGAACTCATTCTTATAGAAAAGTAGTGAGGAAAAGCTTGTCTAGTAGTTAATCTGTATGCAAAACTGAATTTACTAGAAGAAACAGATAACTTGGGCTATAATAATGGCTTCTTTAGGGAAAAGTGTAATAACTGGTCATTACTTTGGAGAAATGCTTTAATGGAAACAAGAGAGTATTACTTTGGTTCTTCAAGAGTTCTAGCATGCCACTGGAGATTTTAATCCCAAATATCAAAAATTGGTGACAGCTATCGATTGAGTTCTGATTTAACTTACCTCTGGAAATGATGGAAATATTTTCCAAAATACTGAAAATAAACTTCTAATATGAGGTGCTTATGGCATCTGTGAAGGACATAGAAAACTAGGCTACGTTCCTTATGGATTTTTGGTTGGCTGGTTTCTTTCCAGAGCTATTCCACACGGTGAGGCAAAGAAGGCCAACAAAATCGACACAGATTAGATATTTTAAACAATTATAATGCTTGTGAGTAACTTTTGTCACATTCTGCACATCTTTTTATCTCCCTCATACCTTCTATTTAAAATGTCTTATAGAACTCTTGCAATTTATGTTAATGAAAACACATATGTGCTTCAGGGATAAGAGCAGTGCATCTCCACAACTCATTAGGAAGTAAAGAAATAATGTGCAAGTAAAACTTGCATTTAAAACTGTATTGCTACAATATTATCCTGTTTACAGTCTTTCCTACAGCTTTTCTCACAGAAAAATGTAGATTTGGATTCTAACTGAAACAAAAGTGCCAGAAAGTTTTGGCAAGAGGATGGAGGTATATTGCATGGAGAAAGAAATGTGTTTGTAATTAGAGAAACACAGAACAGTTATGATTACATCTAAGAAAAGCCAAATAGAGCAATTTTCTGAAAGACAGACCGTGTAAGCTTAAGTGGATGAAAACTCAGCTTACACTAATGTAGTTAAAGGAAGTACCCATGATCTGACAAAGTTGCTTTAGCAGACCAGCTATTTCACAGTCTTCTATAATCCATTTCTATATTTGTTCTTGAACTAAAACACACACATCATTTGTCTTGCAAGGTTCAAAAAGTTTTATTAGTTTTTTTCTCATAATCTGTGAGTAATGGTTACAAAAGGCAAAAATGCATTCTGCTGAGGATTGTGGTAATCCATCTACTGAACTCAGTGGGCACTAAATAAGCATAAAGGACTATATTGAGTTTTAAAGTGTCGAAACACTTATTTGGAGAAAGATTGAAATGGAGAGTAAAGTGCTGCTGCTTCTCAACAGAAGGTTTTCATATCTGCCTGACCCTTGAAATCCAGGCATTTCTAAAAAGCATCACTTTAAAAATACTTTAAAACACTCATTCTGACTAATCAGTGTTGGACTGTTTAGTCTCACATGCTTGTACTTTGAGCCTCCAGAATAATACAAGCTCTGCTGGTGAGCTTGGAGAACTAAAGCAACACAGATCTGATGAACTAATGATGCCACAGAATTGTGTATGTAAGGATTATCTCATTCAATTTTTATAATGATTATCTACCACTAAGAATTTCAGGTCCCTATTCATAAAGGTAGGGTTGAAAAAGCTTCTGAGCCCTGTGTCTGTGGTACCTAAGGTTCTCACTCATTGTTGAATGTCCAAATATACAAAATAATTACTTTTGGAAAGAGTGAGTCAGCCAAAGGAGAGTAAAAAAAAAAACACCAAAAAACCCCAATGAATAGACCTAGTATTCTTAAAATAGGGCTATGTCAGCACCTCTAACAGCTCTAGAATTTTAACTCATCTTCATAAGAAAAACAATCTCATCATTTTTATAGAAATGTAGATGAAAGTTTCAAGAGCGAATGGCAGCAGAAGTGAAACAGGAACAAGACTGAAAGTCTCATCCAATCGCAATCCTGATGTTAGTTGGTGATATTCTTACTATGCCATATAAAGATCAATTGGTATAAAGACGTTTTTGAAGAGTCTTGATTACTTTAAAGGATATACTGTAAGGCATTTGTCTGGAAGCAATTAAAAGCTAATATAAACTCACTGTTTATTTTAATCAATTGTATTAATTTCTTTCTCTTAGAGTTTTTGTTCTGTTTTAATTTTTTGAATTTTAGCTGTAGATAATGGCTTTTGACTTTTTCTTTTCCCTTCACAGATTAAATCTTTCAGATCTTTGAGAGTTTTCAAGCAATGTTTTGACATACATTCAGAATTTATTTACACTGCAGTCTTCCTGTTTTCTTCTTTTATTTCGTTCGAGTTTAAAAAGTTAGATTTACTTTAGTTATTTACAACATACTTGAAAAATAACTTCGTGTGTGTAGAGAGAATATCTTCTTTTCTTTCTCAGATTTTCACAAACTAAGACAATGCTCACAGCTTACAAAAATCTTAGTTGACAGAAGTCCAGTTCTAAATCTCAGATGTACGAAAAGTATCATTTAAATTAAAATGAATCTATTGTTCTATAATGAGGCTGTTCTGATTTCTAAATGCATATATTGAGAACTGTTGACAAAATGACTAAAATACACGATCCTTTTTCAAAACATCTATCTCCCTTATATGCTATTCCATTTTATATTAGTTCTTTTTGATGTTGTAAATGGATACATGCATAAAACAAAGTATAGAGAGTTGAAATGCCTATTGCTATCATTATTCAGAAGAAGTATACTTACCGCTGCCATTAAAAGACCTTTGCCTGAGTAAAAGACAGAAAAATAAAATCCTTTTTATTGCAACTTGTAAAATCTTGGCGTTTAGTCCTTAAATCTTCCCTCACTTGCAGAAAATTTAAATTGCATCAAACTGAAAGATGGTGCAGGAACGTGTTCCCTCCTGTTTCTTCAATGCTATGAAACAAAACAAAAGCACTACCTCTAAATATTTTTCTAACAGTATTTATTAGTTGATCAGTTATCTGTGTGGTTCAGTAGTAGTTCCATACAAGTGGGCTTAATGCTCAGAAATTGACTGACATGCAAGACAGAGTCATGTCATGCTGAACTATTGTTCAATTCTGCTTACACATGGAAAGGTATGGAGGTACCTGTTGAAGCACCACCTCTTAGATAAAGATATCATTTATTTTCACTAAGAATTTCTTAATTTGGAAGTACTCTATAAACAAAACCAAATCTGGTGTGTGGGCTTTTCACATTATTTTCTTTCCTCTGGATATGATTATTTACATTATTTTTAACAACCTAGAAAAGTTCTGTGCCGTTTGTTTTTTTCAATGGGCAGTATGCTTAGCAGGAATGACTATTGCTTATAAGATTAGTCTACAGAATAGACCAAGGAAGTCAAATGTGTTCTAACTTGGAAATTTCAAGAAAAGCTCTACTGTCTTACTGGTTTATGACCTTCATTATGGCCTTAGAATTGAAAAATCTTTCTAAACTCCCACCCATCTGCTCTGAGTAAAGCAAATGTTTGTGCTGCTGCTCTCCATAATCCCCCTTTCCTTTCTCCCACATCTGCTACTTACCAGGCATTTTCTTTATTGTTATGGAGTGCTTAGTTTGAAAAGACACGACTTTAAAATGAGATGTCATTGTTATTAAAACATTTTACTCAGATCCAAAATTGGGGCTCAGGAATCTCCTGATTTCCTCAGTGAATCTGGCAGCTGAATGAATCCCTTCATGCTTTCGTCTCCTAGTTGTAAAAGTGAACAATAATGTTTAGTTTTAGGAGAAAATATTGTTGCCTATTTTGAATGAAAGAATTTGTTCAATGCATAATACAAAGAAATAATATTATCTCTTGAGGCTTCCACACACCGTGTAGAATGAAAATATTTTTTAAAGTAAGAATATTTCCTCCATATACTTTAAAATTAAATTATACGTGAATTGATACCTTTGGTTTTTGAATGTATTGGACTTTCTATTGTTTCAGTGTGTGTAGACAGTGAAATAGTAAAGTAGTTGAACAAAAAATTCTAAAGTTTTTCCACACTTTTGTTGAGCACTAGTAAGGTCTGTGCACTTGTCAAGTGTTGGGGCTTGCCTGGCCCCTAGATGAATAGCAGATGCTCTCAACTCCTCTCCCTTCCTAGAAGGGGAAGAGAAAGAGAATAAAGGAGAGTTATGGATTAGAAAATAAAACTAAAGTTGCTTTAATGAAACAATAAAACTAAAAATATACAAAACCAATATCAAACACAACTGCCCCAGTGGCAATTTCTTCACTGTCATAACTGATGTTGTGGGAAGACTGGACTCAGCAGCAGATGGGAACTGAATTCAGGAGCTGGGTTCTGGAACTGCATTCCAGAACGCATGGATTGGCATGAAAGGCAGAATGGACAGAGTCCTCCTTGGATGATGGCCATTGAAAAAGAGATCTTAACTCTTGTGATTCCTCAGCTTTATACTGAACATGACATGTATGGAATGGAATACTTTGATGGTCAGTTTAGGGTCTCCTGCCCTCCCCACTCCTCCCTGCAGGTATGACCTCTTACTTTATGGCACCCCAGTGTGGTACACAAGATTCAGTGGTGACCTTGTGTTCTATAAAAGCAAGTGTTAGCAAAAGCCTTTCTGCATACCAGTCCTTGGTAGTAACCACAAACATCAAGCACTATCACTTCTAGTAGCAGACACTGTCTGCAAAAATACACTGTTAACTTCAGAAAGTTAGAAGATGCTTAGCTGAAAAGTAAAATCACTGAACAGGATTAGTTCTGTTCTAGCTCAAACTAGGACAGTACTCTGTTCTGTAAGTGCTGTAACATAGGAGCTCTCCTCACTCTAATGTTCATTTGGAAGGCCAAACACCTGGAGGGAAAACTTTTTAAGGCTTGTCCATGTACAAAAGCTTCAGTTGGTTTAGTTATATAGATCTGATTTATGTGACATGTATAAATACTACACTGCACTGCATCTTAGTAGGCACATTTTTCAGTTTACTTCCAAGATTTCAGGTTGCTGAGTGTCACATATTGCATGCCTCAAATACAATGGGAAAAAAATAAAGGTAAAAAAGTTGCAACCCTGTGAAGTCCAATTGTACTAAACCTAAGTATATTTGACTTTAGGATTTGTGGGATTTTCTTCTCACTTTGCTAAGTGGGGCAGCCTTAAAAATGAATTCAGAAGGGAGCCTGACAACCTGAACAGGCATATACAGAAGTGGCTTAGCTTGTCAATACACTTTTTGAAGCACATCTTACACTGCACCTTCTTGCTTCAGTCTAATGAAGGAGAAAGCCACAGATCCTTTGAATTATTTTCTCCTGCTTTCAGAGGAGTTGTTTATATGGCAGAGCAGACATTCAGTGAGTTGTTTAGAGATACTTATGGTAGTGAGATGCTACTTGTTGCAGAAGATGGGAGAACACAAAGGTCACTTGACTTCTGGAGGCCTGAACAGTGGTGCTGAAACAACCATGCATCGCTAGGATTGCATACAAATATAGGATAACCAGAACTGGTTGCAGAGTTTCTGCTTGAAATTATGTGAAAATCTTATTCTATCAGCTGTTTCAGAAAAAAATTTCAGAGAAGCCAATACCAGTACCAAAGGGTGAGATTGCACTTATGTCTGTGGCTGTTCAGACACTTTTGGTGCACTGCAAAAAACAAACCAGTTTGGTTTCAGCAAATCAGCTGCCAGGATGTGGCAGTGGTAGTAAAAGTTTGTGAACTGACAGCTGGCCAGTGCACACTGTACCTCTAAAAATGTACTAGAAATAATACCAAATTTTAGGAAAGATTTACAAATACAGTAGGAGCAAACTGAACTGTGCTCATACTTCCCTCCTTCAGGTGGGTGGTCTGTAAGACACCTATGAAGGGAACATCCCTAAGTCACCCAGAGCTGCAGGTGTATGCATGTAAGTTTGTTTTCATTGTTTTAATTAATTTTTAGACTAAATTCTGTTCATTTGGAATTGGACCTATATTTTCTAGGAGGAGTTTTAATCTTCTGCAATTTAATATCATATAGCAAATTCCAGCATTCCAAAAACACGCCCATTTTATGGTCATTATTAACTCTTTTTTAATTCTTTGCTACAGCACCTGCCAGTAGTTGAGAGCTGCAAGAAATATTCTAATATGTGATTGAATGTGTCACTACTTCTCATTCTTCTTTCCTTCTTGATGAAACTTAAAAAAAAACCCCACCATAAAACCAAAAAAACCTACTTCAAAACTTTCCAAGGGGAAAGTATGAATTCTTGATTTTCAGGGAAATCCTTCTATCATAAATGCAAAGCATTTTCAATAGAAAGCTCTTGTGTCACTGTACAAATGCACAGGAATGAGTTATGCACCTATGCATCAAGGCTGTGGTACACATGAGACTAGCTAATCCCTTTTTCAAAGGAACACAGTTTAGTTCTTTGACACCATGTACAGAGCACATTTACAAATAAAATCCTTGATCATTCCAGACCTTTTCTTAAATATTGTTAGCTTATTCAACAGCATCTGGTTTAAAACAGGAAACAGGCTTATAGCTAAATGACTTTTGGACATAAATATTTAAGAGTCTATATACTGAAATGTGACACCATAAGTTATCACTTCCCAGTATGCAGCCTCTTATGCTCAGTTTTATTTTGGCAGATATAAAATATCACAGAGACGTGATAAACGTAAAGTCCTCAGAAAACAAATTAAGTTCTAATATTGCTTTGGAATGCTGTAATCTTAAATTAGTATTTCTAATTTTATTGAATTGCTGGGTTTTTTTGAATGGTTGATTATTTCCAAAAGTAATCTGCCTTGCCATTTATTTAAAAGTTTGACCTAGTCTGCTCCTTCTTCAGCCAGTGAGAACTTTGCTGTAGATTTCAATTGATACTTTGTATTACAGGAATCTGTAATAGAAATAGCGTGAACTCTCTTCCTTCATGGGATTTCTACAGCTGTCCAGAAACTAAGTAGGCATGGACAGTTTGAAGGAGGTGTATCTGAGCCTAAGAGCAGGGCAAGAGGCATCATGCAACGAAGTAGAGTAAGCTCTGATACAGTAGGATTCTCAGCTATGAGTAGCCTTACCCAGAGCTGTTGTTCCACTCCAACTTACTTAGATTGCATCCCATCTGCCTCCCGCAGGCCTAGGAGAGATGGGAGTTGTGGGAAAAATTCATTTCTCTTTCCTCCACAGCCAGTGGGCATGATAAGAAAAGAGAGTCAAGAAGAGCACTAGAGGATGGTATGGTCAGAAAAGAGGACTCTGATGGCAGTTCCCTCCAATGCCAGAAAGCTTTACACCCCTGTCAACTTGCAGTTTCTGTTTTGAGTAGTTTAAGCTTAGTATAAGTGTTTTTAGGAATACTATTTCCTTTATGCTGTTTCCAAAAAGCAACATTTACATAATCTAGGGAATGCATTTTCTTAGTTTTGTATGTTGAAATATATTGATAACAGCAAGGAGGGATGGACATGCAAGGTTATAAAATAATGTCTAGGTATTCCAATATTCTGATAAAACATTCTACAAGATTTATTCAAAATCACATAAAGAATTTACTGTGCATTTTGATAAAAAACGATAGCTATACTCTGAAGAATGATAACATTTTATCAGTATTGGTTTAAGCTGTAAGGATTTCTGAAAAGTTAATAATCTGTTTCTTATCAAAAGCCAATGTTAACTGTGATCATATTGATTTGATCCACAGCAGGACACAATTTTGGCTCCTATTTTGACAAAAAGTAATAATTTCTATGAAAAATAGCACTGAAAAAATAAAATCTTGTCAGTTATCCTGTGCTTCTTATTCCAATCAAACATGGATTGGAGTAAAAATTGCCAACTGAACTGATCTGTAATGAAAAAACAATTTCTGGATATATGAATCGTTAGGTAAAACATATTTATTTTCATCCACAAGGGGAACTTGTATTTCCAGGAACTGAAGAGAAGAAAGACATCAGTGTCGCGACTAATTATTTTATAGCTTTCCACTAAATTTTAGCAATTCTGAGCCTGAACACTGCCCTTGTCTTGCTCCATGCTGGTCAGATGATAAGGATTAATTTGCTGTGACCTATTTGTTTTGACCTTACTATGACCTTTAAGCTTTTTTATCCCTTTTCCTGACACTGTCTGTCATCTACCTTGGGCAGCGAAGTATAACTTCAAAGCAGTGTTCTGTAGGATACTTAGTTTTATAGCATAGTCATTCACTCCAGCACATAAAAGATCATTTGCCTATAAACATTGGTCCTGAAAATAGGAGTGAAATGGGTCTGTTTTAAGCTTCTCAGTTTATGCCTCTGGCTGAATGATCCAAAAAGAATAAAACATGGCATGCACTCTTTCAACTATTTAAGTCCAATATTTAACTTAATTCCTCCAGGAATATTAGCAGAAGAACCTCTGTATATATGATATAAGAAATGTCCTTGTGTTGTATTTCAAACTGGAATTCCTGCAGCCTCTATTGTGTTTAAAGCCATTTTACTGCTTAGTTTTCACCGTTCTGTTGCAATGTTTTAATCTGTCTCTGTAATTACAGCTACAATTGAGCATTTTCCGGTGCACACCATTTGACATAGTGATTTTTCTTTCCTCTCACCATGGCAGCTGACAGTTACTTCTGATTTCTGCAAGGTCCATTTCTTACTATTTAAGAGGAGTAGAAATCAGAACTTCACATTTCTAGTGAAGGAGACTGCTGAGTTTCCAGTGAGCTGCAGCACTCCAAGCATAACACCCCAAACCACCGATATTAAAAGTGTCATGTTGTATGTGAACAGAAGAGCTATGTTCTAACAATAGCAAGACAATGGCAGTGCTCTAGCAGCTAAATGTTTTACTTTGCTCTAGATTTCTATACCAAAATCACAGCTCTTACTAACAGCATTTGGGACCATGATTAATGCGGTTGTCCCAGACTCACATAGATAAGATGTACACAGGTAAAGTATGTCCACATACTCTCCCAAGCTCCCTCATACAATCTCTCACCACAAAACCTTATTAACTTCTTTTATTCATCTCCCTATTGAGCTATAGATAAGCTTCCTTTTTATTCTAGAATACCTATTTGTTTCACAAGGAGTCCTGGCTGTATGAGGAATACAGGAACAACTTCTTAGGTCCCAGTGCAGCAGAACATTTAAGCATATGCTTAGCTGTAAGCACATGTTTTAAGTTCCAGGAAAGTAAGAATAAAATCTTGTATTGAATCTGAGCCAGAAAATACAGCACAAGGCATGTGTAAGTAAGTGCAAATAGTTTGCTCAGGTTTTAGGGGTATGTTGAATTTTTTTTTTAAATCTGAAAATACCATATAAACAGAGCCAGACTAAGTTTTGGGCATGGATAATCAGAACAATCTGCAACGGCTTCCCGTCTGTGGCTAATGGGATGTTTCTCCAAGCTTTGTCACCATGGCAAATACTTTTTAATACACAAACATTTGCTGCATTGAAAATCCACCCACTCTTGTTGAAAGATGGCCAGGTTTTGTAAAATTGCATTCCAGCTACCCTGCTGATTTTTAAGATAAGCCCTTTCAGTTAACATTCCATGTGTCTAACAAAAGATGTGTGAAAAGCATAGTTTATAAGAACACACATGGAAGCTTTGCAGTTTCACTGTTCTCTAATGAGAAAATGAAGTTAAAAAGTCTTCTCCTATGTACATGCATGCAAGCATGCTAACACAGTTTTATTCATGGTTTTTTCTTTTCCTCTCCTTCCCAACCCTCAAAGGGACAAACCAGTAAATCCATGCCAAGTTTCCATCTAAACTTGACTTCCCAGTTCTGGCAGGCATTCTGTGAACATCTCATGTACTAATGAGAGATTACTCTTTGAGGTTTCTTAGTCTTCACTGAGCAAGGTGCATATGCTAGGTAATGAGGTATCTATTTAGGTTTTAAAAAGAATTACTCTTAATTTTTCTTCTTGCCTAAATTGTACTTAAGTGCAACACAAGATAAACAAAATCTAGGCAGGACCAGTCCAAACATGAAGTACATGTTACATGAGATAGTTCCATTTGAGAAGAGATATCAGGGGATGTTTGAGGGAAGATAGGAGCCACCTTGCATTTTGGCAAGTTGTGTGAAGATTTGCAAGCCTTTAACTTGACCAGAAAAGAGGGGAAAAAAGGGGGAAAAAAAGGCGGGAGAGGGAACAGGCAGGAGGGAACAGAATCAAATGGGATTCCACTAAGTCATAACCATCAGTATATCATTTTATTATTCAGGTCTGCATAAGGAATACTTTTCCAAAGTTTGTTTTCTTTCTTTCTTTCTAACTGTCATGATTTGATGCTTTTAAACAAAATTTCATGGCAAGTTCTTACTGTATATCTTATTCTTTTTGCCCTTTTATGAAGTATTTACTTCAGATCTGCCTAGAGAAGAAGAAACTCTTAATTTTAGATTGCAAACCACAGGAGATAATCTGGTGCAGGCCTAGTCACTTTCAGATGCTTCATACTTTCTTCACAATAGTAGAAAAAAAAATTTACTAAGGTATTACTGGTACATTAAAGGTACTTATGCTTACATCATAAGCTTCTCCAAATTTCCACAAAAATACTTCGGTAAAATTCCTATAAAATTTCCAAGAGAAGATGCCATGTGAATGTAATCATAAATCTACACAGTCCTTGGATATGGTTGGTACTTGCAGTTATCATCATCATTTTGAAGCATTATCAGAAACATCTCAAACAGAAACATAATAAATTACTCTGCTCTCCCTATGAGGTCACTCCATGAGCTCATACTCTATAGAAAATAGAACTTGGAAGGCTGAGACTTGATTTTAAGGACTAAAGTTATTTGTATTTTTATAGGAAGCATGATACTGTGTCTTCAAAGCTGTTGTAGGGTTTCAGACCTGTTGGTTTGAGATTTATATTCACTGAAAGGGAAAGAAATCAAATTTCACTTGAAAATGGGGGTGTATTTATAACTAACATCATGTTCTCAAATTTTGCCAGAGTAAAAGCAGACACGGTCTAGAAGTGATTTTTTAAAGACTGGTGTTCTCCACATTGGGTGGCTGTACTACAAAGTATTCTTAGTCAAATTAAAATTCCAAAAGCTGAAGCTGCTTTGGCAGCATCCTGTATTTTACAAATATGGCACAGGGAGATTTATTCATTAAGCAAATATTCTCCCCTGGGTATGCTACTTCTTCTCAAATGCCAGCTATAGTGTGTCGCTCAAGCCTTAGGACTCCTACTTATTCTTCTGGGCTTTTTGGTGGCTTTTTTGCCACTACCAGTAAAGTACCATTGATGGAGTTACTTCGTAAGATTTCAGTATCTATTAATTACTTAGTGCATTGGCGTGGAAAAAGTGGAGCTGCACAAGTGATAAAAATAATGGATATTCTGAATTAAATGCATTCGGGAGAAGAAAAATATTTGCTGCCCAGTCAGGTCAGAGCATAAAGATCCTGAATCAAAGCCCATTTAAGTCAAAAGAAAGATTCTTGCTAAAACTAGCAGACTTTGGAGGAATAAACCCCTTGAATTCAATTTGAGCCAAAACTTTGGTGGCAGAAAAGTTTTCAAATAAAACATTTTCTCTTTGTGGAAAAGAACTGATGCTCTAAATAAGGTAATTTAAAATATACTGAACTGATGACTTTCCAGGTCATGTATGAATTAATTCATATAGCCTAGATCTGTTAGGGTAGACTGCAGAGTGTCTGCTAGGTGCTGGCAGGCTGGCTGCTCTGGCTAAATTCTGTATTAAAGCTTGTGAGAAATGTATCTTCTCAGTTCAGGATGGAGATTTCTTTCAAGGAAAGAATATAAAAGTGTAACAGGAAGCAAGTCAGTGTAAAATATTGAAGTCTTTTAAAATATTTAAATAACATTAGAACTGTGCTGAAATACTCATTTCCTAATTGCATAGCACACAAAATCTTGGTCTTGGTTAGGCCTCCAATAAATTGAAAGCAGACTAAAACAAGCTTTTATACAAGAAACATCTGGTTATTTAAGTTTCCTTCTTTTAATACTAATTTTAACAACTCCCAAACGTGGATAGAAATACTACCTTATACTTTTGTTTAAAGTTCATTTCCTGTCCCTGGGATACTTGCTGACCTTTTAATGCTGGCCATTTTGCTTTCCACTTTCTTATTCCTATTCTCATTGACTTCATTCCATTCTTGACCTCTCTTCCCCTCAAGAAAATTAAATGCAGTCTAAAACATGTTGGACACCAATTAGTTTTACAGCTCGTCTTACCTCCCCTACAACTGCATTCTTCAGTTCATTGAGTCCACTCCACTTTTATATTTTCAATCTTCACAAAACTTATAGCCCCACTGCAAAATAAACACTGCTGGCATGAAATTAAAGCTTTTTTCTCTGTTGTTTTCCTCCTGCTAACCAATATGAAAAAAACCAACCCGTGATCACTAGACATATAAGGAAAAATATTATTAGCTTCTACCTTTGGCTTTTGAGAAAAAGCTTGCTTTCTTTTCATGTAGTTGTAATATGGCAATAATTAAAATAATAATAATGTAAACATACATTATAATATATAATAATAATGTAAACACACATTATAAAGTCATTATTTATGAATTTGACATATTTTGTTACTCTCACATGGGTACAAATCTGGTGTTTCGGTGAGGTTATCAGTAGGATCTTGCCAAATAAATCTTTATTATTGGCCTACCCCCTGATTCAGCTGAACACTTGCTGATTACATACATGGCAAGGTTCAGAATATTGCTGCTTGGATGGAAACAACTTCTAAGCTCCTGATATATGTTTCAAACAGGCATTTATTGAAGTGTCTTTCTGAAGTACACTTAGAGAGAGTATGGCTGTCTGGGAAAACATCACAGAAAATACTTACAGTTTTGGTTTTGCATATGTAGTCACAGATCTTAGGTGCTAAACATCAGAACTTTCCTTTGACTTCAGTATTGCGAGACTGGACACGAAGCACATGTACACGTGAACTGTCTTATATTTTTAGAGGTGTATTTTATATGTTGCATTATGGGTATATTTAGAAATATGTATCATACGCATCTATATATGTAAATATTTTTCTACCTAGAAATAGTAATGGCCTTTTGTAAATCCCTCTTCTTAATAATACTTGAGAACAGTTCTGCATTACAGCTTATATTGAGCCTAGAGCAATCTGCATTTTAGTAAGAAAAAAACCTATAAAACTGCCAATGGTTGTTGTTCTTAAAACTCCTTGTTAAACTGAAAATGTTACTGATAAGCACTTTGAAGTTTTTATTAATTTATGACTATGTGATATTCTGTTGCTTGGAATGATCTTAAGAGTGTGAGGAAAAACAAGAGTCCTCACTTCTCTCTTAAAGAATCATCCTTCCTTTGGCTGTAAATAAATCTTATCATCATGAGCCAGAGAACACAGCTTTTATTGATTTATTTTCTTTTTTAGCCATCTTGCAGTGTCTAAACACTCATATCTAAGCCATAGATTATTCAGGAATTCTCAAGTATTGTTCACAGTATAAACTTCTCTTTGTCCACAATTGCAATAACATTTTACAGCTCTTAGTGTGTTTCTGCCTGATATAATCTTTACAACATAAAAAAACCTTCCAAAGCAGAAGCAATCTCTATGTAATAGTGTTTCCAGTTTTACAGATATTTTATTGTTCTTTCAACATTAATGCTATTAGTGTCAAGCTGAGAACTGTAACTCACCTGATTTTTTAAACCTGCCTTTTAACTTTACATGCAAAGTCTCAGGTTCATGGGTGAACCCTGACTGTGTTTTAGAAGAAAACCTTAAAATATATGGCTCTTTCCTTTAATCAGTGATAATCATTAGGTACTAGTGGTACATGCTTCTGATAGAAACTGCTATTTTTGTTTCTTATATTTCTAACTACATGTAAGACACTATTTTGACTTTATTATTTCCACTTACTGCCTATCCTGGTAGATTAAAGAGAAATCTTTCTGGAATTCATTTTAACAGCTAGATATCTGAAATTCAGAAGATAACATTTTGTAGTTGTATGCTTAAAACAAAAAGAATAATAAATATTAAGAAAAATCTCACTTTCAGGCTAACATGTCTTAGTCTTCTCCTCTCTTCAAAAAAGTTTTTGGCTGTACATTGCAAGAGTTCCTTAAGTGTCAATATGCTGATTTGTAATACCTATGATTCTGCTCACACATTGTTAGGCAAAATGAAATCTTTTAATGAGATGCAAGCTACAAAGAAAAATTGAAGTGGTGAAAATTATGCACAGAGAATGAAGAACATGCCTCAAGAAATTGTCAGTACACAACAAGCAAATGTTACTTACCTTTGGGTATACAGAGAGTTATAACCATATTAACACTCAGTGTGGTCTTAACAGTACTTCTTTACTTCTGAACATAGAATTAATTTGACACAGAAAACTGTGTTCATGTCCTGCTAAAGAGTTATAACCACCTCTATTTCTAAAAGCTTGCAATGTCCTCCTGATATGGCTTATGGTGGCTCCTGAATCTGCCTAGGCAAATGTTCTTGTCAGGATGTTGTTGTTCAAATTGCTCCAAAATTGTATTACAGCTGCTGAGTTTTCAACTGCTGAGAGTAGTGGAGGGTGGAATAACTCAGTAATACAAAAGTGAACCTAACAGAAGAAAATACGAAGATTAAGTTTGGGGAAAATATTCTGTGCTGAATTGACTGCTGGTCAGAAGCAGGAGCCCATGGGACAGGTAAGAAAGATCATCTCTGTGTTACACTTAGTGAATGTATCATATAGCAGCTTTCCTTTCAGGGTGGCACAGTTAATCCACAATCCTACTAGTAATTGACAGCTGATTATATTTGCTGACCTTCTGTACCAGCAATGCTATTTCCTGCATCCTGAAATTTAGCTTTCCCACTCTGCTGAAAGTCAGGGGCACATACATAGCTCAAATCAGTCACATGAATGGTAAAGAGAAGATCTGCCAAAAATGTGAATACTCTGTCCTAGAATAGTAAAGATTTAAATGAACAGTAGACTCTCTGGATTCCTTGTGTTCACAGAAAAAAGGTATTTTCAAAAATGGAGCTCCCCAAAACTAGTCAGTATTGGCATCAAATTACAAAATTTGATAGATAGAAGAGCATTTCTATACCCTACCAGTGAGATAATACCATAAATTATATCAGTTTGCATTTGTTGGATTAGTAAATTCCTTTTGATATGAACAAGAAAATTATGAAGTATTAAAAATATGTAAAAGAATATATATGTACAGGCTGAACTCCTTCATTGTAATTTTTAAATATAAAAAAATTTCAAAGCAAGAGTTCTACTAGATAGAGCTCAATGAAATCACCACAATACTTCTTGAAGCATTTGCTGTTAAACTCAGAGTTGGAGAATAAAGTTCTTGTTGTACAACCACTTTTTTATGGTTGGATTTTTGCACAAATATAGCAGTTAGAATGAAACTCTCCCCATTTGACTTTGAAAAATTAGGATACATTCCAAAACTGAAAATGTGGTCTAAATTTCAACATGGGGGTTACAGTGAAGATTAGTTGCTTATTTGTATTAATCCTTTATTTTCACAGTAACATTCGTATTATTATTTGAATGGCTCACTTCTGTTACTTTATTTTCCAAATATTTTACTCTTTCTTTCCACAATGCTTTAGAGTTTTCTTCCCTCTTGAGACTATCTGTGTTACATGGATGATCCATGAATGTAGTGTGTGAAGCTACATATGAGCTAATTCACTGTCATTTAGAAGTAACCATAGAAAAAGGAAGGTTCAGTGGAGGATGTACTCGCACTGCTGGGCTGCTCTCATGTCTTGCTACTGCATCTTCCCTCTTTAAAAGGTATCACCAAGTTAAAGCTTGGTTCAATCACTGTAGTCTTAAGAGTTAGAGACATAGATTTCTCTCCCTGATGGCAGCCTCCATACATTTATTCTCACAAGGTGAAAACTAGGCCATTCCAGCTTTCCTAAACACTGCTTGTTTTGTGATTGCAGTATGATAATATCCTCACATCCCATAATATTCTCACTTTATAGAGAGTTATCACTTTCTGTTTTTCATTCCTCACAGTCCTACAGAGAATCTATATAGCTCACAGAGCCAAGTTCTGTGGGAAAAGACAGGAAAATTTAGTCTTTATGTGGTAATGCAATTGGAGAAGCAAACGGAATAGGAAAAAAGTATCTTGGAATGTGGTTTATGAGAATCAGAAGTGTTCAGCATGTAAGTGTTATCCATCTCACCTTATTTCTCCACCAGCAGAGCTAAGAACATTCTGGCAATGTTTTAATTGTTGGAAAAGTACAGTTCTGTTGAAATCAAACTGTTTCACAGGGATGTCTCATTTTAAAAAAGTTACATTTAAAGCAAAATACAAA
The DNA here is from genome assembly GCA_013396975.1 of Bucco capensis. NCBI lineage: Eukaryota > Metazoa > Chordata > Aves > Piciformes > Bucconidae > Bucco > Bucco capensis. The sequence goes on from VWZO01015368.1 coordinate 532,976, forward strand.
ATATATTTGAAGCCTAACTCTGTTTGTGTGTGAGATTTTTGTCAAACCCAAACTGACTGCATGAAAACAAATGTGTGACCATGCCAGGAACAAATGTTTTCAGAATTTCTTTCAAATTAAGTCTTGTTATCTTGACTTGAATTAATTTTATATATGCCTGACTATCTTGGTGGATAGCAATTTTGCCTGAGAATGTAAAAGAACATACTCCCAAATAAGGCAGATTATGTGAAATAAAAAGCACTTAATTAACTTTCCGTACATAAGCACATTTTTGCTAGAAACTTATGCATTAGGTTTGTATTGGCATGTTTTTCAAAATATCTGTAATAACAGTGAGGGGGACATGCAAGTGACAAATGTTAGTGTGATGCTGCACACTGCCACACAATGTATGGCTTAGACCATTTGGCAGCAATGGCACAAACCCCTTCAAAACATCCTCACACAAGGCTTCTGGGTTTTTTCATTTAACTGTCATTTTCAAAGAGTGCTTAGTCTGATGAGCTAGATCTAATTTTTCTGTCAATTGAGGAGAGACTGAGTACCAGATGGACAAAACAAAACAGATCACGAAAGCCAGAGATGGTTAAATTCTAGAAGAAAGACCACTAGCTAATTGCTAAAACACATTTCCAAAAGATGCTGGAGAAATTCCTTATTCAATGTTTAGGAAAAGGTATCTTATATCCATTAGTCAATGTTGTGATTGGAAAGGGAAGATAATTGAATCTTTAATGAGAAGTTCATAGGGTTAGGGTTTTCATGGAATGGATTCTATATCAGTGTTAAACCTGAGTTTAATACAGAATACATTTTTAAATTGATTCATTTGCAAGTTTTATATGAATTTATGAGCAATATGAAGCTTGATATAGTTAACACATTTGGTATGTGTGCTTTTTAATTTGACCAGAGGAAACAAGGGAGATATTCTGAAACAGGGACCTGAGATTGAAAAGATTTGGGTTTGCTGTTGACTTGCCTTGTGACTATTCAGGTCATTTACCTTTTGCAATGCTCCCACTTTACCACTCATAAAGTGGGAATAACATTGGTTAATGCTTTGCAATCCTGAGTTGAAGAATACTGTAGGAATATACAAAAGCTAATCTCCTTCCTTAAGTTCACATATAAATAACACAATTGATAAATGTAACTTGAAAAATGTCATGGATATTTGACAAATCAGGTTGTGAGACAAGCTCAGACTGCACACAGTCATTAACTTAAAATACTCATTAAGAGGACCTAATGAAAAACATTTTGATATTCTAATTGGTGATTTAATTTGTTTTGAACGCCTACCAAATAATACAGGCTTGTGCCCTGCAAGACATCATCTTTGATGGGGAAAAACTCATATTTCAGACTGACAGAAAGAAGCCAAAATACAGCCTCTTATTGAGATACATAAAGAAGAGTTTATAGCCTTTGCCATGCATTTTGTGGTTCAGTTGAAAGAATCCCTCAACACTTAGGCAGATTGTCCTGGCATGTTCAACTGTACTGTAACTAGAGCACAGATTTTTTAGTGTTTCACCATCACTGACCAACCCCATTGAACAGAGGTAATAGTCCATAATCAGATTTTATAAAAGCACCAGTCTCTGCTAATCCAAGATACACTTAATACTGGCACTATGGCTAAGAAAAAAAAATTAATAACAAAAACTTAGAGGCTAACATGCCGTATACAAGAATTCCACTTTTCTAGAAGAATACTTTTCTACACTTCAGTGGAGTGTTGTATAATTAACTTAGGTGGTTGAAAGTGACATGAAAAGAGAAGGTGGGTGAAATTGCCTTCTGAAAGCTTGGATGAGAGGATGGAAATGTGCTCCATAATAATGAGCATGTGAGCACTGCAGAGTTACCTCAGGACGCTGGTGGCACACATGAGCACACTGACTAGTTTTCTTAAGGTGTGAACCCTAAGTCTGTATTAAAGTTACTTTACATGTACTGTGTTCACCTGCGCATGTCACTGGGATTTCTGCAAGTATATGCCTTTACCCTGACAAGGAGAGTTACCTACATTTTAAAAAGTTTTCTATGTTTCTTTTGACAATAAAATTCTTGACTAGATTCTCTGTTCCTCTGGGCATGCAAGGTTAAACTAAAGGAAGGTACTTAATAGCTGTTCAGACAGATCAGCCCACGTTCTGGCTGCACCATACTAGATCAAATGAAGCCTTCTTTATGGAACTGGCTAACTTGAGGTGAAGTAACCCTAATGGAAATCATGGTTTATGGCTAAGTAGAAACCACACCAAAGTAAGGATACAGATTTACTTTGAAATGAAAACATACTCTAAGTTCTTGTAGAATTGGATTTTATCTTGAGAAAAATTAACCATGCTAATTCCAAATTATTCAGTTGTGAACAGTATATCTGTAACACAAAGTTGTGTGTGCATGACTGCTCACTACAGCATTGGTGGTAGTGGTGATAGACAAACTCAATACTAGAATAAGATTAAGCTTGTAAAATCACTTCACTTACATTTATGTTATGTTAAGTTAAAAAATCAAGATAGAGACAAACAAAGTATAATTTTTCCTCTTAATAGCCAGTCAGTCTTGTTGTTTCTCTACCGGTTAAAAAGTTTCCAAATTAAAATATTTAAATGTCTATAGTAATAAAGATTTTAATGTCTTATTAAATAATTTATATGAATAGAAATGTTACTAAATATTATCTGAGAAATATCATGTCATATCTTGACTTTCAGCCTATATTGTTTTGCCACTGAGAGAGATACAGCTTTCAGATAAAGCTGTGGTACCTTTTCACACAAAGTACATCAATGTTTATGTCTTCCATATTAAAAACTTTTAACAAATTGTGATAGCAGTCACATTCTTTTCATACTGCTATTCATTTTGTGCAAGTTTAAAAACTTAAATTATATGCAAATAAAATGCAAATCAGAGTAAAATATGCTAGATTCAAACAAATAACATACTAACTTATCTATATATTTTCCAAACATCACATCAAAAGCAAAAGTTTTCAGTTCCTTCCTGCCAGTCTATGGTCTGCCTCCGGGTACTGCCTATGCATTCCTTCTCCAAAGCTAAAGCAAATACAAGAAGTCCACATGGTAGATGCTTCTATTTTCTTCATGTGTTCCATCCACCCTGATTATGTTATTTGACAATAACTTTGGGGTATTAGCCAAGCCTGACTACAGTCCACTAAACCAGATTTACTTTAGTTCTGGAGTTATTTATAATCTAAGATAAATTTCTGATTAGGATAAGCAGGAATGTGTGTATGCACATTTTAAAGATTTTCAGCACACAAGTCTGAGATTTTTTTTACAACCATGCACATCATCTCTAAACCATCTTCAAAAATGTGAAAGTGACTTCCTCTGTGTCATATTTGCTTTTTGACCTGGTGGCACAAACTTGTATGTTTAGCTGTAACTGCTTGAATACATTCCACAGATGTTCACTGATAGGGAGTGTCTCCTATGGCAAGCATCTGATGTTGTAAATGTGCACAGTTGGAAACACAAGAATCCCTGAAAGATAATGGCTTTTATGTCACATAAATTTGGAGGTTAGTTCACAGACTCTTCTAGGAGCTCCAGTACTGCACATTTTTCTATACCCAGCCCCTTTTAGAAAAAAGGGCCCCAAATATTTTGTCTGAATTCCTTGCTCAATGAACCTACAAGGAAACTTATGGAGCAATGGAATTAAAAGATTAAACCACAAGCCACTTGTACTAAGTCTTTAAAGACTTATGAAGCATAGAGTTTACATAGTAACTGAGTCTGCAGACTCAGTTGCTTTTGGAGAATTCTGAGGACTTTTGTTTTTTTCTGCCTGACTTGACTGCTTTGTTGCTGTGTAGTGTTCCCATCTGGATGGTACAAAAGAACAAGACAAAAGATAAGATTGCAATTAAGTAACACTTATTTTGGTTTTGTTGGGTTTTTTGGTTGTTGTTGTTTGATTGGGGTTTTTTTTAACTACTACTTAACTAGAAAGAAAATCCTCTTTATTGTTAACCTACAGGGTAAGAATTGGAAACAGCAACATCACCTGATCACACTATTCTCAGTCACAGAACTACGTTAAGTCTTCTATATATTTCAGACATGAAATACTACCCATGGCAATCTTAAGAGACACAATGTCTTGATAAACACATGTATTTAAATGTTTCCAACAAGGTGAGGTTTTAAGTTTAAATATTTAATATTATCGAGACTGAAAGCAATTTTTACCAGATTTTACTCTTAAGCATTGTATGCAGTTCAGAATGAATCTGACAGATAGAATGGATTTCAATAGCATGCCTTAACTATATGAAAGACACAGACTTCTGAGCTGCAAATATAAAATGCTCATGTCTACAAAACCTTTGCAACATGGATGTTGTATATATGATAATTTTTTTTTTATTTCTTCCAAGAAGCAAACCTGTTAACATTAGCTCTGCAGTAGAATTACCTGAAAATGAAAGAATGCCATAATGATGTCACCTTGAATATTAATTTTTATTAATTTATATACACAACTGTTCAGAGAAAACAGACAACACATAATCTATCATGAAATTCAGCAGTTGTGCTTTGTAAAAAATTTGATATCCTTCATTGAATAACAACGATGTACTTTGCTTAGAAAAGCCTTCTGATCTGTGTTTGCCATTCTCAAACATAAAGACTGCTACTTTGATTTTGCTAGCATTATCATGAAGAATAATCAACACAGAAATGCTCAGGTTTGGCAAGTAGTGTGAGTTTTCAGTAAATGTGTCTTCTCTCAGAGAGATACTGGAGCCAGAAAATCTTAAGGGAAATTATACTGCATGTAACTGCTCTTCAAAGACAATGTCAGTATAGATTGGAATGACAATGGACATTTATTGCAAATAAGGCTTCAACACAGGCTCAAAGATACAATTAAATTTTGGAAATATGCATAAGCTCAATAAATGAAATACTTTGGGATGCAGGGTTACATAGCTTACTATTGCTAAATTAATATTTGGAATTAGCTGGAATATTTTCAAATTATTTAAATAGAAAATTCTGATTTTTAAAAAGTAGGGTACTTCATGAAAATTTTCAAAGATGTAAGTGTCTTTACAGAGAAAAATGTCAAGAATTTAGATGAATTCTATTCCAGCTATTTCAAAACAACATTCTGAAAGTGTCTCGCATTGGTTTGCCTAATGGATGTAATGTTAAGATGGCCACATGAAAATCAAATATTTAGATGAATCCAAAGTATTTTTCTGTACTTTACTGTAATGGAACATTTCTGATATTAATCATTAGATAAATAGTACATATTTACTCCTTCCTTTTATTTGCATTCTTGACCAAAAGTTGTTTCTCTGAACCCTCTGGTTCATCCTGTTTCGATCAAGGTGCAAGTGTCAAGCATTTGCATTGATTTGAATGTTCTGATGGGATGGATAACACTGAAGCTGGTTTCTCTGGTGTCACTGGCAGTACAAGCTAGGTATCTGTGGACAAAGTTTATTCGTGAAGTGTCTGTGTACAAATCAGCTCTCTCAGTGAGAATGAGGTTGTATTCAGTTGTCATTTAGTAAAAGTAAAACCTTTCTGGTTCAGTGCCAAGCTCTCAAATATCCCAGTTATTTCTGTAATGTTGTTTCTTTATTTTCCAATTAGGCAGCCCTGCTCTTTTGAAGAGACTTCTGTCCCTCTCCAGTGACTGCTGGAAGCACCACGCAGCAAAGCATTGTTTACAATCAGTTAGAAACTTTTTCCAATACACTACTGGGTTCCAGAATTCTCACTCCCATCAGCTGTGTCTCTGCAGTAATATACTGTTCAGGAAAAGTCCAAATATTAGAACATGGCTATTTTTCTTCATTTTTTCCAGTGCATTTTACAGTTATTTTTATTATCATGAAGTAGGAAATAATTCGTTTTAAGATCCTTTATCATTTAGGTCTGAAACCTTGTTTCATTTAAACCAGTGGTGGAAGTTTGACTGCTTTCAGTGAGATGAGGTTCAGGACTTATGTGGCATAAGGGCTTGAATTTGTGGTTTCTTCTGAATTTTGTGTGTGTTTTTGTTCTTTCCACTAGGGCAATATATTGCTCCCTCTTCTGTTGCTGTTGGCACACCTTGGAGGTAAAGCGTGGAAGCCAATAACTTATTCTCATCCAAATAATCTATTATACCTCTTTAGCAAAACTCTTACCATTTCTAAGAAAATATTGACAAAATGCTAAATTATACAGCAGACTGTGAAGACAGAAAGACAGACAATATTTTACTTTGGAAGAATACTAACATATTCCAATGTCTTTCTGGTCTGTACAAATTACATTTAAGTATTTACAGCTGTAAAGGAGAGCTCTTATACAAAATTCATATATAAAATTAGTAAGAAATTAATTGTTCCTAAACTATTTCCAGCAAAAGTTTTACTCTATAAATGTTTCATGTATAGAAAATATTAACGATAGGTTTTAGTAGTGCCTGAATAACACAAGTTTAAATCTCTTTCAAAAAAGTGGTTAAGATGTGTATTAAAAGCACAAGTACCAGCAGCTTGCAGAAAACACAGAATATTCAGGCTTAAAAATATTAAGGTTGCTAACTTCAACCAGCTTGATTAGCTGGCTAATCTCCTCAGGCTTCCTGTATAATGGTGAGAAACAGCTTTTTTACAATGCCAATCCAGAGAAAAAACCTAATTTAAGTGCTTGAATTCCCAGTGGAAGAACCCATTTCTGTCCACTGACTATAAAGAAACTGAGCTGGCTAAGCTAGGTGCATCAAGTTTGGTTTAAAACACTTTCTTCTGTTTCCTGAAGACTCAGGTTCCTGGAAGTGGAACTTCAGTCTTAAAGTGGTTTTGAAAGTTTTTTTTCCTTGAGAAGTGTCAAACAATTCAGATAGACCTCAGATAGAATTCCTCTGCTGGAGTATTTAATTATTCCCAAATTGCCTGCAAACAAATAACTACTTTTACAAATAGACTGGTTTATCTAGAACTATTTAAATGTTTAGCATGACAAGTGTCACCCAGTTAGGTAGGAGTTGTTTCCTGAGGTTCACCATGTTTTCTTTAGCATGTAGACTATAGCTGTCTCATTGCTTACCTAAAATATATTTGCCCATTCCCTGATGACTTAGGTAATATCTAGAAATCATGTCTACTGTGGTACTAATTGAGTTTTTCTTTACAAAAATATATATGCTATTTGTTATGCAAACCCATGCCAAATTTAGTCTCCCAAAATGGATTTCAATAAAATATTCATGAGAAATTAACACAGTGACAGGAAGACAACTAGCCTTACAGTGATATTTATGAAAAATTGCTGTCCCTCTGTGCAAAAATTGTAATTCTGATTTGCCTGTTCATTACCTAGTCATTTTCCTGCAAATGAAGTTTTAAAGTTTGAAAGACCAGCAAGATAATGCAAACACTAGTGAGGGGTTTTGTTAATCCAGTAGCCCAAAGCACATTCTAGTGATTGAGTATGTATTTCTGAGTTCTGATATAAAAGTACAAATTCATCAGAGAAATATGGTTGTTAGGATCTTGAATTCAGCATTCAAATATGTACTTGGAGGTGATATCTCCTGCTAATAGCTTCCAAACACACTCTTTCTCTTCCTTTTAACCCATTTGTACTGATCATATCTAGTTTTTATCATCCTTCAGATGATTCTTTTGAGGAAAAAAAAAAGGTCATGTATCTCCTTTCAAAACATCTGCATAAGCTGCTTTCTACCTTGACCTCTAATCAATTTGTCCACTTAGCTTGAGAATAAATGTTTTCTAAACAGTATTGTATCTTTATCAAAGGATTTTGAGAACTATTTCAGAATGATTGAGCTCATTTATCAGATAGATATACCTTTTTAAATGAACATTCCTTTTTTAGACACCATATGTTATTACCAAATGTCCTAGTTTGAGTTAAAATAAGCTATTCCATGCCATATACATCATATTCAGTCCTTGAGGCTTTGATATTGAGCATAGGCCTTGGGGTCTCTTGCATGAGGCCTAAGACCAAGCAAACAGGTCCTTAATATAGCTAATTAACAACTAGCATATATGTATAAGGAGAGGTCTGGGTCTCTACCTGGCTAGAAGGTTGAGCACCTGAGCTCTGTGAAGATCAGAAGCCTGTCTCTGTTCCTCAGGACTCTCTCTGTTCTGCCTTCAGTCCTAGAAGACTGATCTCCCTGAGCCTTGTGAAGCTCAGCAGCCCAGCTCTGTTCCTACAAGACTCTACCTATTCAATTTTCCATCTCAATTCAAGAGTTCCTGAGTTCCAGGATTCAGCTTCCTGAGCCTGAGTCCCAGCTGAAGTCCTCCTGCTCCAGCATCAGTGGTGATGTAGTTACCATCAAAGGGGTTTGGTTCTGGCATTTGTTTTGTGTGTGTATATACTCTTCATTTTCTTCTTGCTGTTTTCATTAAAGTAGTTTAAGTTTCATTTCCAATTCACAAGTCTTTCTCTCTATTAATTTCCCCTTTTCCTCCCTGGAGTGGGAGAAAAGGGGGATAATAGAGAATATCTGTCCCTGGTTTGGTGGCTGACACAGTCCTAACACTTGACACCAATGTAATTGGTAAGACAACTACTGGTGTTAGCAGCTAGGAGGAATTCTAGAAAGGATTTTTATGGAACTGGAATACCCATGCGGAAAATGGCTTATTTTTCTGCTTTCTTATTTTTATTGTTGTTATTATTCCAATCTTTTTGACAAAGTAAGCGAAGTAGAATGATCCTGCTTTCTCTTCATATCTTTATGATTTTTTGCTACAAAATCCTTCTTAGTGCTTCTTTATTTTTATGGTATGATGGTTAGTGTTAGGAAGAGTTTGTTTATCTTTTGATTCTGTGTTTAGAAGACTTCCTTTTGGAGAGAGGGATGGTATGATGAGGAGGGAATGAAGAGACAGCAAAACAGAGGATAAAAATTCTCTCAGAACCCACTTTGCTATCTCTAGTGGTGTGAGGGTGGCTGTGAAGCAGAACACAGCACACTGCCACTTCAGATGTCATGACAGAAGTTACATTAAGTTAGAACACTGCTGACTGAAAATACATCTGCTTTAGTTCAACTGTGTGGTGCTTTTTTACTACATGTTTCTTTCTCCTCTCTAGCTCCATCTGATGGAACTACTTCAGTAGGTGACTCTGCAGATGGGACACCATCACAATTTATTTGTATCTTGCGTTTTCTAAAAGTCCTAAGTCAGATCACATGTAGTATTCAAAATACTTCTCTACTCATGGACTGAAGTATAAATATTAGGGAAACTTTAACAACATAAATAACAGAATGGGCAAATGACCAGAGCTCTGTAACAAGTAGTAAATGGTGTTAAAACCAGCACTGCAATGAGGAAACACAGCCATAGAATGTCAGCAATCGGATTTCATTCTTATAAAGCTGTTAAACATTGCAGAAGAATATCTATTCTCTTTTACCTTTCTTTGTCAAATACTTAGACTTGTCTCTTAAGAAGAGAAGAGTAGCCTCTTGGAAGGACATTAACTACAATTTAAAAGAAAGCAGAGAAAAAAAATAGCCAGGTGACCCAGCTATTAGTTCCTTCTCTGTTCTGAATCTAGGATTCAGAGATTTTTTTCTTTGCTTCAAAATTAGTTTTCTTCTTTGCTACGTACCTTTGTTCCTCTGGTTTTTTCTTCCTGCATGGAACTGTCCCCTTCTTGCATCAGCCAAGAACACTGTCAAAATTGCATACCTGTGGTTATCCTATAAATTATGTGGCAATACTGGAAGGAAAATGAATGAAAACCTGTACAAACTCTGATTTGTTTTCGTTGTAGAATATCCTATTCCTTCTGCCTTAGAAAAAAATCTGTGCCCAAGGCATCACGATGCTGTGCCTCATGTCTGACAGCAAGAAGTGTTTTGTGACTTGTTAGATTCAGAAATGAACAGTGAAATTTTTTGAGGACAACCTCTCTTTACATAGAGCCGAAGTCTGTCATATTTAAGGTGTTTTGTAAATGAGTATCAACAGATATTTAACTGGTGTTTATGAAAGGAATGACCAGCTGGCTTATTGTTGGTGGACATATCCAGGTTGGCTATGCAAATGAAGGTCCAAATGGGCCAGATGTTTTCTGTCATTGCACACTCTCAAAGCATTGCTCTTACGCCTGAACCAACCCCACACATCAAGCAGTAATCGTGCCCTGAGTTCTGTTCTAATGCACATTGCAGCATGAAATAAGTTACATTCCATCTTGTTGACACAGCATGCTTCAGCTGCTGGTGTGGCAAGTTATTTCTTCACTGAAGCTGAACTATGAAATGCCTGGCTTTATTAGACAGATTACTTTATTACTGTTTTCTTAGCAGTTCCTCACAATGGCACTTGTATGGCACCATGAGAAAATGAATGCCTAGAGCACTGAAAGTGCATTAACAAAACAAATTCTAAACATACATACAGTTCCCAAAAGTTATTTTGGGACAGAATTCAGGGACAGTATCATCTGTTCAACAGCACACAGCAGGTTAACTCAATGTGATTACATTTAACTTTTCCAATAGTGAAAGGAATAGAAAACTGCCCTAGGTAAGTTAAGCTTCCTGGACTGTGATAAAGGAGAGTCTAAAGGCATCCTCCTTAGAGAGAACCCCTTACCCATGGTCTTACCTATGAGTACTTAAACTTGGGTTAGTTGAACTTGCTTTCTCAATACCCAGTAGTTAAACATGTGGGAGCAATCAAATCACTTGGCTAGTTTGTTTGCCTTTCTCTTTCTGCCCTTGATTCTAAAACTTAGTGTTCCTTTTTATAGATAATCTCAGCTTCAACAGGAAGGCCACAGAATGCTCTAGATCATTTTAACATATGTAGCTTAAGAATTTAGGCACTTTTAAAAGATAGAAACTGTAATTTGAGCCTCCTCAGGATAAAGAAGGACTGAGACTTCTACTTTCTAGGCAAAATCTCTAGTTGTTCCCTACACTGCTTTGTAAAAAATGTCTTCCCCTTGTGTTTTTTGAATAAGTGGATGTTTTTTGTGAAAGTGAAATACTTCCTTGTTTTATGTGTCTAAACTACTACTAGATTGAGTCATTGAGGAACTTGAATAGAGAACTTAAGCACAGACATGCTTTATGAGGCCCAAGTAGATCAGACTATTTCAGTTTTATCAAAGATAAAACTTACTCAACATATTAATTGATGACCTGGACAGAGTATATCCTCAGCAAGTTTGCTGATGATACAAAACTGGGAGGAGTAGCTGACACACCAGAAGGTTGTGCTGCCATTCAGTGAGACCTGGACAGGGTGGAGGAGAACAATATGCACTAGAAGTCACTGGTTCTCAGAGCATGCAAAAGAACTGCAGAATCAAATATTAAGGGAAAATGTGTAAGCTTTGGCTTTATTTTCTTAGTGCTGGTTACAACTGTGTCTTTGATGGTAGCATTCTAAGAAAGTGTGCATATTTATTGGGGTGTGGCTTGTTTTGACTGAAAGGACAAAATGTATTGCTAATAGGACTAGAGAGTAGATGATACCTCTATTGAAGTAATTTAAAACCAGATTGAGGCACCTGAAACTGTTAGCTTTACCAGTACCTGGAGAAATTGACTGAAGTTGCTATTTACATAGCCCTCTTCTACTACATGTAAGAGGGTAAGAGATGTATGAATTGAAATGGTTCTCCCTTCTGCAGTTATTGCTGCCATCTTGGTAACTGCAGGAGCAGAAAGTCCACCTTTGCAGAGCTCTTTTCCTTTTTGCCCTTCTTTCTTTTCAGTATGCATAACAATAGGCCCAGGTCTAGTACAGCTTCTTCCTGGGAAGATGGAGAACTTGAAAAAAACACAAAGGAAAGCAGAGGTTGTTTATGGGGTGGAGAGAGGGGAAACTCCATGGTTTAAGGAGACTGAGGTGTGATTTTGTGTCCCAGACCACTGGGGAAACTAAAGGGGATCCCAGTTCAGGGTATCATTAGAAAGGGAAAGAATCCATTACAGATCCCTTAACTTCTGTTGAAATATTTCAATACATCTGCTGTGCAATCTCCTCAACTCTAATCACTTCCCCAAAGTACTTTTCTCTTTCTCATTACTCCACCCAGATTCCACCACCTGCTTCCCTATCTTCTCTTAAAGGTTGCAGAAGTCTGAGGCAATTAAATCCTACTGGTGCAGAAATTTCAGCCTGCACAGTCTACACACATGGGTCATGTTTCTGGATCAAGGCCTAAGGCTGAAACTGTAGCCAAATATTTTCTGCTTTACGTGAGACCCCACAGCGCACGGCTGTGTCCTGGAACAGTGCATTAACTTTGCAATGCTGCAAATCATGTCTCTCTTTAAAAACTCATTTTCTCCTATGAAATATCCATAGAAAATGGTACTAGCTTTTGATTGTTTGTGGCAGGGAATGGCTGGTGGTAATCCTTTTTGGCTTTGTGGTTTTCATTTTACTTGGGCAAAAATGTGAGAGTCTCAACAGTTTCCTTTACTGCTATTTTTTAGCTGATATTTCTGTGTTGGTGAACACTGAACAATCACTGCAATTCAGGAATGTGCTATTCCACAGCAAGTGCACTGCTTACACTGAGATTCAGATATTTTTCCTGAATTTTTATAAAATAGCTCAGGAAATTTTGAATGCTAAGGGACTGAAGGAATCTTTAATTGCATTCAAGAATTGGCTGTATATAAGAGCTTTTCATTATGTAGTAGCTTGAAATTGCCTTGACATATTGGAGATTTTTAGCTTAGTATGCCAAAGCAACATCTCTCTTCTGCTTGACCTACTGTAACCATTAAAGAAATAAGTGTATTAAGCAATTTGGGGCATTAGACAACACAATCTTTTTCCCTCTGAGGCTGGGGAAAAGAAATATGAGCCTTCTAGACAGTGGAAAACACTGGATGTAGAACAATGTGAGGGATTTTCAGGCTCTGCAGCACTCTTCTGTTATCATTATGTATGTTTTGTAGGTAGGCCTTCTGAGAGAGAAGTTAGGACTTTGGAGAGAGTGGCCAGTGAAGCTAATAACTGTGAAAGAATTTTCTAAACTGGTGTAATTTTGTGCAGTGATCTAGTGAAGTCACTTCAGATATCCGAGAAACTAAGGAGATGGAAAGGAAGGACAGGCAAGCCACAGCCATTTGCAGTTTTGGAGCTTTTTCCATTAAATGACCTTAAAGGAAATTTTTCATCTAAATCTAAGTATGGTTTACTTTGTGGGATTGCTCTTATAAGAGAAAGAAACCAGTAGTCAGCTGGCTTATCAAAAAACCCTAATGATGTAAAGGTCAAGAACCTTCTGCAGATATCCTGCACTGGATTTATATGTGAACTTGTAAAAATCTCCATAGTAACTTAAATTTCAGAAACAATTGGCATTTTTTGTCAGTTGCAAAGGATTAGCTTTATGGTCCTTTTGTATTTAAAAGTCTGCATTGATATTAGTGCCAGTCATTACTGGTTTACTATTTGTTTTGGTACATTATCCAGCATGTTTGAACACCACCAGCCTAGGCATTTAACCCAAAGCCTGTCTCTCTGTAATGGTCTCAGAACTGATGAAATATTCTCTGGAAGAACATGCTTCTTAATCTTTGAGAATAGAGTGCAGATTTGTTATTTTTTTCAAAGGGAAGCACTAAAATGAACCAATCCACACTGTAGGTTATTCTGGTATTGGTACTGACACAGAAGTGACATTGTATTTATTTATAAACTAAAGTAAATTTTCTGATTCAGTATTTGCCTTCATTAAAGTGAAAATGATTTGAGGAAAACAAAGGGATTTTAGGAAAGATGTGAGGATGCTGGACACTAATTAAAATGGATGTTAGTGGTGTATGGGGTTTGTGTAGTTGATAAAAATATTGCTTATAACTTAGTGTATGGAGAGCTGCAGCTCATATTTGCTAAGTGAGTGCTGACTCTAATGTACTTTATTTTGAATGTATTTGTTTCTAGGAGCATTTAAGTGGACAGATGTTTAATTTTACTGAACACAACAAGTCTGTAAGTTCATGAAAGCTTTCACCTTGTGAACCTATGAACAGCAAGGCCCCAGGGTATAAAGTTTGAACTGAAGTAGTGTCATATCTAAAAATCTCACCCTCACCCTACCTGTCTCAGTGTCTCTGCCCAGAGCAATTTAACTGGCAGAGCCATCACATACTGTAGGTAAAGAGAGCTGAGTGCATAGTGGCTCTGACTTCATAACTTGCAGCGCTAGCTGATACACCTTGGAAGTGCACTCAGAGCAGCAAAATGCCTTTGTGAGTAACTGCCTACTGTTATTTCCAAAACATGCTTAGGTCCCATTAACTCTCTATAAACTTGTTTTTCAAAACAAATTAAGTTGATTTTGTCAGCCTCTTAAACCAGGGTTTTTTTCTGTGCTCCTTCAGTACAGAGTTTACTAAATCCACTTCATGAAATGGAACTTTTAAAACAGATTTGTCAGCTGTTTATGCCAACATTGATTATAAATTTTCATAGTTGAATCACACATCTCAAAAGAAGCTGGAAGTGATGGAAACAGTGCTACAAAAACAGTGGGGACTGCAAGTCTAATTTGACTAATATTACAGAAATTACTTCTCTCTACATTCAAAAGTCCCAGTAGAATTGAAGTTCCACTAATGTAAATCAGCATTGCACTGTTGGTTTCATTGAGCCACAGAACAGGCTTAATCCTGTTCAATCTCAAATCTGAGTTTAGCTAATTAGCTAATCTAAGTCATTTAGATGTCTCAAGAGTTTTGTTGTAAACTGATGGATACCTATAATTCCTGCTTCAGACCTTGCTTATTGTTGAAATGCACAAAATGTTCAAGTCACATCCAGAGTTGTTAGTAGCATTATTTAGAGCTGTGTGATGCCCAGTCTACAGTATCCTTACCTTTATCTAGGTAACTACTTTACTTCCCACATCATAAAAGATTATGAAAATCCTTCACTATGAAAGGAAAGACATTGCTTTTATTTTAACTTGCAGCTTTGATGAAGACCTGAGAGACTCATTAGTAGAAATTAATTCATAAATTGTGGAAAGTTTTCTTCTAATTTCAGTCAGGTTAGACAAGAGCCTAACATCAAAGTAGGGCTATGAATATGAATTTTTTTCCCAGAGATCTGTAACTGCTTAGAAGGAAGGGTCTCTCATACAAACTCCAGTCCATAGTTCAACTTAGCAGTGGTTTCTACTAATAGTAAATTCTTTGAGCATAAACACAAATGTTTCACTCCATTCTGTGTATTTTCAATTTTTTAAACTTTGTCTAGGATGGGGTGTCCTGTAGACAACTGTCAATGGAGGCACTGCACTCTACTGTTACATTCCTACAAACAGCAAGTAAAAAACCTCACACGTCAAATGTCATACTTTTCGATGGTTTTGTCCTTAAAAATGTAATAGGATATGTAATTTTCCTAGGTGCTAATCCTAAGAACATGAAGCAAGCATCAATTCCTCTGCTTGGCTACGTGATGATTTGTCCAAATCATGTATTTGAAGTCCTTAGACAGAGGGCATACAAAAGTATACACATGCTTTGAAAACCTGGCCCAAGCTATTTTATTTTTGTCTCTTTGCCAAAGAATGCTAACTATTTTTCAAAGGCTTTTTTACAAGCCAGAGGAAGTTCCCACCAGATTAGAACTGTTGTAAGGAAAGTTTAAAACCTGGGCCAAACTATTCCACAGCACAGAAGCTTTTAAATCTGTACATACAGTTCTTGCATCTATAAAAAGTTATTTTTTTAATAAGGAAATGAAATGCATTGAATCTGCATAGTAACATGTCTTTGTCCAAGGCTGTTGTTACAGTCCCTGTGCTGGGTAAGGTAAACAAAGTGCTGTAGACTGTTTTGATGAAAGATTGGTCAAATAACTATCTTTTTGCTAGTTAGTGGGGAATTGTTTGGAGAGCAATTGTAAAGATTCTGGAATCATTTTACTGCGACCTGAGAATAAACAATGAGTAAATTTGACCTACCTTTAGTCATAGGCAAAATGTTACATAGTCTAGCTTTATTAATCTAACTATAACTTTAATTCTTTGTTCTCTTCTATTTCTTCCCCCATGACAAAGAAGCAAATTCTCTGTAATTCATAAAAATTTGAAAAAACAGACTGCAGACATGTTTTTGTAACATGCAGTGTTTGAAATCTGACTAATTTAGAAGATACAGTCCTTGTTCCCATAGGGCAATTTATAGTGAGGATATTGAACATATCTTGAATGTATGCCATTTGAAGGGAAAAAAGTCATTCCAAAGAAGAAAAGAATTTCTTAAATAAACTGTGTAATCTAGCCACAAAAAGAGCAATTACTTCTACTTATATCAGATAAAGAAAACTTCAACTATGGTGGGATGCACACTAAAAATAAACAAAAGCACACTGAAATATGTATACATAAAATAATACTGTATTGGGAAAGTGCAAACCACAATTTTTGACCAAACTCAATTAAATTTAAAAACATAAATTCTTGGAAGATCTATGGAGCCCAAGAGCATGTGCTACTCAGAGCATGGAGTTGTCTTCTCAAGCATCATAATTTGAACACCTTGAAACCAAACCATTCTCATTTGCAATCTATTCTTGAGTATTCTGCTCACTCTAGAAAAGTCCTGTTGTTCCTCATTATCACAGGAATCTAGTGCATGAAGCATATTTAAACTCCAGATATTGAATCCTCTTTTACTTTGAAGTTATTTCAATTCTACGTCTGATTAGCATAGTGAAAGCTTATCTCTTGTTTTATTAGTTGATTAAATATTAACAAATGACACAAAATGTTGAAACTATGGTAAGTGTGAGAAGAAATGTATACAAGCATTGAAAGGAGCTTTTTGCAAAAGCCATCATCTTTATCGATGATGATAAAGGCATCTTTATTGATGACCTGGATGTGGGGATGGAGAGCACCCTCAGTAAGTTTGCAGAAGACACCAAATTGTGTGGGAGTGTTGATGTGCTGGAGGGCACAGAGGCTCTGCAGAGGCACTTGGACAGGTTGGATCCATGGGCCGAGGCCAACTGCATGAGGTTCAATAAGGCCAAGTGTCCTGCACGTTGGTCACAACAACCCCAGGCAATGCTACAGGCTTGGGGATGAGTGGCTGGAAAGCTGCCCAGCACAGAAGCATCTGGGAATGATGGTGCACAGCTGAATATGAGCCAGCAGTGTGCCCAGGTGGCCAAGAAGGCCAACAGGATCCTGGCTTGGATCAGGAACAGTGTGGTGAGCAGGAGAAGGGAGGTTATGGTGCCCTTGTACTCAGCACTTGTGAGGCCTCAGCTGGAGTACTGTGTTCAGTTCTGGGCCTCTCATGATAGGAAGGACATTGAGATGCTGGAGAGTGTTCAGAGGAGAGCTACTAAGCTTGTGAGGGGTTTAGAAGACAAGCCATATGAGGAGAGGCTGAGGGAGCTGGGCATGTTTAGTTTTTGTTTAGTTGTGGCAGGGTGGGGTTAGATTGGATATTAGGAAGAAATTCTTTCCAGAAAGAGTGGTGAGGCACTGGAAGAGCCTTCCCAGGGAGGTGCTTGAGTCTCCATCCCTGGAGGTGTAGAAACATGTAGATGTGATGCTCCAGCACATGCTCTAGTGGCAGGCACAGAGGGCAGGGGTTTTGTTTGTTTGTTTGGGGTGGGGTTTTTTTGACTCATTGATCTGAGAGGTCTTTTCTAACCACGAATATTCTGTGATTCTGTGCTCATTAAATGATTTCTGAATGTTGCTAAATTGTTATGTTACAAAACTTTCTGAAAACTAAAAACCTGAAAATGATTGGCAAAAAAATTATTTCTCTCACCATTCATTAACATACTCATCATCTCACAGCTAGAAAGATATGCTGAATATTTATCTGTGACTTTCTTTTTCATCTTCTTGCTTTTATCTAATGGCTCTACTGCTATCATTTGATGTAAATGGCAAAGGGCTTCCCCTGCTTTTTAAAGGTGTTTTTTTTGAGTAATAATTTTATTCTATTGGGATTTTGTGTTCAGCACTGATCTTAGCTGAGGGAAAATACTGAAATCCATACCAATGCAAATACAAGCTTGAAAATTAGTGATTAAGCAGTGGAAGCCTATAGTATGTACAAGATCACTGGAAAAAGTTCCATTTCAGGAAATTAAAGTTTCCTGAGAAAGCTACCTAAATTTATACTTTTACACATTATGTAATTTATAAGTGTAAATACATTATTTATATAAAAAGATCATCACTTTTTAATTAAAATTCAGCAGAGAGAATTATAACCTAGGATTATTGTTTCATTAGTTTCTTGATCTGCACAAAATGCAAACAGTACAAAACTTTTAATATAATCCTTCATGTATAAAATGTAAAAATACATTATCTTTAAAACAAGCACATTGATGCAAGTCCCACACTTCATATTTTGTATTATTTTTGTAGGACAAATTCTGATTTGCAATTCTCTTTATGTCAATGTAGTTACACTATTTTAAATTGGGGCACAAGGCCTTCAGGCTGTGTCTGGGCTTAGAACAAACTTGAGTATCTCTAATAGAGCAATCCTGGCTGCCTGCTTTCCTCTAGAAACATCCTCTAGGTGTTTAAAATCCCTTTCTTTCTCTTGCAACCCAAAGAGGGATGACTGTTTACCTCTTTCAACCACACTAGTCTAGCCTATCTTTGTGGAAGTAAGTTCTACAGTCACAAGTGATTGTTGTGCAAGTTCTGATTCCCTTGCTCAATTCTTACCTGGAAGTGAGGTGATGTTCTCAGCCTGTCAGTATTCATGCATAACCTTCTCAGTGCTGCTTTTCCCCCCACCATAACATGGAATGGCTATCACCTACTCTAAGATGCTGAGTTGCAGAAGTCACCATTCTAGCTCTACACTAAAGAAAGCATTTGTTTAGAAGCTGCTTTTGCCATTCAAAACATCTTCCACTGAAAGGAGAGCAATAAGCACTGAAAATCCTGTGAACCACAACGATGGTGAAAATAACAGTCTAGAAGCCCAGGAATCTCAAATGCTCTCCTACTTTCTTACACTGCTAACCTTTTCTTTAGTAGTTACAAATAAAGATGCCTGAAAATAAGACTGGGAGCCTTATGTGGCCATTTGCAAAGTGAACAATATCTACTTCTGCCTAATTCTAGGAATTATGGAGTGTGTTCCTTAAAAAATGGTATCTGTTATGCAAATATTTAGCTGTCATTGGTGGGAATGAGATTGGAGGATTTTTATTTTTGTTAAATCACTCTACAGTAGTAGGAACTCTTTTTTAGGCTTAGAAAGCTCATGTTCTGAAAAGGATCAGAAAGGATAATGACTCCACAGATTTATGGCTCTTCAAAATGAAAAACAGTTTGCCAATGCAAAGTCACATGGAATAGCTGTGGCATAAATCAGATCCCAATTTAAAAGTGTTTTCTATCTCCAAGTCAATACATTTTGCTTAGATGCTCAGTAGGTTATGTGCTTACATCTTTCTCAAGAGACAGACATTAAGGCCAGGAAAAAGTCCAGTATTTTAGCTAGATAAGATACTAGATAACTTTTCTTTTTATGTCTATCCCTCAGTAAGGAAAGAGATGTTTAGCTGAATAACATTGTTCATATCCAATCAGACTTTGAACCCCTGTAAAAAGTAAATTCTATGTATAAGGAATATTTGGAACCACACTGAAGAAGCAAGGAAAACAGATTATAACCAACATACACATTGTATTGGGAGAGCTCTTTTTAAAAATATGAGATCTCCAACAAACATCAGAACTGTCCCAGCTAATAGGAAGCTCACTGTTAAATTTAGGTTAAAGAATTCCATCTTCTTTAAGAACTATTAGATATATCAGTGACAATCATAACATTACCACACTCCTACCCTCTTGGTGGCTTAATTCTTTGAACTCCCTCAAGCAACAGAAAACAAGAATAGTAATACTTCTACACTTTAACACTTGCAACCATTTTTCTTCCACTGTCCTCTGAAAGGTACATTTTCAGGTTCAAATATATACATACTGTAGTTTTAATGTCCTTCTAACAGTTATAAGCAGAAAAAATGGGAAATAATTGTCTTCTATTTACCCAAAGCTGGCATGCAGCAGTCATTGCTAATTTATGAACAATTGTTAGTGTGGCATCAACATATATTTTAAGAACTTCCATATCTGGATTCTTTCACCAGAATTCTATCATATCTGTGGTTGATCTATTTTCTCTGCTTGTTACTGAGATGATAAATATCTTGAGCTGGGATTTTACCTGGTTTTTGGTGGTATTTTTTAGTAATAATAAAAACACTATAGAAAATAGTATGTTAGACTTCCCATTACAAACCAGAGTTGCTGAAGTAAGAGAGGATTTTATTTGTAAAGTTCAATCATATATTTTTATCAAATACAAACTATAATAATAAAATGTTCCCATAAATGTCAGCACTTTATCATCCTTACACTCAAAATCCTTTAAAGAAAAAATAAAATGAAGAACACAAAGACAAATGTTGAGCTCAGCCAGATGTGAATTTGCAGTCAGCATTTTATGGAGCAACTACCATCAATAGAACAGTAGAGAAAATATTTTAAGATTTTTTTATTTAAACTAAATAAAACATTTACACAGGAGAATTTCTGTGGAACATAAAGGCAAGGTTTCAAGTTTTGCCTGTTTTCCTCAGTTCAGTAAAACAGTATTAGTTCTAGACCAAGAGCTTTATACATGTTTAGTTGTGTAGCTGGATCCCTGCATTGATGGTGGCTTGCCACAGCCAGCTGTCTGTGTAACCTGTGCAGTAATCACTGAGAAACTCAAAACATCCTTTACCTGCATTCCTGGCTAGAATCGATGTATCATTTACCACAGTACCCAGATCCCCATTTTAATGCACTACAAAGTTCTCTAGAAATAATCTAATAGAATTGAATAACTCCAGTTTAAGATAAAAAACCTGATTACATGTTTTCCCTGGAGTCTTAGGTCATGTAATGTAAAATGTGTTCTTTCTGAGTACTTGTATCATGTAAGAAGTTCCAGCAACATCAAAGTAACAGAGCTGATACTCAGCATGTGACAATTTAAGATGAAATTTATTCTTATAGATTCATGAGGTTATAGCATCAACATTAGGCATCAGGCTCATGTAAACTCATGCCATTTTATCAATTTTAATATACTTATGTGCTGCAGATAGACTTTGTCATTTTAGTCTAGGCAGAATTATCTTATTTCTCATAAGCTAATAATGTGTTCTCTATTAGCTACTGTTTTTTATTAGTGGGAGACATGTCTTTCTAAGAATCAAGGCCAAAACCACAATTATTATTTCTTCTTATCAACATTCAGCTTTCAGAGGCAATTACAGCTTATGCATATTTTATAACAAGCATTTGGAGCACATGCTGATTATGTAGTACTTGCTCAATGCCTTGTAATATCCAAGAATGCTTATGGCAGTATACAGTATTGGAGGATCTTACAGTATAAAAGAACCATTTTCCCTTTAATCACTTGCATAAAGCAGCATTTTTTGCTTAGTAATCCTGCTATATCTTGTTTGTTTCAGTTATTACAGATTAAAAGAAAGTCAAAATATTCCTGCTTACATTTCTTATCTGCTTCTGGCACTGCATCACCATGTGAAAAGAGAATTGCAGGAGAGGAACTGCCATGTGGAAAGAGACCTGAATTCCCTCCAGTATCCAAATATGTAGCCTGCATGTCTTAATGACCAATTCCAGATATTTGAGATAACCAAGCAAGAAACCATAGAAAAAAGAAATTCATCATCTTGCCCTTCAACAGTTAACTTGCAGACAGCTTTTGCTTTGAAACATGAACATTTGTATGCCTCAAAACAGTATGGTCCTCTCTAAATCATCTCATCTAATCCTCATTTTTGTTAAGCATATAAAACACTTGCTTTACCAGTGCTCAGAATGCTCCCAAGAAACTGTGAGAAGATAAATAAGTTTAAAATGTGTGCCATGTGATACACAGCATCTGAGACAGCTGAGAGTCGTGGAACCAGCTTCCTCACCACCTTTCAATCCTGATTCATTTCCTCCAAGGAAAAATTAGAGTTGAGTGGCATTTTTCTAATCTTCTCCAACTTTGATTCTGTCAAGGTTTATTTCGTTGTCAGGGAATCCACATCTGCCCCTTTAAAACTTCTTTCCATCTAATTCCTGCTGTCTCAGCAATGTTCAACAAAAAGAACTGGAGCCAAGAACTTGGATGAAGATATGTAATCATGTTTTGAATTCTACTACATTTTTAGCTTTGGTAGTAACTCATGGTCATGGGTTCCACAGCTTAATCATAGAATTCATTGTCAAGTCATCAAGAAGGTAAGTAATTTAATGAGAAGCCCAGGAAGCATTTAAGCAGTATCAGTGATTTTTTTTGGGGGGTGTTTATTTAAGAAGTAATCATTTTTTTAAGGAGAAGTTTTCAGAGCTTTCATTGTCTTTATCCAAATTCAGTTTAACTTTCTACTTTCTTCTTATGAAACTCCAGCTTAATATTAATATAATGCTTTTGAAATGAGGAAATTGAATACAAATGAAGATGTTTTTATCATTATCTGGGCACAAAGTTGTGTTTTATCTGTTCTTTCCTGCTACTTTCAGGGGCAAGAGCAGGGCCTTGATACCTCAGAGGATGCTGGCAAAGCTTTCAGGCACTTTAATGGAAGTTTCCCGTGAGTTAATTTACATGTCAGAGTTGTACATTAGTGACAAAAATGTTAGAGATGAGTAAATGAAGCCCTTCAACAGAACACCTATATGCACACATGAATGCAATAAACCTCCATTTTTTTTTTTCAAATCCAGTTACTCTACAGAAGTTTATGGCAATATATTTCTGCTTATCATGTGTTCCGTGGGAGTTTTCCTACACAGAATTTTAGAACTTTTAATGTTCATAGTCCCTCATGAAAATGCTCACAACTGAAGTTTACTTCCCTATCAAGAAAATCAAAACTCTAGCAGACAAGATCTCCTGAAATCCTTTTTAACTCCAGAGAAATCTCCAAACACATGAGCAACAGCTTCAAAATGTAAGTGAAAAATTTGTCTTGTCGGTTAAGTAGTAATCTTCTATCTTTTAAGGACAGCAATTCGAAGGAAGTCAGTAACAAATATCAAATTATAGTTTTGGGTTAACAGTAGAGCTTTACACGTTTTTCACACTGCATGATGAGTTTGTCTTTATACATGAGAGAGCTGCTATATTAGAAAAGGGCTTTTTTGGCATGGATTTGAAAGGGCAGAATTTCTGTATCCTCATTATGCCAATGTTCTCCTGAAATGTGGTTAATTTCACAATGAAATTATAAATTGTGGCTTTTTTCTTACCTGTATTTTGGCATATGTGATACAAATGAATCAACTTCCCTGGGAAAACCAGCTGCTGGAATGCTGATATATTGATTGCTTGTAGGGTTGTGTGAATGCAGTCACAGCCATTCAACTTTATCATGACAACACACAATTCTGATATGCCACATATTACCAATTTGCTTCATAAACAAATTTTCTCATCTGAAATCCTCTCTGTAAAAAAGAATGCATGCATTTATTAATTCATTGCCAAAGGAGCAAACTTAGAATCTATCTAAAGTAAAGTATAAGTTACTCTCTCTTGTGAATAACTTGGTTCAATGTTAGGTCACAGTGGAACATAGACTGTAACAGGAATATCTAAAAGCTCTGAAGAGAGCAAAAAGACTTTATTCTGGAATAATGAACATGGTTGCCAGAGTAACATAAACCTTGTGTGTTTTCACAAGGAAATGAGTCGCTTGTTTCTGTTGGCCGGAACTCTGTTTTCTTTTAATTTCATATTTTATTTGCCTAATATAGTTTGAAAGAACCCTAGGATTGCAGTCTTTGGGCTAAGATACCTTGTTAATTAAAGCAGAGTAGAAGGGTAGCACAATAATTACAGAATCAAGAAAAATGTACAGTAAATGGGACTGTGAAGGAAGCTTTGATCTCTTTGTAGTACAGTTCTGTGAACTATTTACATAGCTGTGTAAAGATTATTCATTTTCATATATGTTATGTGTGTACCCCTATGTATACTTACATCTGTGGCTTGTGTTCTTTGTGCAACTAATTTGCAAGTTCCCTCCTTGCAGCTGTTAGTCTCATAGTTAACTCAAGGACATAAGCCCTAGTTGCCATCAATGAACAGACTATGTTAATGTTTAAGAAGCTGGATCAGGTCCATACAAACAGTAAGGCAATATGTCCTTTCTTTGGATCAGCAACTCAGAACCAGTAAGATACTTCTCAATTTTCCTAGTGTTAAGACAGCACCCAGCACTCACACAGAGAATTCTCCCAGTGTCACCTCTTCATGGTTAGGCATCCTCACAAGACTTAAGATCAGCACAGCTCATTCCCAAACCACTTTCTATTTTCTCCTTTTGCAGCCCCAAGCTACAGAGATTGCGCCAAGCAAAATAAGTAACACAGACTGTTTGAGCAATTCTCAGCTCCAGTGGAGTCTCTGAAGGAACAGAGCTGGCTGGTACAACACAGACTACTTTATCCTGTACGTAATTTGGGCAGAAAGTCCATATAGCTGCCTTCACTACTATAACCTTCAATTGAAGTAGCAGAAAATGAGGGCCAAATACAGTCAGTTGAGATTTAAAGTATATATCATCATCTTTTTTCATGGCATAGATCTATATGCATAAACATTGCATAAGTGTACATATATATGCGATAGTTTAAACATAAGAGAATTTTTTAATTTGATGTTTACATATGTGTAGCAAAGAATCATAAAAACATAGAGTGGTTTGGGTTGGAAGGGATCTTAGAAATCATCTAGTTCCAACCCCCCTGCCATAGGCAGGGAAATCTTCCACAGGACCAGGTTGCTTAAGGCCTCATCCAACTTGGTTTTGAACACTACCAGGGATGAAGCATCCACAATTTCTCTGAACAACCTGTTTCAGTGTCTCACCACCCTCACAGTAAAGAATTTCTTTCTAATATCTAATCTAAATCTACCCTCTTTCAGTTTAAAACTGTTAATCCCTCATCGTGTCAGTACACTTCTTTTAGAAGAGTTCCACCTCAGTTTTCCCATAGGCCTTCTTTAAGTGCTGAAAGGCTGCTTTAAGGTTTTCCCAAAGTCTTCTCTTCTCCAGGCTAAACAATCCCAACTGTCTCAGCCTGTCTTCACAGGAGAAGTGCTCCAGGCCCAGTCATCTCCATGGCCCTCCTCTGGTACCAGCTGAGCAGGTGCATGTGTTTCTTACTCTGGGGGCCTCAGAGCTGAACACAGTACTTTGGGTGGGATGTCATGAGAACGGAATAGAAGAGGAGAATCACCTCCCATGGTCTGCTAACCACACTTCTTTTGATGCAACTAAGGATGCAGCATTCGTCCAGCTAATTCCTTATTCACTGAGTGGTCCATCCAGCAAATCCTTTTCTCTCCAGTTTAGAGATAAGGATGTCATGTGGGACAGCATCAAATGCTTTGCATATGTCCAGGTAGGTGATGTCAGTTGCTCTTCCCTTATCCATCAACACTGTAACCCTGTCAGGAGTTTATTGCATTATGAATACCAAAAAAGGAAATTCTGATTCCCATTGCCAAATATTAT
Organism: Bucco capensis; assembly: GCA_013396975.1. Lineage (NCBI taxonomy): Eukaryota > Metazoa > Chordata > Aves > Piciformes > Bucconidae > Bucco > Bucco capensis. Next base: position 558,609 of record VWZO01015368.1, read on the forward strand.
TCAAAAAGCAATGCTTTATGCTTAGATGTAAACACTGGGAAACACTGCAGAGATGCTCAATCTGTCCTATTCCAAAACCAGTGTTTGCATTCATATTTAGACTCACCTGAGAATCTCAAAACCAATGTTTATTAATTAAATATTGATGACTTTAACAACCTGACTAAAACATTAGCAAGTATTTTAAAATCATTTCAATAGGCAGCAAAAGAAAAATGGAGAAGCTAGCTGAAACCTAAAGGTCATCTACTGTGATTGACTCAGGGAAGAAAAAAAACGTCCTGGCCTGAATTAGAACCTTGCATTAACAGTTCAGACACAGGTAGGTAGTTAGTACTTTCAGGGCATGTTCCAAATGCTGTAAATCCCAAAAAGCACAGCAGATGATATTCAGATATGTATAAGTGTAACTGAAGTGAATTGATGACTGCAGCATTAAGACCCTTGTTTATTTGGAAATGGATTATGCAGAATAATTAGGGATTAGGGATGGGTTAGAGAGAAAGTACAGAGAAAACAACTTCAAATAGTTGGAATATATCAAATTCTTTGTCTTCGTTACACAGAAGAATAAATCTTTTTTCGTCTCCAAAAGAGTGGTTTAGCATATAAAAGTAAGTAAAAATAAAATTGAGGAAATAAACACCTTGTGCACAAGTGCTGGAGATTAGCTTTCTCTAACAAAGGGTTATCACAGGTGAATGTGGGTGTTTGAGGTGGTCCTGCTTCTGCTGGGACAGAATCATAGGCCAGCTATTGCCTGCAGGTGGTTAGCAGTTTGGAGTTAGCCAGGGCAGCTGACCCAGGTTAGCTCACAGTTGTATCCAATAGCATAAACATCATGCTCAGTATAAAGGGGCAAGCTTGAGGAAAACAGGAGCTCTTCATGCTTTCTCCACTCCCTTGCATATAAGTACAGATTGGGGAATGAGAGGCTGAAGAGCAGCCAGACAGAAAACGATCTGGGGGTTCTGATTGATGGCAAGTTGAAGTTGGGTCAGTAGTGTGCAATGCCAGTCAAAAGGAGCATCTGTATCCTGGGGTGCATCAAGCACTGTTTTTCTAGCTGGTCAAAGGAGGTGAGAGTCCCACTGTGTACTGGTGTGGCCTCACCTCCAGTACTGTGTGCAGTTGTGGGCACCACAATACAAGAAGGATATGAAGTTGTTGGAGAGCATCCAGGGGGTGGCCATGAAGATGGTGAAGGTCTAGAGGGGATGCCATATAAAGGGCTGCTAAAGTCCCTTGGTTTCTTCAGCCTGAAGAAGAGGAAACTGAGGGGAGACCTCATCATGGTATATAACTTCCTCATGAGGGGAAGTGGAGCAGCAGGAGCTGATGTCTTCTCTCTGGTGAGCAGCTACAGGACCCAAGGAAATGGCACAAAGCTCAGCCAAGGTAGGTTTAGGTTGGATATTGGGAAAAGGTTCTCTAACCAGAAGGTATGGTTAGAGAATGGGAGAGACCACTGGAATGGGCTCTCTAGGGAAGTAGTCACAGCATCAAATTTGACAGAATTCATGAAACATTTGGACAACACCCTCAGGAATATGGTGTAATTTGGGGCATTGTCATGTGCAGAGACAGGATTTGGACTCAATGATCCTTGTGGGTCCCTTCCGTCTTGGGACATTCTGTGGTTTGTTGTGTTTTCCATTCAATGACTATTACATATCTGACATATCAGGTCAATTCACCTAAGCATTTTGACAGGTGTAGATATTAGAAAGTGTTTGAGGAACTTAAAAAGAAGTTTCCTGTGCCATAAATTTTAACCAGGGTTTTTACTCTTTTGTTCTCCAATTGTCTTCTCTTCAGATAGGTGGAAGAATGAGGAAAGCACATAGTAAAAGTCATTTTATGTTTACTAAAGCTAATGAGGGTTGTGACTCTGCTAATGTTTTATGCCCTTATTTTCCTTCTGTTGTCTTGCTACAGCTAATTCACACTTGTAATGAATTTTTTATTGTTTCTGAGGAATGCTACTTGTGTGGAAATCCACATAAGTACAGAAACCATTCTTACAACATGGTCAAACATTTCCTTTGACCATTCCAGAATAAGTCCAAAGGTCTTTGAAGATGAAGATCAAAATCTTGAATTCAGCATGGATTTATTCAAGGGTATTTTTGCCAGATGAGTTTTCAGATTATTGGAAACAACAAAAACTAAGACCAGGTGCCATTACTGATACTAACATTTGGAATTAAATACAATTTGAAAGACAGTATTTCTAACTTAAAATATCCAGTGAAGATTTTTTTACCTCAGGTCACAGTTGTCCCACCTCCTACATTGTATGCTTATGTAAGTGATGACTTGGGAGTACTGAGACATTTGTCAGAAACCTTTCTTTGGCTCTGTGCAGGTTTTATCTTTCAACAGGTGTTCATTTTGAGGATGATGAAGAAATAAGGACTTTTCCCCCAATATTTTTGCATGTTTTTCCATTTATTTTAGTGTCTGCAGTCCTAAAATAGAACAGTCATTTTAAACAATATCTGTTGGTGTTCTAGCAATCAGAAAAATAAATTAACAAAGCTTCAGCCCAGTACTAGTCACTGTACAAAGCACCATGTCATCTCAATGCATTCTAGTAGAACATACTACACTAAAACTCTGTGAAAAATGTCACAAGGATTTAACTGTATGCACATGTCTATTTTATTAGTATTATCATATTACGTTGGCTGTTTAGTCTCCTCTTGGTAGTTTCACTGCATTTTGTTACAGTTTCACTGTGTATTCTTGGCACAATATCAGTCTGCTGATTATCAGTGACCTCACTTGTAGGTTGTCAGGGGGAAAAAGAGAACAAGAAGTCTAGGTGAAAGCACTGTTTGAGAAAGGTATAGCTTGCTGGTTTGGTAAATTTACTCAGGAAGGACTAGGCCCACAAAAAGGCTGGGTTTAAATGGGACTGGATATTTACTTTACTGGAAATGTTGAAAAAGCTAAAGAACAGGTACCAATACCCTCCTTAAAGCTTTCAGGTGGAAATAGTAGCAGCTAGATAGCTTGCATAAAGAGGTAAGATACTCCCTTTTCAAACAGCCTGTAACATATAGTCTGGGTTTAGATCAGAAAATAAGTTTATTTTTTAACTGTTTTAGAAGTAAGTGTGTAAGCAGCTTCTAATTAGATGTGACTGAAAGTGCTACATAATTGTATGCTAATAGCATGCTTTATTTTTCAAGAAGGAAGTATTAATGAAAATAAGTAACTCTGGCAGTTGTTGTGTGCTTCATAGTTTGAGGAAGAGTCAGAGCAATGCTGCACTAACAAATACCAAAGTTTGTCAAGAACCAGAAGTGTTGGGATGCCTGCAGAGGCTTCCTGCAGGGAGGGGTCTTTTGAGTGTTTCCTAGCCTCACCAACACAGTCTGTCCCTGTGCTGGAGGGAATACTGTTTACTGGAACAAAGAGGTTAAAGGCAAATACCTATTACACCTCAGCCTGAAAGTCTTTTCCACATTTGCTACTTGGCATGTTATTTTAACCCAAGATCAATGGCAGTTGATGCCAGTATTTCTGGCTGTGAATCTCGGGGATGAATGTGTATTTTTACAATGTGTATTTTTTACTGAGACTAGCCTGGATGCTAAGCTTGGGCAGTGGAGGAGGGGTGGCAGGCAGCCAGCCATACTGCTGGGAACACCCCTTATGGGTGTCTTAGATCATCTCAAAAGATCACCGGAGTTTTATGAAAGGACCCTTTTGTAGTCCTATTAGCAACTAAACAACCACTTTCAAATGGAGGAAGACATAAGTCAATGGAGCAATTTCTAGTCAAGATTGACATCGGTATAACTATTGATCCCAGGGTACCTTATCTGACTCTGCATCAACTTAACAGAATTCATTTATTATGCTTGTTTTTCATGGAACTTATTTAAAATCTTATTTGTAGATTACACTGCCTTTTCATTGCTTGTAGCTTTCAGAATACATCTTATTTTTATATTTATATAATGTCTAATTGCCAATATTATGGACTTGTTGAGAAAAAACAAATCACAAAAATCAAATGAGACATTTAATATCTTATTTTATGTAAGACCTGGAAAGAAATGTTCTTTTCCCTCCAAATACAGTAAGGTTTTTTCATTGGCCTGTCAGCATTCCAAAAACTGCATTTAGGTGACAGATTATGTCATGAAAATGTGTGCAATAGCTCTGTTCTAGAAATGTGAATTCTAAATAGCAAAAGGCATTTCTTATGTTTTGTTCCTTTCAAGGAAGAAACTTTCTGAATTGTTTGGAAAAGATGGTGTCTACCAAGTATTTTTCCCTACCCTATTCAAGCAAGTGTTCAAGAGTAAGTGTGTTAAACATTGCTGGGTTCATGCACTTGAAGAGCCCCCTAGGGTTAGCTACTAAAGCCCATTCATGGCCTTTATACTCATAAATAAGGGATTTGCTGCATTTTAAAGCATATCAGATCACAGTGAAAGTTTAAATTAGCATTCATTCCAAGGAGAACACATTCCTCAACCCTTGTTAATGCTCACCCCTTGGGTACATGTGAAGATTGAAATGAGAGGCTTTCCAGACACTCTGGGCATTTCCCTCCTGTTCTGTGTTCTGTTTTGCTGCTTCGAAACTGCAAAGCAGCAAGATAAATGTTGGAGGGAGTCTGCTGCATTACTGAGAGATGAGTTTCATGTTACTGCAGCTACACTCCACGAGTGCATTTGATCCATCTGTGCAATAACTAGATGACAGCCAATCACCAAGCTATTCAAGGGTTCAGACCCAGCTGCCAATTAGCAGCTGTAACAATAATCCATCCTAATAGCTATTAGTAGAGTCAGTGATGGCACATACCTTTACAACCTGACACTGAAGTAATAGTTATCTCTGAATCATAGTTTTGAAAAAATAGTGGGCTGTTCTCATTCTTGCACTCTTCCTTCTGAGGATTTTATTGGTATGCAGTTGGAAAAAACTATGCAGTAGGGTGTATCTGATAAGAATGTGTGGGGCTGGAATTGTCAACGGCTGCACAGTGAGGCACACAGTTTAACACTTAGACACGTAAATGTTTTCATCCAAACACAATTTTCAGACATGCAATTGAATTGATTAATGCAGCTGAGAAGATTTGCCAGCCTATGCATTTATGACTGTAGAATTCAGATATTGTTTTGGAAAGCTTTATGTTAGTGGATAAAGTACAATGAGAGTGAGTAGATAGAAAAGCCTTTGCAGTGCTCTGCAATCTGTGTTCCTGACTTCAAGCCCACCCAGGCTGCAGCCTAGGGGATGCTGTGGAGACAACCAACACAGGATTGTGCTGCAGAGTATTAGCTTGGCTGGTGCTTTCTCTTCTTTTTAGTGGTGCCTTCTGGGATTTTGTGTTTGGATGTCTCTGAAAGGGGCAGAGTAAAACTCTTGCTTCATAGTACCTTCTAAATACAGTTCCAGGTTAATGTTGTCCTGAATTTCTGATCTTGGTTAACCTCAGACTCTAAACACATTAGCTCCTACTCATAGGCAAGAAAATGGATAAAAGAGGAATCTGTTGCAATTCTCTCTTCTGTAGGCAGAGGAGGTGCAGGACAGAAAGATGGTTTTATCTTACTGCTAAATACTTGAAGGAGACTCATTTATTACAAGGGGACACACAAGAGCCTTAATGGATTGGGTGTTGCAGATACTGATACTCTTCTTGTCTCGTGATACTCTTGTATCTAAATATTAACAAAGGCTTACCCAATTTTATAGCACTTTTGCTATGGCTCCCTGTACCTGGATATTGACAAAGCCAAGTCATGACATGAAGCAGATATTCATGTATCTATCCAGTGGCTGTGGGGGTGTTTGTGGAGCTCAAACTTCAGGCCTTTCCTTTTTAAAGCACTGTAAAGCTAATAGTTTTGTGCTTGACATTCCACCTCTGGAAGTGAAAACTGATTCTTTTTGCCCCAAGATAGTAAAGTTAAAGAAATTAGCAGGGGAAATAGAAAATAATTGTTCAAAACACTGTCACTGAAGTAGTAACATTCTTTTGGTACTTTGAGTTTTGTTGCTGCTTTGCTTTCTTCAGTAATAAGTTTCAGGCAATTCAACCTAAGAGCAGAATTAGAACAATTTGTTTCTACAAGATAGTCTCAGGTAAGAATTTGCAGGCATTTTCACAAGTCCAAAATTATTTGGCACTGTGAAGTGAAAGTGTAAGAAGGAAATAAGTGTATTCTCTGAATAACAGAAAGGTAAGGGTCTAGGCTTCAAACTCTTTCTTGGCAAACTGGTCCTAATATCCTTTTGTTCCATTATGGGATATTTGCCACTTCATATGTAAAAGTGTGTATTCAATGGTCCTTCCTCTGGCACATGCCCAAAGACTCTGTCCAGAGCCCTATTCATGGTTAGTGTAGTGTAAAATAGGTCAATTTAACAGACTTTAATTGGATCAGTTTTCAAACAGGAGTTACAAATATGGGTCTCTTATTTTTTCACTTAACTCTAATTGCTACTTGCTGTATGCTACATGCCTGCATCAACTTGAATGCTGAAGTACAAAGATGTTGCTGTACACTGAGCACCTCATTCTGAAAAGGGAGTGTGATGCTGATTTCTCAGTAGAAAGCATAGGAAAGCATTCAACAGTGGCTTACTTGGTTCATAGAAAGATTAATTTCTACTTATACTGATCCTTATAAAACAGAAGTCTTCTCTCTTTCCCAGCTACCTTTTAAAGCTTCTTGTTAATTCAAGCCCACAAAATCCTTGGTGGTGGGATGGGGAAATAGCTGGAAGACTGCTAATTATCTGCTTTAGGATGACTCATTCAATATGAGCAATTGTGAATCATGAACAGACTATCTAAAGGCAGCACACAAGACTTAATATCTTCCATGTTATTAGATGCTTCTAATGTTTAGCATTAGTGTTGCCTTCTTAAAAGTAGAAAGACTCACAATATGGTATCAAAGAACTACTAATTTAAAAGTTGTATAGATGTGACACTAATTCTCCAGCAGTTACCATTGCATGACATATTCTACTGTATGCAACTTTAAAAGTTTTCTAAATGACAATGGAAATGTAAAAGTTTATCCTTGGGCAACATGCTGTTATTCCTTAGGCATGTGGTTCATTGCAAGATTGAACTTGGTGATGCTACTGTTCAGCTACTTCAGCTGGCATAGCTGGTAACAGGATGCTGCACTAGATGGTGGAGGAACAGTGGGAGAATAGCTCAGGAGGATTTACATATGTTGCTAATGAGTAGAATAGTGAGCTTTTAAAAACTTTAGGGTCATATTGACTCCCTCAGGGAGCATCCAGTGATAGGTAACTGTCAGTACAGTATACACATACTTGATTTTTCTATTGGTATTCCAATCTCTTTGTCCCAGTGTGATGTACTTTGACATTTAAGAAATCTACTTCATTTCTTATCCTAGTCTTCATCTTTTTTGTTCACCCAAGCCTATTTTTTGTGAAGTTGCTTTCTGCCACTAGTCTCATAGTTTCCTAGCCCTTCTAGTACTGCATGTCTCATTCCAAGGTCTTCTGACTCACCTCTCTCCTCCGTTTTCAGTTTTTTCATGCAGGTTTTCACTCTGCTTTGTTCTTCTGAGTCTTCCTTCACATTTTTCTGTACTCTAGATCCCTATCTCCCTCCTTCAGGACTCATTTTCAACCTTCACCTGACAATCAGCCTAGCTCACTGACCCAGCCTACTTGTACAGTCAGTCTTATCTCAAGAGGCTATATATTCTGGCTGAATATATAGACTGAGTGGCTTTTGTTCTTGCCTGTTATCAAGCCTGCCTGGGGTCTTATATTGCTTTCCCATTCTCTTTACTTCCTATTTTTTGGTTTACTTAATGAAGCAATCCTTTTTGGTCAGTTCTACCTTGAGGTCATTCTGCCCCAGTTAATGGATTCCCAGGCCTCCTTTATTTTTCTTTCCAAGTTTTTGTCCTTAGCTCAACCAATCTTCCTATTTATTAATTCCCATTTCCATTTACTCACCCAGCCTCAGTATCACCACATTTCTTACTCCAGATTTTATTCCCTCCTTGCCTCCATATGCTGCCTGGTATTCTACCTATATTTGAATCATGGAACTTTAGTACCTTGTGAGTGCCACCAGGACAGCCTCAGAGAAGAGAGCTCCTCTTACAAGGTTACTTTTCTCCAATGATCCCTCTCCTGCTGTGTGCCCAGCTCAGTTCATACAGTTCTCAGCCATTCCCTCAATATGAACTAAGGTAATATGAATTGCCTCAAATGAAGAGGGCAACCAGGAGCAGGCTTCATGACTTTCTTGAGTGACCTCTCAGATAATCCCAGAGCACAGAAGTATTTAGCTTTGGTGGATGTATTTACAATTATTATATGATAAAGCTAGTATTTGTACTCAATATCATGCACATAGTGTCAGATATGTTCTACTGCTTGTATGGGAGAGGCTGTGCTGATACTGAAAAAGCTAGCAACAAAAAGGTTTCCAGAGTGCTTCTGAAATTCTCTATATTGTTTTAGATGAATAACATTTTTATCTTAGGGACATTTTAATATTTTAAGAAAGAAAAGCTAATGCTTCCTTTTATGTACCTGTTCATTTAAATTAGGGAAAGGATTCTTTTTAAATGCTCTCCTATGTGGTTATATGGTGAACACTTACTAGAAGAAGTGTGTACAGTACATAAGAACAAGAGAGCACAGAAAAGAGCATTAGGAAAAAATAATGTCCTCTGACTTGTCAAAGAAGGTATGTCCCTTCATAAATTGGTAAGGCTTCCTACACTCTGTTCTGAAAGTATACTCTCTGAACATCTTAGTTTGCCAGTGGCTCTCTAGGCGAACATCTCTAAATTAATCCTAAATACTATTTGGGCATAGCCTAGCCCTACATGATAAAACATTTTGTTTCTAATAGTGCTCTTTTAATGAGTTGCAGGTGCCACAAACTTCATGTTCCCTATAGTATTCTATTGCTTACTAGATGCAAGTAAAACAGTTGGCACACTGTAAATTATCAAGTTATAATTATATTCATGGCCTCAATACAAGAAGAAAACCCTCTCAACAACATATTTCTTCCCAAATGTGGTAATGAGATGTGTTGCACCTCCGAAGAAGAGCTTGCAGGGTGACTCTTTATTTAGAATACTGCAATCACAGTGCTATTTTTGGCCAGGATCTCTATGGTCAGAATGGAGAGTGACTCCCTACTCCCAAATGTGTATTCCTCATTCATTATCCTCTTTAATTTTTACTCACCCACTAAAAGAAAATAGTTTTGTGGTTAAAATGGGAAAGATGTCATATTTATTTACCAGAAGGTAGGGATGTGAATTTTGCATTCGATCTGATCTTCAAAGGTTGAGCTGTGAGCTACAATAGCTTGATGACTTAACCAAGTCATGCTAGTATTTTTCCACTGTTCCAAATGCCTCCTGTATGTGAACACTCCATGACAGCCACATCTCAGATAGTAATAGTGTCTCTGAATAGCATAGGATGCTGCCTATCTCTTAATAAGCTCCTTTAATATACCAGTCATCTAATGATGTTCATCAGTACAAATTACCAGTGCAAGGTCAATGAAGGTTAATGTTTCCTGCAACAGAACCTTGAAGAATAGTAGAACCTCCTCCTCCCTAACTAAGATAATTTCAGGCTCAGTATTGACCTACAACAAAATAAATTAAGGAATACTGGAGTGTGTGTTTATGCTGACCATGATTTTGTTAAAAACTGATCTCATCTTAGACTTCTCTTCAAGGGCTATTACTAATTTTTAAAATTTGTGTTAATCTGTCAAAATTCTGTGATAACTGTAAACAACTGATACTTAGGCAGCAATATTCACACAAGATTTAATTCGTATCATTTCAGTTTTAATGTTTGGAATCTTCCTCCAGGCTGCAAAGCTCTAAACAAGGGAACAGGTACAAGGTGTACATGTAATAATTACATGCCACCAGAGAGCTGAAATGAATTCTGGCTCAATCATTACACAATGTAAGGAGGTTTTTATAATTTTGTGTGTGCGCCAAACAACTTGATCAAGTTTTAAACACATTATCTGAATTCTTGTTATTTCTTAGGTATTTTCTGTTGCTTTTAAAAAAATGAGATGTACTCTGAAGGTTAGTCATTCCATATACAGGCATGAATTCAATAAAAAGCTGTATTTTGGTGCACCCTTGTATGTGAAAAATGTAAGTTCTAAACAGAAGATTGACTTTAGTACATGAGCCTTTAATTCAGCATTGTCACCAAAAGTTGCTTAGCAAAGAAAAAAGGTTTTCTGAATCTTGTGTTTTCTTTCACAGCTAGCTTAGCCACCTGTCATATTTGTAGCAGATTAGTTTCAGAGCACACAATTAGTCTAGCTAAGAACAGTCTTTGCAGCATACTACCTTATTATTTCTTTATCATGCTTCCCAGCCCATTGACTCATTACTTTGCAGCCACTACACTTTACTCTTGGGTGAATTCACTAAATAATAAACTTATAAGACAACAGACTGACACTGCTCATTATGTATTGTGATAATCATAATAAGGAGGATAATCATCATGCTTATTTCATGCATATTTGATTGCCTTAAAGTCTTGCCTGTGCTCAGTAGTGATTTTGGTTTTTTTTCTTGAAGTTAGCTAGAAGAATTTAACATCAAACAAAACATAAGCAATAATGGACAATTTATTGGAAAATGTAAGGGTTAAAAGCATGATAAACACGTATTTGAAAACCACTTCTAAAAAGAATGTCTTTCTAATTAAAAAAGGTATTTCATCCTGAAGGTGATAGACAAATTTATAAAAATCTTTTACTTTATGCCATATATGACAGTGACTCTCAGGAGAATAAAAATGCATAAACCATAGTGTACTGCTTTTTGCCCAATGCATAATTCATACATGCAAATGTTCTGCAGATATTTCACTATAAATATAATTAATTGCTGCAGATTCCCAGCTGAGGCTGTGTGCCTGTGCATGCACACAGTGCCAGGCATGCTCCTTTATGCTGATTTCAGGCTGGAGACTCCTGTGACAAGCAGAAGAGCTAAAGAGGGGAAAAAATAATCAACATTGAGGCACACAGAGTCATGCAATATCTATGTAGTCAATTCCTGACTGAAATGACAGCATCCGCCAAGAAACTGGTGAAAGTGGCCTGGGGTAAATAAGGCAAGCTCTTTGGTTCTAACAAATACATGTCCCATGTAACACTGCATAGCATTAGCATTCTGCAATTAAGTTGAATTTATTCCATTGTCACTCAGCAATTATCTTCTTGTGCTGTTGCTGATTATAACTGTGGGGAAAACACTGAAAAGGGGAATTTTAATGATGATATTTGTTAATAGCTATGCAAGGTAGGAGCTCTGTTGCTTTTGTTATTGACGTTTTTGTTATAAAAAGCTACAGAAAAGTTTGCAGATAGTCTGGCAAAATGGGAAATTCAGGTTGCTAAACATAAGGGTCATTTGGAAAACTTCTAGCAGCAAGGAACTCTTTGGCTTTGGAGGATGTAAGCAGATAGAGATGATCTAATAGGCATTCTTCTTTTCTGTATGATTTTATCCCTGATAACACAAAGCAGCTTTTGGCACCAAATAAAATAAATGATGTTGTAAACTGATATTGCTGTTATTCCATAATCTCAGTATCAACTCTGTAAATATTTAATCATACTAAAAATTCAGTAAGACCATGCACTGAGAAAGAGTCTGTTTCTATCTGGATTTTCAAATTCCTGTCTAACATTGTGTAAAAAAAAAAAAAAAAGACAAGAAATTAAGAGATTGCTTTTAGTGACTTATTTCCTGTGGCCCAATCAAATGTAAAGGATATGCTCTGCAATTTCATTACAATTCTAAAATCAGTTTACACATCTAATCCAAATCTCAATAAGATACTATTTTGAGTTTGTATTCCTTAAAATCAAAAGTCTGGTCAGGTTTCCAATGCCTTCAGGAGGAAACCAGTTAATCCCTTTTGAATACTAATGCTTTCTTATAAATAATTATAAATAATTAGAGATCATATGGTAGTGTCCAGTTTCTAACAAAACTCCAAATTTGTCAGTGTCTAAGAATGGATCCCTTAATAGATTCCTAGGGGAGAATTTTTGAGGTTTTTTGATTGCTGTGCTCTTATCCATTTCTCCGACAAAGTTTACAAGAATTCTCAGGTTAGGCTTCTGCAGTGTTCAGTTAATTGCCTCAGCCTTCCTTTCTAGACCTTTTCTAATTAATTTGATGACTATATTTTGTGTCTTAGAATTATCTTATTGTACTTGGAGATAGTTTTGGTAGATCAGCATAAGCTTCAATTCCTTTTATTTGGGTATTACACAGCAAATATCTGTTCAGAAACCATGAAAAATCAAATGTGTTATATTTGGTTCAACTTCATTTAAATTTTCAAGTTGCAGAGCTGGCACTTTGGTTTCTGAATCTAGGGGTTCCTACACAGAAACCCCAAATCTCTTACTTGTGGAAATCTAGTTGATTTTCACATCAAATGGAAAAGGGAACTGGAAAGGGTGAGTTTGTGATGCTTACCTCCTGGGTTGGAGTGGTCTCTGTGACTAATATGCTGTGTAGAAGAATATATTTGTAGATTAATGGAAATTCTGATACATTAGAAAAGCCAAACAGCAACCAAAGAAGAAAATGAAGAGTTACTTTAGTAAGGACTTTCTTCAAATACTTACATCAGTGAACTCCTTTTGCATGCTTTAAAGTCATAACCATTATTCACTTGGCTTATCTTGCTTGTATAGGAAGGGAGAAAGCATCTCATTGGTTTGCTGTTTTCTTTTCTTGTTCCTGTTTTTACTTGGCTGTTTTTCCAAGAGTCCAAGATTTTGACAGTGTCAATGAACCAACAGAGAAGAAACACAAATATAAATCAGGTGAAGTAGTTTAGCATGAATAAGAAAGTAAATAGTTGAGATAAAATGTTCACAGGTGGAAATTTCAAATTTGAGTACTTACTCCTTGGCACATAATAGGAATTTACATGAGTTGGTAAGTGATGGCACAAGACAAAAAAAAACCCCTAAGCTAAGGTTGTCACAAATTGCTTTCAGTAAAGAATCTGTTTTCTTTTTTCCTACTGAGTTTGAAAAAACTATTGATTTCTCTGATTATGGAAGTTAACTACTGGAAATACATACATTTTTATTGTTTTCTATACAATATCCATACTATTTGTATCATTTTTTTCTTGATGTATTCTCTGGTTTATGAGGTTATTTATGTCTGAGTCTTTAGCAGCTTAAGCATGATTTCCCAAAAGTAAACAAGACACAGATTCAGTGAACCTGCTTTGCTTATGCTGACAGTTCTGACACAGATCTTTTAGAAGAAAATCCCTATTTTTGTGAATTATTACTTAAAGGCAAAAAGTATTTTAAATCATTTCCTTATAGTCTATACATCAGAAGTTGTACAAAAAGCATCCAAACAAAATCTCAAATTTTTGCTGACAAATCAATGTAAAATTTTTGTCAGGTTCTCTTCTTCAGTCTGATTCCCAGAAAGGAAGGGGGGGGGAGTCTTCAGTTTCTAGTGAAATCCAAACCTACCCCTTATTCTTGAATGCTCAAAAGCTTATTGCAAGTGAAGATGTGTGGGAACATTTTTCGTCCAGCAACACCTCTGTTCTTGCTTTAAGAAGTTGCTTACTATCATCTTTCTTCACAAATTGACACCTTCAGGCAACAAATTTGCTTTGAAAAATTTCCCTATTTTCTCCTCTTAGATTAGTCCAAATCTGTTCCCCAAAGCTGCTGAGCTTTCTGGATGCTAAAGCTAACAGGCCCTGTTGTTTTGATGCTTGCCTACCATTAGCACTGTGCCTAAACTGATACCAGTTTGTTCTCTTGAATTGTTTGTTGGCCTTAAAGACTAAACCCCTATGTTTACTTATTGTTTCAATGGGACAATCATAGCTTGCCAGCTTCTGGTTGTCCAATGTATTCCAATTCATTTTATGGAATAATCATCTCAGGAATTCACACTGAGTTTAGGCTTGAGCTTCTTCATTGTGTGACTGATGGCCAGCCAGTTAGGATGAGGGACTGTTGAGAATCTTGCACAGGTGTAAAGAACTGGCTAGCACAGTGGAGCATCTGTGCATCTCTCTTCCCCCCTAGTTTGTACAAATAACATACAACAAAATACCTACTGTTGCTGTGAGTGTATAGCTACTGAAAGGGGCAGACAGCTCACGTAAGTTTTTAAGGAAGAAGTGAGTTGGGAGAATTTAGAAGACCATGGCAAATTATTACTGCAAACACTAGTGCTGAGTATCAGCATTTATATCAGTAAGACTTATGATACTCTTCCTCTGACAGAGGTCTCATTGAGTTACATCATATGCAAAATGCAGGACAATCTAGTGTTTTAGAGCAATGATTTTTGCCTTTGCATGTAAGACAAGACTTGATCCCAGGGAGATAACACCATAACTCATCTGAGAGCACATATTGCAACTTATTATAACTTGATAAATCAGTGTTTCATTACTCCACTTGAAAGCGAGTCAGGTCCAATTTAGGTTTTGTGAGCATGTTTAAGTGAAAAGGGAAAGAAAGAATTCATAGGTGACAAATCTGCAAAGGAAAAGAGTTCTTTTTCAAGAAGCCCCTGTCTCCATCCCCATGTTTTCATCTGTAACTATCAGAAAGCAAACTCCCATAATGAAGCACAAAGGAGCCTGCTGGTTCTTCCTGGAGGAGGGAGTCGTTCCAGCAACACAGGAGAATATAATAGCAAAGTGACACAGAGGAAAGAAAACCTTTTCCATCCTGTGTGGGCTAGGTGCATAAGTCAGAAGCTTGCAGGTGGCTGGGATCCTGTGCTTGCTCTTTATGGTAGTCAGAGTATTCCCAGAGGGATGGAGTGCCAAGTCTATTACATCAGCTTCCTCTTTCTGAGTAAACTCTTTACAAATTGCCTGCTTAGGGAGTTTTTCTATATGAAAGTAGTGTCTTATTCACTGTTCTCATAAATTGCAACTGTGACTGAAGCTGTGTCTTATCTTTTCCTTTGATTAAATTGAGGAGGCTGAGCTCCAGCATTAAGTCAAATAACAGCATTCTTCATGTAAACATGTAATCCTTTGTGATTTTAACTCTGCTTTGTTTTAAAGAAAGGCTTCTTCCTGTGTGGAGGCTTTTAAAATCTATGGTCTGAGACCAGACCCTTTTATCTGAGTTGAAGATCTCCATGTCTATTTATGCCTAGAAGAATACCCATACACAAACACACACGTGTGCTCACATGAACCTAGCTGAACTGCTGCATAGGTACTACTTGCCAAAGGACTCTTCATTCAGCATATGCTCTTTCAGGAGTTGTTCTGAACAGAAGGTATGGAACTGGCCCAGTAGCTGCAGCAGTTAGTCTCCACTTTCACACCTGACTAGGAGCAATTCCTGAAGGACACTTTTCCTGAAGAATTAGGAACTGGTACTTGTCTGAGGTTCCTGGAAAAAAGGAGATTGTCTGTGTGCAGCTTTGTTAAAGACAACATTGCATCTGCATGGCAAAACTCTCCCATGTGTGAAATTGTATACTGATAGTTCAAAAATTCTGGATTACAGTTGTCACCCAAGCTCATAGTTCTTTAGGTTACACAGGGAGTCTAAGATTGTAAATAAATCAGAAAATATAACACACTAAAACATGAAAAATGCTGTGAATTCCTAGCATATTTAATCAGCCAAAAAAAAATATGAAAATTCAAAACTATAAATCCTGAAGAGGATTGCAAGGTTCAGAAAAGTCTTGCTATTCTCTAAGCCATCTGAGAAAAAATTACTAACATTCTCTGTTGTTAGAGATGTGTTGATTACAGCTCAGATCAGGCTTGTTTATTTACAGGTTTTTAGGTCCCCTAGGAACACGTTTGGAGGTTTGATGTCTTTGTGCCTCCCTTAGTAAAAGGGAAGCAAAAGTGCTTTATAAACATCAAATTAGACAAGAATGAATCAAAATACATAAAATGATGCAATAAATACTACTAGTATCTGATAGAAATATTATCCCACGTTCAGTGAGTACTTTCTTAAGCTTCTCATGGATTAAAGCCCCAGAGACCAGGCCTGGAAATGCAGTATTTTTATTTGGGTAAGTTTCCAGCAAAATAAATACAGATTGGTTTATAAAGAGTTGTTGTGAAACACAAGATCTGGAAAGGATTTTAAATGCTAAAAATGTTTTAATGTATATCTGAAACACTTTTTTGATATAAAATGTCTGACACATTAAATCCTAGAGAAAGGAAGACCTATAGTAAAATGAAACTCTGATAGTTTTGGAAACAAGAAGGCTACAAAATGGTTAAATACATGTGTGAGAATTCGTAGTTTTTATTAGTGTGTTCTCATTTATGTTAGAAATGACAAAAATACATTAAACTGATCCAAAACAGGAGAGATGCCCTCAGAATTAGAAAATTCAACATTCTTTATGCTTTTATTTTGTATATACATTGTATTTATGTTATTTGCAAATGTATGTCCTATAGAATCTTGCAAAAGTCATATTTCCCCCACAGCTCAGTTACATGTCAAAAGACAAAAATGGATTCAAAGCCAAGAAGTAAGCTTCCATTTTTACAGCAGATCAAGGGTGACAACACTTTAATGTTTGGGTTTTTTAATTATGCAGTAGAAACATAACACCAATTAGCTCTGAGGATGTATTAGCTGTAACTTAATTTGCATGTACATGATTCTGTGTCCAGTGTTTACAAATAGTTTGTGATAAAGGTCACCATGATTGATCATGAATAAAGCTCAAATACATGGGCTAATTCAAACCAGCAACGTCTTGTGGTTCTCTTGTGAGAAAGATGCTTTCTCTGTGTAAAGAAAATGAAAAAGAACACTGGTAAGTATCTGTTGAGATATGTAGTTTAATTTCTAGCAAGAGGATTCAAACTCATCAG
>VWZO01015369.1:6618-23514 GCA_013396975.1 Bucco capensis
TCTCTCAGCCAGTTGTGTACCCACCTGATGATTTTTTTATCTAGTTTAATGCTTGACATTTTATCTAAAAGGATACTCGGGGAGACAGTGTCGAAAGCTTTACTAAAGTCCAAGAAAATGACATCAGCTGGTGTCCCTTGATCAACTAGATAAGTGATTTCATTGTAAAAGGAAATCAAGTTTGTCAAACATGACTTCCCCTTTATGAACCCTGTGCTGACTAAGACTAATAATTGCATTGTCTGGCAGGTGCTTATCTATGGCTCCCAGAACGATCCTCTCCATAATCTTGCCTGGTATAGAAGTAAGGCTAACAGGCCTGTAATTACCAGGTCATTCCTGTTACCCTTCTTGAAAATAGGAACTCCATTAGCATTACTAGGAAGTAAATTAGCATTACTAGGAAGTGAGAGAGTGGCTTGGTGGACACTTGGCATCCAGCCAAGGTCAACCTACCACACTATACATAAAGCCAAACTTTTTAAAGGGCTTAGATGTTAGCTTAATACTATTTTTGAAGGACTTAAACTCTAGTTTTTTAACAACTGTAATTGAACTGGAAACTCATTAGGTGTAAAGTTACTAGATTTCTAAGGACTCAGCACACTGAGGTCTTAGACCCCTCAGTTTCCTGTAAAGTGAAAGGGAGTATAAGGCTTTCAATTCTGTATAAGGGCAGGACCTACAGTATTGTAGTGGAGTAAAATAGAATCGCTTATAAGAACACCAATTTTCTCTGTCTTGACAATCTGTGTAATCCTAAGCAAACATAGGTTACAGAGGTATGCTTCTAAGTAAGTTAGTGTATGACAACGAAGTTACATTTAAAATATGCCAAAACCCTGGGCAGAATTTACACAAGATACAGGTTTGCTATATGCTGGTCACACTTGAAGTCATGTCACAGTTTTGTATGTCAACCATTTCTGGTAGTAACACTCATTCGTTTAAGACAACAGTCTTAAGTTTAAGATATATGTCTGTGAAGAAGGTCAAACTTCATGTAGACGAAGCCCAGAACATCCTCCATGGTAGTGATTATATGAATTATGAAGTAAGAGAGAGAATATGAATAGATGTATATTGAATTAATTTTCATGAATTTTCTCACTGCTGTAACAAACCAGTTTCTTGTACTCTGTACCTGTAAAAGTGAGACTTACAGGCACTTGCTAATATTACTTGAATGATTAACAAAGTTACATTTCAATTACTATTTAGAAAACAAACAGCATATTCAGAGGGCCAGCAAGCAATGCAGGCATCAATAGCATTTCTCCTGGCTGATTCATGTAATTTCTCCACTTGTCCAAGGCCTCTCTCCCACTGCACAGACTGAGAGTCTTAAGAAACTTACATTGCATTTTATTGAAAGAGATTTTGTAAGGCTTTGATACAGTTCCTCATGACATCCTTATCTCAAAACTGGAGAGATATGGGTGTGATGGGTGGACTGTTCAGTGGATAAGAAATTGGATGGAAGGACGCAACCAGAGAGTTGTGGCCAATGGCTCTTTGTCTAGGTGGAGAGCAGTGATGAGTGGTCTCCCTCAGGGCTCTCTCTTGGGACCGGTGCTCTTCAACATCTTCACTAACGACCTGGACATGGGTATTGAGTGCACCCTCAGCAAGTTTGCAGAGGACATGAAGCTGAGTGGTGTGGTTGATANAGATTGTAATAGGACAAGGGGGAATGGTTATAAGCTGAAGGAGGGGAAATTTAGATTGGAGATTAAGAGAAGATTCTTTACCCGGAGAGTAGTTAGGCACTGGAACAGGTTGCCCAGAGAGGCTGTGGATGCCCCATCCCTGGCAGTGTTCAAGGCCAGGCTGGATGTGGCCCTGGGCAACCTGGTCTAGTTAGTGGCATCCCTGCCCATGACACAGGGGTTGGAACTAGATGATCTTTAAGGTCCCTTCCAACCTGGCCATTCTGTGATTCTATGATTAAAATATCACTTTTAACAAATTATTACTGACTTCTGACCTTAAAGTCTCATAAGTAATAGGGTGACCTGACATTATCCAGATCTTTCCATCATCAGGTACCATGCTGTGAAAGCTGCTGCCTTTGTGCATTGCTTTTTTCACTCCGACGGTAACCTGCCTCTTTCTCCAGGTATCATATTTTGTCATTACTGAAGTGTTCTTTTTGGATCAAATCTGTTAGAGGTAACCCTGCACACACACATGCCTCTGCATATCTCACTGCTAGTTTTCAGCTCTTAATGTTCAGCAGTTTTTTAAAATCAGTCTTTCACAGTTCTCCAAGAGGAGGGAATAGGGAAAAAGAACCATATAAAAACCCCAACAACAACAGCAAAAAACCTAAACAAACAGGAAATTGAAGAAAAATATCAAACTGGTGAAAAGCAGAAATGGAGATTGAATAGTCGCCTCAGTGACTACTAAATGTTTTGCTGAGACCAGGATTCCAACTTTTCCTTTCTTGAAGTTGCTGTTAGGAAGGTTTACCCAAAGGACTGAAATACAGGAGGATTGGTGTAGCTCTGGTTACACCAGGAGCTAGAATGGACGGACTCAGTTTTAGGATGGAGGTTCCAGAGTTTAGAGATTTTATCTTCGGAAGATCAAGAAAATCCATCGTTCCCCCAGTGGCTGTACTTGGAGCTCCCTGTCCAGTCCCCAGAACAGGTGCAAAGCAGCATAGTTGGCAGTTGTAAAATGCCTACATCTTTTTTGTTATTTCAGCTTTCTGCAGCATAATAAACTATGTCAACACTACAGTTTGGTGGTTTTGTTTGGTTGGGGGTTTTTGTTTGTTTTTGTTTTGTTTCGTTATTGCTTTTTTTAATCAGAGGTGCATTGATCTGAAATTTGGATTAAGAAAGCAGAAAGAAAACGACCTTGTACTTGTGGCAATTAAACTCTGCTGTGGATTGGGTCCTTTGAGATTAAATTCTTCCTTTATCATTAGTTTTCTTATCTATTGTAGCCATGCATGCAATGTAGACCTGATACAACATTGAATGCTGAAGGCTTGGTAACATTAACAGAATTGGAGTCTGGTCGTTAACAGCTTCTACATCTCTTGCAATGTTAATTCATTTTCCCCTCCTCAACTCCTTTTCATCCATTTGTTCTAGCTTTTTAAGCTATTGTTAAGAATACAAATATTGTTAAGATATATACAGAGGTGTAGACTAATTCACTTGTGGGTGAAGTTTTGTTCTGGCACGTTCTACAACCTACAAGTACAACCTGTAGAAAAAAGTAGAGAATTAAGAAAATTGTATCATTATTTCTTTATTGAGCACAAATATTTTTGACCATTTTCTTTAATTATTCTGTCCTTCACAATATTGAAAAAAAAAATAAAAATGTTGGTAATTTATTTCTACTGTTCAACTGTTATAAAGGGTGGAAGAATGGAAGCTCATACAGATAGCCATAACTTCCTTTAACATTACAGTCATAATTTCCTTTAAAATAATAAGAGAGTGAAGATATTTTCACAGATTTGCTTTACTAGGCATCAGGAGAGGAGATGATGGCATATTCAGCAGCTAACCAACTGACTAACATTACAGATGTTTCAGCTCAAAAATAAGTGTCATGACAATATCATACCTTTAAAAAGAACAGTCACTGCCATCATCAGAAAGGACAGGTATTGCATGAAAAAAATACCAGCAGGGGACCTAGAGAAGGTATGACAGGAAAGGAGACCCCACATCTCTTCAAGAATTGACTGTGAAATGCTGGAGCTCAAGGATGGAAAGTTTCAAGCTGTACCATCTGTGTGAACAGTTAACCTTTGGGCTACCAAATAAGTAATATCTCTTGCAAACAGTAACTGTAATAGACTCACAGTTTTCCTTTCTGTTTTGTTAAATTTTGAAGTTTATCAGACTGCATGGTGTTGTCAGGTCTTTGACAGAAAACAGTTGAAAATTCTAGGCATAGTGCCTCATTATAAACTCTCTTCTTTTGCCCTAAACCACCTAAGCATTTTGTTACCATCAGATTTTAGACAAACATCTCTTGGGCTAGCACTTCAATGAGAAAAACAAATTCTATCAATTTTACTAGTAATTAATTTTTTCATACCTGTCTAACAGCAGATATAATGCCCAAATCTATGCTAATGTACCCACTTTTGTGAAGTATCCTAATAATCTAAAACTTCAAAGCCCTTGCTAATGTTCTGTCTGGATTTTTTTTTTTGTTTGTACTTTCCCCTATAATTCTTGTCAAAACAAAGATATAATTGAACAGATATTGTTTAATCCCTACAGTTCAGGGGAATATTTTAGTACTTTTACTACAAAGTTTGTTGGAAAGGAACACCTAGTTCCCAACACTTTATTCAGTTTTAACAGGTCATTTGACAGATTAGTTCTGGAATGAATTAAGTTATTCTTAGTTGTTCTTTTGAAGGACTCAGGACAATTTTGATTTTAATATGGTAAATATCACTGTGCCTGCTCTCAGCATGACTTTATATTTGTGCAGGCAGATCTTTCTTGGCTTTATTCACGCAAGCAGTTATGAATAGCACCTACTTTATCTACAGTCCACTGATATCTTTGTAGCAGTTGGGTCAGAAATCTTCAGTGAAACCGCTATGTATCAATGGCTGGATAGCCCCATAGAATTTCCAATTGAGCTAATTACTCTTTTCAGGGCATCAACGGAATGTCATTGCTTCTGAAAATTTTATAACTGTTTATTTACTTTTCTTCTATTATAAGAACATCAAATGCTCCCTAAACTTGAAAAAACCCAAAGTGCTCATTCTCACTAGCAAGTCACTGAAGAGATTCAAAGCAGAACATATTAAAAGGCTCCTTTCGTGCTTCTCTTGTACCCCAGGAAAAAGAGCCTGATGATCAATACATTGCCTAAAAAGTCTAAAAGAATTTTCACAATCTCTAGTTATACCTGCTTAATTTCCTGGAGCTTGGGGGGTTGTTCCCCCCTTCCCCCCCCCTCCCCCCCATGCTTTGTGGTTACCTAGTACAAATGAATCTTCTACTACTATTTATAATCCACACTGCACAAATGTATTTTGTGCCTGCTTCTGGCTTCTGATGAAAAAATCTGGGAGAAACACAACTAAGGTTTAGAACCCTGGTTTGAAAAGCTTATTTGATTTGTTGGCTTAGTCTATATCTATAGGATTTCCTGAATTAGTAGACATGCTCAGGAAACTTTGATGCACAAAATTAAAAAGTATGTCTGTTCCTGCTAAGACCAGTAGAATAGACTGTAGGCTAACTATCAAGTGACTGCTGAATAGATTTAAAAGCTGAGAAAAACTTTAACAACACTTTGACAGAAGGAAAATGTAAAGATTTACCTATTTACCGTTCTGCTGAGGTATAATAGTCTTATTTTAGTTAAATCAGAGGAAACTATATAAAAATCAGATAATATAGGAATTCAGGTACAATATCCCCTGTAGAATCTGATGTGACTCCATAACTCCTAATAGGATTTGATTCACATTACTTTGCATAAAAGATCATCCAGTTGAGTTCTGCTTATAATAAAATATACAGTGGTAGAAATAGGAAACAAAACCATAGTTACAATATGTTCTTCAGGCTTATATAGCAGTTTTAATTTAATTTGAAATTCTTACTTCACTGAACTGTAACCAAAATTCATCCTTGATCTAACTCTTGGGAAAAAAACCAACATATTTTTGCTATGTTTGCAGAGTCCCATTTTTTAAGTGTACAGATAGTACAGATATCACTAAGAGAAGAACTAATCCTGTTGTCTACATGCACATGTACAAACAATTCAACTAAGATGTTTGATGACAACAGGAACAGTGGGACACCTTTCTCATCTTTAGTTCTATAACCTTTAAATTATGCAAGGTGGCTAGCTGAAGTCAAAAGAATTTATAAGGAGTAAATAATTTACAGCAGTAAACCTCATTTATTGATAAATGTTTCACTCAGCTTAAAATCAGATGATAAAGTACTACCATTTTCATACTCATATTGCTTGCAAAATTATGTGCTTGAATGGCAGCCCTTTACTTCTTACATCATGTTAAAATTTGAAAAAAAATCAAAAACTCAAGAAAGACCAATTAACAGAAAATGAAAATGTATTTCCACAATCTTTAAAAAGCTTTTTTAAAAAAGCTTTTTTTAAAAAGCTGAAATTCTGAATACCAGTGTTTTTCCATGCTTGTGTAAAGAAAATAAAATTAAAATGCACTTTTTTCCTTGAAGTTTCTTTTAAAAACATACAGGAAATTAACTAAATTGATTTTTTTTTTTATCCCCATAACTCAACTTCATCCAGATGCTTTTTGTCTCTCTTTCTGCCTCTTTCTGGAGAGTCATGAACATCTAATTTACAGGCAGAGGAGGTAAGAAAATATCAGACCTATGTCTACCTGAAATCCACTCATGCATTTCTCCCTAGGATCTAAAGTGTAGGTACATCTTATAGACGCTGACAAATCTAGTTCTTCATAATAAAGGAAAAAACTAATTTCAGGGAGTTTTATCTAATTTCCTTGAAAACTACTGACCTAAAAGTCATGAAAACAAGATATGGGGAATATCATGATACAATTTAATATCTCTTCAACACGCTGAGTATTGTTGCTTAATTTCAATGTGAAGAAAATAACAGGGTTAAATGGATATAGTGGGTGGTAGACACTTTCATCTGAGTTAATGTTTAAATATGATCTGGTTATTCAAAGCTTTCTCTACATGGATGACTCTATAATCTAATTCATGATAAAATGAGATGTACCACTGTACCTCATATTGAATTAATATCTTGATGAAATAGGTGCAAACATCAAATCTGAAAATGCATTATCTTTAGTACTTTACAGAATGGTCAATTACTTCATTGTATTGCATCATAAAATGTCAGCATAAGTAGACAAAAGTAAGCAAAATAGGATTCCCCAAATTTTTCCAGAGTTTTTTTTCTTAATATAACATAACCTGATTTTTATAATACCATTAGTTTCACAGGAGAATTTCTCTTTTGTGAAGGATCATATCTTAT
This sequence comes from Bucco capensis, assembly GCA_013396975.1. Taxonomy (NCBI): domain Eukaryota; kingdom Metazoa; phylum Chordata; class Aves; order Piciformes; family Bucconidae; genus Bucco; species Bucco capensis. The sequence continues at coordinate 13,633 of VWZO01015369.1, forward strand.
GTTTTATTCTTCTAATGAGCAGTAAAGCCAGAAGAAGCTACGTCTGATCTCTAGGCCAATTTTAAAAATGTTGACGTAACTGTCTTTGATATAAGTAGAATTGTACCCTGTGTTTTTTTACAGGACTACCCTTTAACATTAATTAAAACTAAATGAACAACAGACATATTTCTAGGCTATAATAACTAGAGTTCTGTTCCTTGGATCAAAATAAGTTTCACTTTTAACTCTTTTTAACATTTTTATGATTAGTTTTAATATTTAAGTTATCTAGACCTCTGGGGATTTGAAAAGAATAGTAAGATGTCCCAATTCAACTAATAGTTGATGCACTTATACCACTATTGCTACAAAAAAGAGGGGGTTAATCATTATGGCACAAAAATACTTCCAAATAACTGTAATTTTAGAAACATACATGATATTCTTTATATTCTTGAATAAAATATATTCAAGACTAGCAGGTAGGCATTCCCTTTGGACATAAAATAGGTTTCTTTAGAACAGGGGGTAAAAGATTATACTGATGCTTAGCAATTAAGTTTTTGTTTATAGAGACCTTGAAATTATGAAAGCTAGTAAAGACAGAAGCAAAAGAAGCTGTTCAGTATCTCAGACTATTCTATGTTCTCTTTCACCAAGGTCCCATCTCATCCAGCAGACAATTGACACAAAGTAATCTTGAAACATATAGAATTTTAATTGGATTTACACCAAGCAGAAGAAATTATAATCATTATTTCTGGATCACTTCAAAATTTCTTATTGTATTCTTATTTTAATTTCAGAAAGAACAGAAATTCTGTATGTGAATAAAAAAACCTACCTTTTACCAGCACTGTTCCAATATTTACTGAGCTAAGTCACCAGCAGTGACTGAGCCATAATTAATAGTTCAAATTTATGTTCTGATAGATTAATTTCTTTGTTATTAATTTTTGAATAGACATTGATTCCAACTTTTCTCTTTGATTTCCATGAGTCAGACAGCAATGTTATTTGCATAATAAACATTATATTCCTAATTACTATTGTCATTTGAACACTCTCTGGAAAACACACATTAGTTATTCCCCATTATACATCAGCACTAAAGGCTAAGCTCTGGACAAAAGCTGCAAATAACCTGTAGTCCTTACATGAGCAAAATTTCCACTTAGGCTAGGAGAGATTTGATTACAGAGTGAAGGTCAAAGTCTTACAAGCAGTAGAAGGAACAATTTCTGTCTGCTTGCACCTTGGAGGTAATAATTTTACTGGCCAACAATTCTTGGAGTTTTTGCAAAGTAAGCTGTGAGCATGTACTGGAAGTAATAAGGCACTCCTGTCTCACACTGTGAACGCTGAACTGGAGGCATAGCTGGGGTGAGATAAAACTTAAATATCTTTTTGTCAAATGTAAATATTTCTTTGAAGCAGTAACAGAAAAATCAGTTTTTCACAGCAGTCAGTTTCACATGAAACACACTGGGGCATCATTATTTTGAACAAATCTTTCTGCTTAGCAAAAATCACTTGAAAACATAGAAGCCTATCTTATAGTTTGATATTTATTTTCCTGCTAATTTGTTTGACTAGTTCAGACAATTTAAGCAAGCGAGCAGGAGAGTGATTAAGAATCAAGAGCTGATGGCAATAAACTGAGTGGTGAACACATCGGAAGAGATAGCCATCATGCAGAGAGACCTGGACAGGCTGGAAGATTAATCTAGCAAAAACCGTGTGAAGTTTAGCAGAGATTGAGATATGATCCTCACTCTCAGTGCTTTTCAGGCCGTGCCTGGAATACTGTGTCCAGTTCTGGTCCCCACAATTCAAGAAAGATGCAGACTCTACAGGACTGATCAAAGGGTTGTGGAATATGTCCTGTGAGAAAAGACTGAAGGAGGTTAGCCTTTTCTCTCTAGAGAACAGAAGGCTCAGGGAGTACCTCATGACAGTATTCCAGTACTTAAAGGGCAGCTAAAAAAAGTACAGAGGTTCTTTCTTCAAAAGAAGTTACACAGAGAAGAAAAGGGGCAACAGGTACAAGTTGCACTGGGAGAAAAATTCATCACAACATAATCAAGAAATTTTTAAGTGAGAATAATCAGTCACTGAAAAAATCTCCCCAGCCATGTGGTAGATTATCCATCACTGGTGGTTTTTAAGATGCAGTTGGACAGGGTGCCAGATATCTCCCTTTCCTACAAAAGGTTGCACCAGGCACTCTTTGATGTCCCTTCCAAATCTAACATCTAACATGATGATGAGATTTATCACCTGATAGAGAATAAAATAAAAAAAAAATCTTCAGTTTAAGTTACCATTTACTAAACAATTTGCTGAGTAACATATTGTATACTCCAGCGTAAGTGGAATGTAAAATAAAGCAGAACTTTTAAATTCTCATTTACATGCAGCAAAATTATATACGGTGCAGACTAACTATGTTGTGTAACCAACTTAGTGCATTACAACTTCTGGTCTGACAAAGCTTATTGGTTCAGCTACAGCTTAGTGCTTAGGTGTAGTGTTGAGGAAACATGCAGAGCATGCACATCCCAAATGGAGTATGGGCTAATTGTTACTCTATGACTCAGGCAGGGCAAGAATATATCCACGTACATTGGAATAGCCAGAAGAATATGACAAACCTACCAGTGATCTGAACTGATAATTGCCGAGATGACTCTGGCACCCTACCTCACTTTTATTTGTATTTGTCACAATACTAAGATTGCACTGTCTTCCTACTTTTTTTATGTTTATTTTTTCCCCCATTATTCATGACATGAGATCCTGCTTGACTTCAATCAAAGGAGTTTACAGTATTTCATATTAAATTAGAAGCAAATCCATTCAGAGAAAATTTGACTTTTTTCTTCTGTAAATTGAATATTCCAAGATACAAAGAAACCTTAATCTAATATTCAATTTCACATTGTAAGAGATACCTATAATCATGTTTCCTTTATGTAAAATACAAATCTGCATAGCTGATTTCTCAATAGGAACTGCAGTAAGAAATTAGAATAATGGGTCCTACAACAGCAGACTGCTGTGATGACAGTCAGCTAATTTCCAAGGCTTGAGAATTTAAGAAATGTTTTAACAAATAGCAGTGAAAGCTTTCAAGCCAGTCCTACTGCCCTAAAAACTGTAACAATTTTTTATTACACACGATCCATAATAGTGTAGTTCTTCACATGAAGGGGAATTAGCAATCCAATTTATTTTTCATTACAAAGAATGTCAGAATTTTTAAATGCTGTGCTATAGTTCTATTCACTTCAGTGATAAACACAGCAAAGAGTTCATTTTCAAATACTCTATACTAAATAATGGAAAGGACTAGTTACATTTCTGAGAAAACTGCTACATACTTTATTTGGCGAGTACACAGGCATCCACATAACATATACAATCTGAGATACTGTAAGTTTCATCAGGCATATAGTCCAATTGATTTCAAGGCCTACACCAAAAAGTTAAAGCTGATGTTCAGGTATACTAATGCTCAGATCTGATGATCCCTGCTATTAAGTTCTGCAGCTAAATCCTTTGCATTAATCCGAAACATTAATGAGCAGTCAGACCACATTTCAGACATTATGTCAACCTCATACCTGAAGTACATCCTCCTATGACTACCCTTGCCTGCATGTATTTGGAACTCTAGTGCTCATAAAATGCTTATTGATGGGAAGTCAGCTCCCTTTTCCTATTTCCTGACATTCAACTCATTTGTTCCCCTACTTAGTGACAGATGAAGGAAATTCCTTAAAATTGGATGCTCAGTTCTGCTTAGGAATACATAAATTAGCCCTGAGTTTCAGTGTATTACTCAGCTGCAATCGATGGATTTGATGGTTTGGTTTTAGCAACTGCCTGTAAATAGAAATATGTTTGCTGCTAGAATGTGTCAAGTCAGATCTTATTTATATTGGAAGTTTGGGACCTTCTACTACAATTTCCCTAATATGAAGAAACAGTAAGTTCTGTTATGCTTCTGCAGTATGATGTCTGAAGTCTTAATCCATCTCATACTCCTTGATGCCACAAAAAATTTACTACTTCAAATACGAAACATGCTTTATTAAAACCCTGCAGAAACGTGTTGATGTCTTAAATCAAATTCTCATCTCCTCAAGCTGAGAGTCAAAAAATTTTGTTCTAGCTTACAATCATCCCAAATTTTGAAAGCTTCAACTTAATAAAATTGAGTAGAGGTTTCTCCTTATTTGTATGCTGAAATCAAAGGATATACGAGACATAACTCTAAGATCTATATAATGAAAAGATGTGGTTGACAACAGATTAGATTTGGGTTGGATATTGGGCCACAGATGTTATGCAGTTTGACTACTAAGAAGCATATTTGAATGGATCTTTTGTTTATAAACATGGTATACATTAGTTTATTGATGACACACAATGACAGAATTCAACATAGAAATTTTATTATGATTTAGTTCTATCTGTTTAAGGCTACAGTAATAGGAATAGAATCAATAGAATCTGGCTAGTATGAGATCATATTTCCCCACTAATAGATGTCTAAGGAAGTGCTTACATACAAAATTGAAAATTATGAGAATGATTCATCTGAAATACTTATTGGCATCTTCTCTAGTCATTTATGACAGATTGTGTGCTTGTCTAAATTACACCTTCTGATCAAATGATGCAAAGCTGTAGAGCAATATAAACCATTTTTAAATATAATAAATTGAAGTCTTTATGTTACACACAGCTACAATTTGTGAGAATATTTCCAGAGGATTTGTGTTATCTTCTTCAATTTATATGACTAATTTGATCTAAGAAAAAAAGGGCATTCAGGTATTCATCTGGAAACTTGCTATAATCTGTCAGTATACTCTGCACCCTGGGGCTACATTTAATGACATTTTCCTTGTGAGAGGAAAACAAAAACAAACTTAACAAAAATAAAATTCAGAAAGTATTTGTATGGACTGGTGAAGAAGAGATTAATGTATAAAACTTGAAGAACTTAGTAATAAATATCATGGAAATGACATCAGCTTTATTATTATCAATATTAACATTGAATTTAGAAAAGGAAAAAAGTGAGGAGTCAATATTCTAGTAGTTCTTGCTGAAAAGCTGATTGAAGTAGAATATATATGAATTCAGGAACATAGCTCTTACTGATTGTGAACACTAATGCCAAAATTAATTGGACATTCTGGAGCAATATAAAATGGATATTCGGAATATAAGTAAATTAGGAGAACAAAACATGAACTGGAACAAAACACGTCAAGGTGTGATTTCTTATTTATTGTTTGAGGTGGGGAGTGGTGTGTTGTCCTGTGCATAGGTAGGAGCTGGACTCAAAGATCCTCCTGGGACCCTTCCAAATCAGGACATTCAATGATTCTGTGAAGCCAGCTTAGCCCTGCAATGGCTCTTTGGGTTGTAGAGTCAGTTCCCCAGAATCAAAAGCTATCACAAAATATAACTCAGAAAATGATTGTCAACAAAAAGCTGAGTTTTGGATTGAACTAAATTTTATTAGAGTGCTGTTCCAAAATTTTATAAAGCTTCTTTTTATTTTTAGGCAAAATCTATTGGTGAGCAAGACTTTTGTTATTGCACTAAGTGTTCCTATTGTTTAAATACTTTTTTCTCAATTTATTAGTTACATGAACTACAACCTTTCTCTTTAGTCTTCCACTCTCTCCCGTATCTAGAAAGAAATTATGTCCCCTTTCAGTTTTTGGACTTCAGTGAGAATTAGTCAAGATTTCCTGTCTTATCTTTTTAAATGAGCAAAACTAATAGTCTATAACTGTATCTAGTCTATTTTGAATCCTTAATTTTCAATATCATGTACAATTCTGAAAGAACTTCTACGCAAAGATTCTGTTTGTCTAAGGAGAGATACCAGGGATTCCTAGAGATAATCAGTAGATCTGCAGTACTGGACTATGAAGCATTTTATCAGTTACTTTATCTGATTTATTCTGTGAGATGCCAGTATTCTATAATACTGATCTTATTATTTAACATTCCGTCAGTGAGCTTTTAGTTTACAGTAAATAGTATTTACTAAATTTTACAGAATCATAGAATTGTCAGAGTTGGAAGGGACCTTAAAGAGCATCTATTTCCAACCCTGCTGCCATGGGCAGAGACACATCTCACTAGATCAGGTTGCTCAGAGGCCCATCCAGCCTTGCCTTAAAAACTTCTAGGAGTGGGGCTCCCACCACTTCTCTGGGCAACCTGTTCCCCTGTCTCACCACCCTCATGGTGAAGAACTTCTTCCTGTCATCCAGCCTAAATCATAGAATGGTCTAAGCTGGAAGGGACCTTAAAGATAATTTAGTTCCAACCCCCCTGCCATGGGCAGGGACAGCACACCGTATACCAGGTTGCCCAGGGCCACATCCAGCCTGGCCTTGAACACTGCCAGGGATGGGGCATCCACAGCCTCTTTGGGCGCCTTGTTCCAGTGCCTAACCACTGTCTGGGTAAAGAACTTCCTTCTAATCTCCAGTCTAAATTTCTCCTCCTTCAGCTTGCACCCATTCCCCCAAGTCATATTGCAATCAGACCAGCTGAAAAGTCTTTCCCCTTCTATCTTGTAATCCTCTTTAGGTACTGAAAGGCTACTATAAGACCCCCTTGAAACCATCTCATTTTCAGGCTGAACAACTCCAACTCCTTCAGCCTATCCTCATAGCGGAGATGCTCTAGTCCTTAAATCTACCCTCCTCAAGCTTGTATCAATTTCCCCTAGTCNTCATCCAGCCTAAATCATAGAATGGTCTAAGCTGGAAGGGACCTTAAAGATAATTTAGTTCCAACCCCCCTGCCATGGGCAGGGACAGCACACCGTATACCAGGTTGCCCAGGGCCACATCCAGCCTGGCCTTGAACACTGCCAGGGATGGGGCATCCACAGCCTCTTTGGGCGCCTTGTTCCAGTGCCTAACCACTGTCTGGGTAAAGAACTTCCTTCTAATCTCCAGTCTAAATTTCTCCTCCTTCAGCTTGCACCCATTCCCCCAAGTCATATTGCAATCAGACCAGCTGAAAAGTCTTTCCCCTTCTATCTTGTAATCCTCTTTAGGTACTGAAAGGCTACTATAAGACCCCCTTGAAACCATCTCATTTTCAGGCTGAACAACTCCAACTCCTTCAGCCTATCCTCATAGCGGAGATGCTCTAGTCCTTAAATCTACCCTCCTCAAGCTTGTATCAATTTCCCCTAGTCCTATTGCTACCTGACATCCTCAAGTGTCCTTCACCAGCGCTTTTGTAGACCTTATTATGTAACGTGTGATTTAAATTACTGTTTTTGCTATTACTTTCAGAAAAATATTTTACATTTATGTGACATTATTAGGCATAATTGATATTAATGCTTTCTTGGAAGCATTTTCACAGAACACAAATATTGCTTGACACAGTTATTTTTTTATGAACCAAGCACTATGGAATAGAAATTGTGAAAATCAATCTACCTACCTACCAAATATAGCTATCATTTAATAGAGTTATGAGAGGATTTACTTAATGAAAAAAAATTTGCTGAGGATAGTTTGAAAGCCTGTATTTCATGCAGAGTTCCCTTTCATGGCATGTGCCATTCTGAAACAAAATTGAAGATATGAAAATTGCATTAATTTCGAATGAGAAGGGACCTACAATGACCATCTAGCCCAACTGCCTGACCAATTCAGGGCTGTCCAAAAGTTAAAGCAAATGATTAAGGGCATTGTCCAAATATCTCTTAAACATTGACAGGCCTGTCACATTGACCAGCTCCCTAGGAAGCCTGTTCCTGTGTTTGACTGCCTTCTTGGTAAAGAAATGGTTCCTAATGTTCAGTATGAACATCCTCTGGTGTAGCTTTGAACCATTCCTACAAGTCCTATCAAAAGATACCAGGGAGAAGAGATCAGTACCTCCATCTCCTCTTCCCTTCCTCAATAACCTGTAGAGAACAATGAGGTCATCCCTCTGCCTCCTTTTCTCCAAACTAGACAAACCCAAAGTAGCCGATATGAAATGCATGAGAGTTACTATACACGACTTTGTTGTATTCTGTACTTCTTTCTTCATAAAGTCTCTGAGATGATTTATTTCAAAGAGCTCAAAAGTTGAAAAACATCGACCAGAGGATCTTAGCCACTGGCTTGCTGAAAGTATTTCTTTAAATGCTGTACTCAGTTTCTTTTTTCAGACATATATTCAGAAATGAACTTTTAAAATAATGTGTTCTTCTGGAATGTTTCCTTCCCGCACCTTAGGTGAGAAGCAAATGTACAAAAAAGTGTACAAAAGGTAGAACTGTCTGATAAAATTACTGCCTTTCTCGACAGATGGATAGCGAGATTTTGATAATAAAAGAAAAAAAACAAAAGTCTTTGTAATTACACCATGTAGCAACTTCCTGCAATGACTGAGCCAGACAGAATTCCTGACATGTGGCATCAGGAAGAGCAAGGGTCTATATTTAGATCTCCCACTTGCTAATCAGAAGGCTTTAGTAGGGACCTCATTGCCCTTTGTTTTTTTTCTGTGCAGTTTACCTGAGTTTCAACAGAATAAAATCTAAAATTATAAAAATTTTAAAATGTTCTAGCTATTTTTTTTTTTTTTAAGAAAGTAACTATGGTTTCCACCCGGCAGAAATCTTTGTGTTACACTGTTGCCAAAGTGGACATGGGAACCCAGACTGAGTGCCAACAGAAGCATACAACCGTCCAGGTCACATGCTGCAGGGAATGCCAGAGCCTTTCCCTGGCAGCAGGTGGCAGTGCTGAGAACTGCTGTGTGCATTGTGAGCAGGTCAATGACCTCCTCTGAGGGATTGCAGAGCTGCAAGAGGTCATTGAAACATTGAGGAGTATCAGTGAGGCCAAACAGAAGATTGACTGGTGGAACCACGCTTTGGCATCCCTAAAACAGAAATGGAGGCACCCATCTGATAGTACTCAGGATCAGAGGGCCCCTGTATCCTGCCCCTGTCAGACCAGAGGCAGTAATATAGATATGGGGAGCAAATGGAAGATAGTCCAAGGTTGAAGCATCAAACAACCTTCCTCCTTGCCCATATCATCCCCCCCAATGCCACTAAAGAACAGATTTGAGGCCCTGGTTGAGACAGATCTGTCTAAGGAAGACATGGATGATGAACAGCCTATAGCAGAGATACATCCACACTCAAGAAAGCTCAATGCTCCTGTCACAACATCAGCCACAAAGGAAAAAAAAGAAATGTTATGGTCATAGGCGATCCCCTTCTGAGAGGAACAGAGGGGCCAAAATATTGGCCAGACCCTTCTCATAGGGAGGTATGCTGTCTCCCTGGAGCCAGGGTTAGGGATGTTACTGTGAAACTCCCTAGCCTGGGGCAATCCACTACTGGTCTTCCATGTGGGCGGAATGGAAGTAACAACCAGTAGTCCTAGAGCAATAAAAAGAGACTTCAGGGCCTTGTGACAAATGGTGAAAGATTCTGGGGCACAAGTTATCTTTTCCTCTGTTCTTCTGGTAACAGGCAGGGATGTAGGAAAGAACTGCATCCAGTCCATTAACACATGGCTTCGTGGCTGGTGTCACTATCACAAATTTGGGTTCTTCAACAATGCTTTGGCCTACACAGCACCAGGATTATTGACACCAAACTGAAGATATTTTTCTCAAAGGTGAACAGGCTGCGGGAGGAGACACCAGTGTTGGTGGGAAGGGGGGCTAGTAAGGGTCTGCAGCCTGTTACATTGAACATGCAGCACAGTCAAAGGCTCATACAATCAAGCCAGAGGATCCTAAGGCAATAGCAGTCAGCAGGGAAACATGAGGGAAATACCCTAAGGGAATGAAGGCATGTATCTCTGGAAAGGTGACATGGCCAACTGCCCA
>VWZO01015372.1:0-15000 GCA_013396975.1 Bucco capensis
TTTTTCCACTCTGCCCTTAGTTGGAGAATCTGTTGTTATTTTTAATGAAGATTTTTAGATATTATGTTGGAAGTCACTGAATGTTCATGTTTCTTCTTTCTTAATTGGGGTAAAACTCTTAAAGCCATTAGGCGATTTAAATGTCGCTCCATTTGAGCAATATCCTTTATTGGATCCCCCATTATCCTTTAAACATCTTGGTGTGCAAGGAGATAAAATTAGAAAGAATTTGTTTGCTTTAAATTACCAGCCTCTGCTTGATAAAACTATTAGCTATTTAGCTAATTGGACTGCTCTTCCATTATCATTAATTGGCAGAATTGATACAATTAAAATGGAGGGTTTATCTAAAGTGTTTGTGGGTTTTTTTCTGAGGTATTGCCATCAAGTTCCCTAATATGTTCAGGAGAGCCTTATATTCTGCAATTAATTTTGTTTTCAGGGTTCGAGGTAAATTTAAGATTAATTTTGAAACTCTGCAGTTTCTCGTAGCGTCTGCTGGACTGGCTCCTGCTAATTTTATTGTTGTTTTTGGCTGCCCTGGTACACATGTTGTTTCACAATTTAGACAATTCCCAGCATTATGTAGCTGTGGAGCGTGTGGGGCAGTTGCAGCCACAGGCTGAGCAAAATCAAGCCCTTGGAGCATACCCCCTACTTTGTAGAAGGTCACAGGAAGGCTTGCTCCCAGGACTGCGTCCTTCAAGGTGCTAAACACCCGTTGTCCCTTGAGCCACCAAGGCATTTTAACACAGCCATAACTTTTAAGCACACATATAGGCCCAGTGATGCCAATTAGCTTACTCATACTAGTAAAGTTTAAACAAAGACAGTGCTTGGTTGGGGCCACAGTAATCATCGCCTTGTCGGTTTGAGACTCCCACATGAATCCGTTGCAAAATAGCACATGTTCTTCTGCTTACACCTTGGCTGTGCTCTCAGCTGATGTTGCCCTCTACTGAGCAAGGAGAAGGCACTGAGTTTTAAGGAGAGGCTCTGCCAATCCTTCTCTTCTTCTGTGGTCAAAGCATCGAGAAACTGCACCCTCTGTTCCTGCCATCCGTGGTGGACATGCCATCTTTTTTAGGCTGCCAGTACAAATTGTGCTTCTGCCTCCCAACACTATGATCCATGTCAGCCATTGGACTCAAATGAATGGGCTGAAAGAAAATTAAAACCAAATCACACTTCTGTCAAGGGGAGGTCTCACTGACAAGTAAGGCCTCTACTGCCAGAATCAATCATCTGGGTCTGCCTGTTGCACCAGAGGCTAAGAAAACCAGAATACAAGTAATTGAGCAGGTCCAAGAAGATGTCACCCCTCCCATAGAGCTAGCCAGTGTGGGCAGTTTCTAAATCATGCCATGCAGGCAGTGGCTACATCACTGGGTACCACCACTACCTTTGCTTCATCTCCATCACAATTTTATACAGAGCAGGCTAGCCACATTTGTTCTTCACCACCCAAACATGCTCTCATATTGGGACTTCTTTATCTTACAAGCCATGTATAGCTTGGTCTATTGCCACTTAAAGCTGCTTAAAAGACTTTGTATCTAAAACATAAAGTTGTTTTATGCAAAATAATTTTTAATCTTTTATCTATAAAATATATGCAAAAATAATTGTATATCATGTTAACTAAAAAAAATAAAAAATCGTGTTGATTCTTATAGGCATGACCGAATGTATATGTAACCCGAGGCATAGTGTTTCTGAAAACTGTATGGGAACATTAACTCCATCTCAGCCAAAACCAATACAAGCAACCCTGATGTAATACTTCCCTGCTTAATTCATTTGTGTCATTGTAGTTTTTAGACTGTACCAAAGTCATTTTATGAAACATATGATGTTTCGTGGGTTAATCCTGATTTATCTGTGATGCTTTGCTTTGGGGTATTATCTAAATTGTTTTGCCCATCCCTTCTTCATTCAATTTGTGTATCACAAATATCATTCGACATGGGTTTCACTCATACATTTATTTGTATTTTAATTATGCATCCCATTAAGGATATGGACCCATCAAGTGATACCAAGTGATACCTGTGGCACAAAAAATGAGGTATTGTTTACTTTCGCATAAAAAGCCATGAAGATGGTGCACACACTTAGTAAGATACTAATGAATTATTTGGATGTTTGACTTTAAATCAGACTCAATCCAGCTAAGCTTGGTAGCCAGTGGAATTGAAATGGATAATAGCCCAAGAGCAAAATGTATTGTCTAGCTTGCACAGCTTGTCCCTTATTGACAACTTCAGCTGAGTACCTTTGCGCTGAGTAGTGGATGAAGTACCTCATTGAGGAGTCACAGGGCTGCCTTCTCGCTACCTTGGGGACAGAGCGTAGCATGGACTGAGGCTGAACTCCTGCTCCAGGTCATGGGACACTCCTTATAGGGAGAAAGAGAGTGTCTGAGTCTCTGGGGCTGGTAATCTGGCACGTCTCATGAGTACTAAATTCAATGTAACAAAAATCATCTTGGACTAAGGGGCCTATTGCAGCTGCCTCAGGGCAAATGTGCACTCCCACCAAAGCTGCTAGAAGTCCCACTGACTTCCTCATGGGTCAAGGAAAGAAGAAGGAACAGAAACAAACCCCTTATTATAAGGGACTGAAAGACAGAAAGCTGCCTCACAGTACTAAATGCACTGATCCTATGCTGACTCACTTATATTTCTGGATTAATTGCAGTAAATAAGGAACATCTCTGGTGTAAAACTCATGTAAAGGAGATGAGAATCTAGTCAAGTGGGAGCAGAGAAGCTGCAATGCAGGAGTCAGTACTCCCTGTGCAACGTTTAAGGTATAGTGGGGCCAAAAGTTCCTTAATGCAAGCAGTGCTGTTTATTTGCTTCCATCAGCTTTGATTGTCACCAGTACAAGAAGACTCCAGAATAAGGGATATTACCATGGCATAGCAAACCTTTTCCTTGTTTGAAAGTAGAGCTATACCTGCGTGTATCATTAACTAAGACAATAATAAATTAATACAGTAGCCAAGTAGTAGTCCTGTAATGCTTCCATGTATGAATTGGAATGTGAATGCTGAGCTTTTCATTTCATGGTTGAAAAATACATGAGTTGACCCAAATATTATTTTTTGCATTTCAGTCATTTACATATCATGGGTCAATAATCATTTCTTGCACAGATGACTTTTCAAATGAGAAGCAGTATATTGTAATGGTCTTATCATATTTACAAACATCTTATTGTTTTCCCAACTGAGCACTTAGTACTTAAAATATACTGGACCAGATATGGTTTGCCAAATACAATAGAAAAATGGCTCATGTAAAATGCAGAGACTATTTTCTTTTACTGTTATCTATAATTTATAATGTTCATAAACCATGGAGAGCCATGTCCCTGCCCCTGGCAGGACTAGGCCCCCACTTTATCATGGGCATGGTTTTCCAGCAGTGGTTCAGGAGACCTGACAACTCTCTCTGCTTTTTCTTCTTCTCAGAAATCTCATCCCTTTGAGGAGCAATCCTTCTGAAGATCCAGCACTGTCAGAAAGGCTAATGGTGGGTTTTTTGAGAAGTTCAATGCGTCCTAAGATTTTTTTAGAGCATGCATTGAAATCCAACAAAATGCCTGGGGTGAGTTTTTTCGATTACTTTACAAAGCTAAAATAATATAAATAACCTTGCTTTTTACTTACTGGTATTGAACTCAGTCTGTCACTTTGGGCTGTTCATTGTTTCCTCATATTCTACTCCTTTATTAGCCAACATATTCCAACAGAAACCTTGTGTCTTGGAGTAAATAGCATTCAAGTCCTGAATTAATCAGGGACTAGTGCAACGTATATATGCTGCCCAGCAAGATGAATTTACACATCTGCCTTTTCCCCTAATTATAATTCCAGAGGTTGAATGTCAACAGCGTATGGGTATATCCTCCTAGAGGCATGCAAACACACATATACAGGCACACACACTGTACATTAATCTCTCTTGGCTTATCTGTTGCTGTCTTTAATTTGTATACTTCAAAATTGAGTGGTGAGGTCATTTATTAGACTGTTTCTGTGAGTTTTATGTAGTGATAAGAAAGCAGTAACATGCAATTTGTTTTTATAGAACTCACTTTTGTAAGTATGATCTAATATTTCCTTTCTTCAAGTGAGGAAGAAGAGCTTTCAGAGCTAGCTAAGAGTTAACTGGCTACATTTCAACTGTCACCATTGTTTTACATCTACATAGAGATTGGAGAGAGCCAGAGAGGTGTAAGTACAGCAGGCCACTGGGAAAAAAAAAATGTTTGTAAGTAGAAATTTGTCCTCAGAAGCCTCAGAGCAAATCTTTCCAGTTTGTCTTGATTTTTTTCCCCTTATTTTTTAAACACAAAGTGTGGTGGAAATGATTGTTATTATCCAAAGGACCTTACTTGCTGGCTCGCTGCATCTCCGTTTATGAAATGCCATAACAAAAGTGAGCTCACGCTTGTGTGCTTCCAATGCGTGATGTTCCTGTGTGCCAGATGGGCACTTTCATGACTGTATGAGCGTGGATTATTTCATTTCCTACATCTGGGACTCCAAATGGCTGCACAGAATGCCACAGGAGAGAGGCACAGATCTTCAGCTGGGGAAACCTACCTTCACAGGGGAACCAGCTACATCAGAGGGGATGAGGCAGAGAATACCCGAGTGATAGCTGAAAGTTCACATAAACCAGGGCCATAAGGGAAACCTTTAGAACCAGGAACAAGACAAAAATAAACAATAACTAATGCTGGATGTCAGCTGTGGAAAGGGGGGAGGGAAAATAAACCATAAGCAGTTTCTTGTCTGGCCACAGAAGATGTGTTTGGAATGCTGTTTTGTATTTCAGCTCAGAAACTCTGCTGTGACCTTCAGATATTGCTGGATATTACAAGTTATACAGATAGCCAGAGAGAAATATCCCAAGGAGAGCTGGCATGTACCATGCCACCCTAGTTAATGCTGACTGTGTTGTTCACAGCCCATTCGAGAACTGTGACCAGGCAGCCTTGTAAAACTACTGCAGAATCCTACAGTAACAGTCAGGAATGCTAGTTTGTCATAAAGCTCTTGCAGGTTTTGTGATAATTACTTGTTTGTTTGTAGGATAAAATGGTGCTTTCCTTTTTTTTTAAGCCCAAAACAATGAGAGCAGATCCTTAGTATAGTGAGGACCTGGCTCACTACACATTTGCAGTATGTGCTGCATTTCAGAGCCAGCAAACAGGAGGGGATAGGAAAAAGAGATGGAATAGCCTGTCCTATATGTTTGATTGAATTAGCTGTAGCAGAAAAAATATAGTTAAGCTAGTGGCTTCCTTAAGATGAAAGAGAGCAAGCCCCCGAAAGAGAACAAATGGAAAAAGTAATGAACAAAAGAAAGTAAGAGCTTGTGACACAAAGTAAGAAAAATAAACAGCAGTTGACTTAACTGTTTTGCATAAGATATTTACAAACCACAGCATATTACTGTTTGCTTTATGCATTTTCACATCCTGCTCAGTTTAAAGCAGTAATTTTCTGCAAGGACAACAGAGGGAAAAAAATGCTTTACACTGCTTATATTAATTACATTTTTTCATTACCCGTCATGTTTTCTACAGGCTTGTGTATTATTACTGTAAAATGTAATGAAACAGAAAAAGAAAAAAAGAATGGACTTCTGGGAAATTTTCCAATTCTTGAAATGCAATGTTAATTGAGTGCTATTTTTAGGTCGTCACAGATAGAGCTGAACCCATTGCCATCAGTGCACAGAATGGGAACAGCCCAGGTGCAACACAAACTGGGTGAGGGTATCAGTTTCTACTGATGGAGAAAAAGGGAGAGAAACTAAATACCCAGAGAGGTGGTTCTTGTTGGGTTTGGGGCAGTTTCTATTTCTTGATGTAAAGTTCTCAAAGCAGAAATGAAAGGGAAGGGTGCAGAGCTGGCATGCGTCCAGGACCCACTGTGACCATGGGCACTCCTGAAGGAGACCTAGTGACTCCTATGATAGGAGCACAGAGCAAATGAAAGTGCGAAGCTTTCTCTGGTTTGGTGGCTGACTTCCAGCTCTGGGAGGGCACTTTGAAAGTCAACATAAAATGAGGTCCCCCAAAATGTATCAGAAATGTGATCCCTTTAATTTATAGATCTCCTAAAAGGCTGCCAGAAATCAATTATTTTAATTTGTATGTAGTGCATCCATGGACTGATTCAAGTTCTTTTGAAGTATTTTTAAACAGCTATTGCACAAAGCCATCCTCTTTCCCATATGCAAAAAATGAATTGAAAGCCACAATTTCTCGCAGTCCCTTTGATCGCGAGAAAAGACACACAGGACTCTGCAAGCAAATCTAAGGCCCCCTGCTAAGTCCTTTAACTGGGTACCTTTACCATTAGTCCCAAGAATCAGTGTAGCTCTACTTCTCCCTGTGTTATCTGTCTCTTCTCCTAAAGAGTGCAGGGAAGGTGTTTGAGCCCATAAGAGCTTGTGAAGACCAGAGGAAATAGTTATTGGTACTTGTAGGTGAGTGGAGGAGAGCTTGTGAAGACCAGAGGAAATAGTTATTGGTACTTGTAGGTGAGTGAAGGTTCCCTTTGAAACAGGAGAAGTGGTATGCACTTCCCAAGGCCAAAATGAAAGCGGAGAGAGCATCCCACATAGGGAAAGCCAACATTATCTCCCCAAAACTATTCATTTTCTGTATTGCACAGCACATGTAGCACCATGTAATGTGTTTTGGAACAACTGAAGTTAACCCAAACAGTTTTCTACCCACTTTGGCCACATGCATGTAACAAACTCAAAAAGCAGTCATGACCTGATGGTAGAATTAGCAAGAAGGTATATCCAGTTCTTCTGTTTGTTTTAGTGCTACTGGAGAGTTGGTAACCAACCTGTAGGTATAACAGACACTTGTCCGTCCATATTGGCCAAGGTTGTCAAAGGCATTTTGGGCAGGATCCTAAACAGAGACAATTACGCACCCAAATTTCTGAGATGATCTGGTCCCTTTTTACCTTGAAACAAATATCTTCCATTTTCACCTTTTCTTTATTCACTACAAGTTTCTTTGTGGTTCTGTTAGTTACTTGAGGGTCCAGGCTGGTCCTTTTTCCAATCTCAGCTCAAGAATCCCAAATATGCCCAAAGGCCACTTGAAACAGCAGGCATCAGTGCTCCCCTGGGTGTGGTAGTGTGGCTCTCCTTGATGTATGGATTAGCACAGACCTTAGCTGTCCATGAACTTGTCTTCATTTCTTGCCTATCTTCAAATGTCTGCCCTTCCCTTAAGTCACATAAGCTGTGACTTATTAAAAGTACCACCTCAGTGCATTCCAGATGTGTCTCCCCACCCATTCCCCAGCAGATTTGACACCGATATAGAAATGTTATGGATTTGCCTGGCAAGGCTTAGATGGATTAAAAAAAAACAAAGAAAAGCAAAACACAAACTGAAGAGTTAGTTTGATCTCCAAACATCTCTAGTGCTAAGAGAGAAGTGATAAATCATAAACATAAGCCAACATGATTTTTTCTTGTCTGACACATTGAATTAAGACTGTAGCACTCAAACACTTATAGCAAAATTGACAAACACTTCCTTTTAGGAATGCTGCATCAAAGCTATTAACTTTTATAGTCGGAGACCATTTAAAGCCAAGGCAAGGCATGTGTATTAGCACACACTGCCACACATCCCCACACAAGGCAGATGAACTGCGATACAGTTTGCAAATCAAGAAAGAAATCCTGCTCTTTTTGCCTATGTTTGTCCTGCCTCCAGCGGTGATGCCAGCATTTGGACTTTAGTTAGCCAAACCAAGTGGTCCCAGTTTGTTGCAGCCTCACCATGGGCCTTAGCTCATTATTGGCTTGTCAGCACTATATTTCATCAAGAGCAGTCTCCAGCCTGATAGCTAACCACTTACTTTTGTATTTTTCCATGACAGACTTCTCTTTGTATTTAGATAAGAGTTATTCCCCTTTGCTAGGAAAATTGATCTGGATCCAGAGCCCTCCAGCTGATAATCACAACATTTTTCCACAAAGGACCCAGTTTTATTCTTTTACAAGAATTCATTTTTCCTCAGCACCCCAAGTTGTTCTTGTAGGTAGCAATCCAGAAATAGCAGGGCTCCTTTACAGACGTGAGCAGGTAAATTTTTTTGTAGTGGGATGATAGGAGCAAGTAGTGGAGGGTATGGAAGGAGCAAAGGCAGCCATGAAACTGTGAAGTTTCCCAGAGCATGGACAGTCTGACCCAAGCTAGCTGGATCCTGCTACACCACCTCTAGTGGAGTGGCTCCCATGTGAGCCAGCCCCTTCAATGCTCAAGCTACTGGTGAAAGGACAATAAATTAGTTTATTCCAAATCAAACCCACTGTGTGGGATTAGCTGGCACCTGTCCTCTATTTAAAAACAGTCACAGTAGACCTGAAGAACTGAAGTAATAAGCTGGTCAAGGGGGCTTTACAGGATGGACCCATGAAGACTGCAGTCATTTGACTGGATCAATAGGAGGGATTTCATCAGAGAAAGGGGATTCAAATGTCACTTTGAAAATTTCACTTCCACATGTTCATTTTCAGTTGTGTTGGGAATGGCCTGCAGATTAGATTTAAACTCTGACTCAGAGCAGCAGAAATAAAGATTCATTAATTCTTCTGGGGGACAAAAAAAAAAAGAAACAAACAAACAAAAAACATTCCAGGCCATAGCCCTAACATAAATGAATTTGGCATGTTCAGGAGTGGACCATCACTTCCATGATGAAATCAATGGAAATAATTTAAGATTTGGTCAGATGAGGTCGCAGGCTTGCAGACCATACATCTAATGTTTATTACTGTTTAGAAGGTCAGATAGGTACTGACTGCAGCCCAGTACTTTCAAAGGGTTTGGTTGTCTTGAACTAAAGAAGCAATAGGCAACAGTACTTAAATATGTTTCAGGCTCTGAGATTTTCAGAAGCCTGTGTATTCTTAACTCCCAGTGTCAATAAGGAGCCTGGAGGCTTTAAAAGTCTGAGATAGACACTGATCTGCATCCAGAGGTGCTCAAATATCTGTGGAAATCTCTCTCTAATTTATCCAGCAGTGCTGTCCTTCTGGGTTGCATTTGGAACCACAAGCATGTTACATGGCACTGTTCTGCAAACTCTGCTCCTATGCGCAGCTGTGGGTATAAAAGGAAGGAAAATATGGATCTCAACTGACAGGAGAATGCCATAAGCAGTGATGTGCCAGCCAGCATGTTAGAAGATGCTATTGCATACATCAGATACAGAACCCAATTACACTTTTCTGATAATTATATTTTCTGATTTAAAGATTTTGCAGATGTGAAGCTTCCCATCCTGCTTCCCAGACTCCATGTGTCCCTTGTTCAGGATCTGCAGTGCTGCAGACGAAGAAGCCCTGCTAAGGCAACATGGCCAGTGTGCCATGTCAAGGCTTTGACTGTTACAGTGTTGCACTCAATTGTCCTACTTCAAAATAAGGTATTCCATGCCATATAAATCATATTCAGACTTTGGTATGAGCAAGGGCCTTGAGGTCTCTTGTGTGAGGCCTAAGACCCAAGCAAAACAGGTGCTTAATTTAGCTAATTAGCACCTAATTAACAACTAGTATATATAAGGAGAGGCCTGGGTCTCTGTCCTCCCAGAAGGTTGAACATCTGAGTCCTGTGAAGATCAGAAGTCCAGCTCTGTTCTTACAAGACTCTATCTGTTTTGCCTTCCATCTCAATTCAAGAGTTCTTGAGTTCCAGGATCCAGCCTCCTGAGCCTGAGTCCCATCTGCTGTTGAAATCCTCCTGCTACAGCATCAGTAGTGAGGTAGTTATCATTAAGGGGGCTTTGGTTCTGGTATTGGTTTTGTGTGTGTATGTATATATATACATATATATATATTTACACTTCACTTTCTTGTTATTTTTATTAAAGTAGTTGAAGTTTCATTTCCAATTCACAAG
Source organism: Bucco capensis (assembly GCA_013396975.1). Taxonomy (NCBI): domain Eukaryota; kingdom Metazoa; phylum Chordata; class Aves; order Piciformes; family Bucconidae; genus Bucco; species Bucco capensis. Next base: position 9,967 of record VWZO01015372.1, read on the forward strand.
TCTCTCTCTCTGTTAATTTCCCCTTTTCCTTCCTGGAGTGGGGGAAAAGGGGATAATAGAGAATATCTGTTACTGGGTTGGTGGTTGGCTCAGCCCTAAGTCTGAACACCAACTCACACCCAGGAGGACCAAGATGCTGACTTGGTGTCCAGGCTCATAACATGAGCTTTTAAAACAGGTAATGCAAATGGGTTAGTTCCTGAATACTTTCATACATGTGCCAGCATCTGATCTGTGGTCCCCTTGCAGTCCTACATAAGCTAGATTTGAAAGGAGGCAGTGCTCTCACCCAAGAGGATAGACATTTATGATCTAATCAGTTAACTCCATATTATCTGGGAGAATGCTCACAGCTAGGCAGTGAAATGCTTCTAAAGAACAAATCCCAGAATGACCTGTGCTGCAAACACATGGTGTTGCCCCTGACTCTGCACTCCTGGCAGCCTGGGGAGGAGAGTGGGCTTTAGAGCCCTCAGCTCTAGGCATCAGGGATTTTGAAGTAATACGAGAAAAGGGTGGCTGATTCTCCACTTGGTTTTACTGGCTGTATGCTAGTGAAATGCTGTTGAAGTCAGTGAGCTGCACTGCCATAAAATGCAATACAACAGAACAAGTATCCAACTCAATATATTTAATGTCAATAAAGTTAATAATGTTAACGTCAACAGAGTCCAGAGCAGCAGGCAGGACTGACCCCTGGCCTTTCTGATTTCCCTCAGTAGATCACACCCTAACCCTATTATTTTCAAGTTTTTTTACCTTGTAATCTTTCATCAGAATAAAGTTCACCTCCCAGGTATTCCTCAAGCCCAAGCATATCCCTGTTTAAATATTGGGATTGGGATAAAGAATACCATGCTTAAATGGTATCCTTTGAAATGGGGCACTGGGCATAAAAAGACCTGCCAGGTTCCTGTCAGAAGGGCTAGCTGAAGATTGGGGGAAACAGTCTGCATCCAGTTTCTTTATTTCTATTTGTTAATCCACTTCATTGAAACAGTATGAACATTTGGTGCATTTAGCTCTAAACATGGCAAATGCTCCTTAAGAAAAGAACTTTAAAAACCTAAAATAATTTCTTAAGATAGAATTCATTGCCTGAGCTCAAAATTAGTCTTCTCTATGCAAATAAACACACACACACACTTGCATACTTTGTCTGCACTATAGGAATAGTCCTAGGACAGCAGTGTGCTGTTTGTGGTTAAAAACCTTGGCTTTCTGATACCAAAAGAGCCCTGCAAATATTAACACATTGTTGAGAGGGGGGGGGGAGAACGTAAGAATGATCATGCCAGAATGTAACAAATCTAAAAATAAATTGGCTTCATTTTCACCTATTGCAGACCAATGGAGGTAAAATAACTTTAATTATTGTAACAGGACAATAGGAATTAATTTGGCTTGGTCACAAGATTTTTGCAGGATGACACTTGATGGTATTACTGTCCAACTTCAAAGATTTGGAAAGATGTGGCTGCTAACACTGGAGAATAGAAACCTGTTTTTCATCAACTAGGCTGGCCTGACAAATTAAGTCTGTGGAGTCATTAGATTAAGATAAGAGCTTATCTCCTAGACTGACATTTATTCAGAGGTTTTTATGCTGCTCAGCTAGTAATTAGTGCAGTTGAATTTTTAACACTGCTTTGTCCAGTCATTTGACAAATTTGAAACATGTACAATTTTGATTAAAAAAACTAAAATCCAAGAATACAAAACTATTATCTTGGAAAGGTTTTAATTTCTGGAAGAGTTGAGATGATGCTAAAAATCTTGAAGCATGTCAGAAGTGCTTTTGCTGGTGAGTCATTTCTATATGCAGATTGAGAGGCATGTTAAACTAAATTTTTAGGTACTAAGCAGATATCTGTAGCAAATCTGTAATTTCTTTCATGCTCATCCATTTTGTAATACTGCTGCTTTACAGGAGCAGGAATATGGTGAAGGTTGCACTCTGGCTCATTAATGCTTATCTGCCTCCTTCGGCACTCAGGTTGGGATTTCTAGGGGGGGAGTTTCAAAAGAATTCTTCTATCATATGGCTGATTTCATGGGATAAGGTTTATTTTTCCTGTCCTAATTTTCTTGTAATAACAGATGGATTGTTCCACAGTAAACCAATGCATTATTTTCGGACACATGTTTTAACATTGCTTTAGACTAACAAATCTCACCTTTTTTTTAAACAGCTCAATTTGAGTAACTGAAGATCAGAATTGGATTAATAATTAGTGATTAAATGGATGTGTTTATGAACTTTGATAGATTTGTTACAGCTCCATCCTGTTACTGCTGTTACAGCATTTGTTTTGCCTGAAGTGCAGCCATCTCAGCATCTATGGCTGTTACTTTCAGAAATATACAGGTAAGGGGAGTTCATGGTAGTAAATTATGGTTCACCCAACTACTTTATTCCTATGATTACTGACTTTCACAAAAAACAAAACAAACAAAAAAAACCCTCCACAAATAAAATAAAATAATGGTTTCTGAAAGATCCAGAGCACCTCGTCTGCCTATTTGGAAAACAGATTGTCCTTCTTTACATTGTATTCCTTACTGCCAAGACCTCTAAAGTCTATCAACCCAACTGGCCCAAGGCAGTTGGTTGCAGAGGGCAACCATTGTTGCCATTCATCTGTATTCCTGAGCCTGAAGTGGCTGTGGTAGAGCAGGACACAGACTTTCAGGCCAACTAGGACCAGAGTCTTAATGATGGTTTTTCATGTCCACTTCTGTGAGTTTTCTCTTTCCTGGCTTTTATATGGCCCTAAAGTATGAGAGGAGTTAAGCTGCTTGTAAGCACAACAGTTGTGCCATGGTGCCTTGGATAGGAAAGGAGGCAGAAGGCAGGGAGTGATTTCAGAGCTTTGCATTGGCAGGAGTGAAAACCCACTGCCCTCTTATTTTCTGAGCCAGACCCATGGCCTAGACCTTCCCTGACTCCTGTTTCAAGACAGATGCTTTCAGCCCTCTGTGATGGTAGGACACTTGATACTTCTCACTGAAGGTATGAAACCCTGTATAGTAAATTTAAGCTCAATAACAATCACTGCCATTAGGGACCCCATCATCCCTGGTCTGCAGGTGAGACCTCAGCTTGTGGTCAGGAGTGTCTAGAGGTGCAGATGAAGACAATATAGGTGGCAATGCTCATAAAATGACCTGGGAAGAAATTTGCATCAAGCTGAACCACTTACATCAATCCCCCAAAAGCCTTAAATGCTCTTTGGCAGACAATTTCTTTTTTTTTTTTTTTTGTCTGAATTTTAGCTACTAATGCTGCTATTGCTGTCAATCAAGTAAAAAATACCACATAACTGTCAATGTATACCTTGCTTCCTGGCTGGGGTGGTCCAGCAGAGAGAAGTGGAACCTGTTCCTGGACCTTGGATGAGCATGAAGGTAATAATTTCTGATGACTCTAGGGAGGAGCATGGCCTGAACAGAGGGAGGATGAGGAATTTAAATTCAAGTTCTCTAGGATTTGTGACAGCAACATCCCTATTTTTCTGGGTTTATTTACCTTCCTGTGTTATGCATAGCTACAGAAGCCGGATCATGTCAGCACTACTCAGGCAAGCTTCAGTCTGTTATGCTATTAGATAAGAGGTGAAAAGCTACTATCACACATACACACACAGAGATGGAAAACCAAAGAAAGCCCATACCTTTAAGACAAAAAAACCCAGCTATTTTGAAACTATTAACATCTCCTTTTGATGGTCTGTGGAGATAACAGCATACAGGTGTTTTGATGTCTGTCACAGCTGTCCATCAATAGCACTGCCTCATGTAGCATTTCCCTGGCCCCAGAGCCATTTCAGACACTTCCTAGCCTGCTGCTTCTGCTTATCCATAGGGTTTTGTCTTACAGACTGCTGCCATCCTCCTGTACTTCCATGAGAGATACCATTGACCTGCACCTTGTCTTGGGTCAACAGTTTAAAGACAACTGCTGCTTGATGGTGCACACAAAATGAATTATTAGTCTTGGTTCTGGTCTAAGTATCTAGAGACTTAGACCTTTGCCAGCCCCACACAGAAGGCCAAGCACTGACAGAAGCACTAGCAAAAGACAAGTCCCAACAGGTCAAGGGAAGGGGCACTGCAGATTAATAAACTCTGTTACTACAAGGAGAACTTTGTTCAACTTCTAATGTCAGAAAGGACAGCCTGGACTGGCAGGTAAATCTCCCTGAAGATAGTGGAAATAGAGGTTAGAGCACCATATTTATCTCAGGCTACTTAGTAAATAGTGAGATACTGCAGAAAGAGAATTGGAGATTTAGCAGCAAGAAGGTGTCATTGAACGGCAGTAACAGTACAACATGCTTTATTCTGCCTTCCATTTGCAGAATCCCACTCTCAGGTGGATGATTGCTCTTCAGCATCTGGCCAAGGTCAGACAGGTAAGAGAGAATTTTTTCTCAAGTTTCTAAGCAATTTTTAAAATGAGAGAAAAGGACAGTAACTTTTTAACTGGCAAATATGTTTTCAATGTCACCAGAAAATGCTGCCTTGTCAACTTAGACGTTACTCTGATTTTGTTTTGATAGCTTTTGGCCTCTAAGTTTGGTACAAGAGGTACTCATGTTCCAGAAAAAGTATGCTTGCCCTTTTTAACTGGATTCCACAGGCTGAAATTTATCCATGGTAAATTTTTCACAGTGCAGTAAATTATGCAGCAGGTTCCACACAAACATCTTTTACTCTCTGAAATGAAGGTGAGCACTCAGTAGGGCAAGTACATGGTGTAGCCATCCAGCTGTTTGTGTTTCCCCTAGGCATTCAACACTTCTTACAAATAACTACACTTTGCATTTCTGTAACACATCCTGTGACTCCACAGGGCAACCACAAAGATAGGGTAAGCGCCTCTATCTCTATTTTATGGGTACTTAGCACTTCTGAAATGCAAGCTTGAGGCAAGTTGTGTTGAACATCTAAGCTTGGAGTCTTTCTCAAAAGCTGATTTGCTCAAATGTTAGTTGTAAGTCTAGTGGTCAGTGGTCAATGCAACTGTTGGAA
>VWZO01015372.1:20000-30560 GCA_013396975.1 Bucco capensis
ATCAGGGCCACTGTAGGATGAATCTAGCCCAGGAGGGAGGAAAGGACCCATGTATAATCAGGGGATTTGCCATCACAGAATGGCAGAGAGCATATCTTTATGTCATCCTCTGTAGGCTCCCAGGAAAGGAGATGGTGTGAACCCCTGGCAAGGTGACAGCAGCAGGAGGAACCACTGGGCAAGTCCTCTCTCCCAGTGCTGGGTGTGCTTGCTCTCCCTGGCCAGGACACTGAGGAGCCATGATATACAGGTGAGCTGCACAGCCCTTCCTCTAGCACTTCTTCCCACCCTCCCCCTACCAGCAAAGCTGTGCTGAAGGTGTGAGGATCTGTGATGTTTATAGCAGGGGATGTTTGTGGTCTGAAGGAGGTGCCTGTGACAACTCTGCTTTTCTGAGGTTATTCTCCAGCTGATTTAATTTCCACTTTGCCAAAGTGGCAAGTTCTTGTGAAGCTCTGGATCAACGTGGCTGAAGGTAGTCTGACCCACTTCTGTTGAACTGGCACTGATTCAGTAAAAACAGGTCATGCCACTGTGAGCTGCCCCAAGCCCCGCATGAGTGCCAGCTCCCAGACACATTAGCATTTCAGCTGAATCCTTTTGAACGCAAGTCCTCAGAGCAGACTTGACACACAAGCGAGGCTGGGCTGGGCATTGGGATGAAGGGCAGCAGAAGAGAAAATGAACATTTAGAAAAATCATAATTTTTAGGAGGTGGTTGAAACTAACAAGAAATTTAAAAGAATTAAACCAGAAATTGTGTTTTCTACTCACTAACCATGGGCTGTAGTTCAGGGATAGTCCTTGGAAAGACCTATGAATGCAAGAAAGGAGATATGGAGCCAGTCTGGTGTGTGCTTTAACTCAGAGAGGTGTGGAGGAGTTCAGGCTGTGGCTAAGCATATTCAAAGAAAGGTTTTACTAGCCCAAAGTAATGTGCAGTGAAGTTGAGCAGGTGCGATTAAACTATTCCCTTGCCAAACATTTGCCTTGCAGATTGGCAGAATAATAGGTACACTGAGTTTTTCATATTGTTATAAACATCTTAGAAAGCAAAACTTACTTAAAAGGAAATGTTGGCCAAAAAGAGCCCACCTTGCTTAACTCTAATACTGACAAAGTATGTCTTTCACCTTCTCCACAGCTCCTCCAGCGATCAGTGGAACTATTAATTAACCTGAGGGTCTGGCCCACTGTGAGCATGGCAGAATTCAAGCAAGGGACGGGGGATGAGATGGTTGGAGGCTGATGAAGATTTGGACTTGCATTCCAGAAAAGATGTCCATGAAGGGACACGCTTCCCCCTAAGGAGCTCTCAGGTCAGTCTGATACCGCTGCCCTCTAACAGGGATGTTTTTCAGCCTTGTATCAGTCATCCATAATATGACATGACTTCTCGTACGGTTTTCTCAACACAAGAGTGAGGTTCGTATGGAAATATTGTCTGTCAGTGTTCCTACCTGTGCCTGTGGTGGGTACTCATGTTCATGGGAACTACAGACCACTGATTACACACACTCCTGTACCACTGGTTGGTGAGCAATCACAGCACACCAGTTTGGACAACCATGTGTTCTCACTGAACCCTGTTGTACTGTGCAGTAATTAAAAAGTCATGAGTCCTATTTAAATACAGGGCTTTCTGTCCTAAACCTCTGAGTGCCTGTGGGTGTGAGTAAACTCGCTCTCCGAGGATGTTTCCTGGTCTGGGTACATACACCAGCTTCATCTAAAGGATGTAGGAAATGCCAGATCCAGATAGATGAATTTCACTTGGGTTTTTTGTTGGGTTTTTGAGGTGTTTTGTTGTTGTTCTTTTTTAATACATCGCTGATCAGTCCAGGGATGGCAAAAATTAATAGTAATGAGTTAATTACTATACCAGCTGCCTACAAAGAGGGGTCCTGTAGGCAGACTCCTTCTGCCCATTTGCCTGCTGGTTAACCCACTACTCTAGAAATTATAAAACAGAAGTTTTTTTTCCTTTTATAAACATCTATCAGCATCACCTTTATATGGCCCACAGCACCAACACTGACTAGCTTTTAAGTTCTCACAATCCAGCCAGGATCTCCCCTAGCACATTATAACACATTTTACTAGCTTGAGCAGGGTAAAGCATAGCTGTCTCCTCAAATGGATGGCTGCTGAGCTCCAGCAGCCTCTGTGTGAGGATGAGCACACCATCTGCATGCCTCCTAACGTCCGAAGCCTATTCACAACTGCCAGCCCTTTGAAAAGCCAGCCTGTTTCTCTGATTGATTCACTTTTTAATGAACTGGGAAAGCCTGTGAACTTAAACCCTGAGACCTCCACCTCCCTCCCTTTCTAACCATCCCTGCAGCAATGTACTGATTATATTTCAAGTTATTATGAGATTAATACAGCTGCCCCCAGTGCCTCTTTCCCCTGAACTTTATCAATAAAAGTTGTGTACTACTCTTACTCTAGCTAGTTCAGTTTCTCCCTGAATCTCTTCATGTAACTTGTGACGTGTCAGCAAGGCTGTACCTTATCAGCCCTTCAAAGCTGACAGAGCGAGCTAGCATTTAAAACCTACTTGTGTCATGGCCTTGCATAAGCTTTGTGTATTTAAGAGGACATCTTGAGCCTTGCTATGCACTGCATCAGCTCTCTAAGTGGGTAGCACATACTTAGCACTATTGAAAATAATGAAATAAGATAATCCACCAAAAAAAAATTAAATAGATTGTGCTAGTATCATCTTTCTTTGAATTCAAAGTAGAGTTATAAAGAAGTACTCTACACTGGGAAGTTCAGTAGAAGGAAAAAAAGAAGGTGGGGTGAAACAGAAGACCTGGGCCCAGCACGATCCAGTTTTTCATGCATGCATTTCTTTATACCACACAAGCTTTGAGTTTGCTTTTTTTGTTGGTGTTATAGGGGTTTTTCCCCTCCCAAGAATCCTATTTTCTAAAAACATCATTAAAAATATAATTAACTAGCTTATTCTTTGGGAAATCTGCAACTGTTTACAAGAGAATTGCTACACAAGCTGCCACCTTCAACTGTGTGGAAGTGGGAAGTTACGCTCCTGTTTACAACTGTGCATCAATTCTACAATATATTTAGTTTTGGTACAAGTTACATATAAAATTCTCACTGAGCTTAATGTTGCAGCAAATAACACATATAGTAAGTGAGTAGGATTTATCACTGGCTGTAATGTCATAGCACATATTCTAAATATATATGGTGAATGATATATATACGTGCACATGCAAACAAAATGGAAATATGTTTAAGCAGTGATCAATTGTGTTTGCTTTCATTATTCTCATTTTGCATGTAGCAGAACAGAGATCAAGCACATCCATGAAAAGGGTGGCTGGCTGGAATCACATCTGTGAAGCAACACGCTCACCGACAAGCAGGTTAGAGAAGAAACAGCACTTTGCTACCCACAGCATGAGACAGGGGGTCCTTCAGGAGTGAGGGACATAGTGTGATTGGTGGGGTACAAGCAAATCCCATGGAGTCCCAAGATGGTCCCAGAAAGCACAAAACATCTATCCAGCTAAAATGATTTCCCCAAGATGTTTTATTCAAACTTCTTTCTTAAAGAAGGAAGTGGCAAATTTCCCTTTCCCCTTCAAATTATTTTTTTCTCTTTCTTCCCCCTTTTGGTCTCTCTTGTAAACAAGAGGCCAGAAGGCTATGCTTAAATAATTCATCTACAAATTTGCAATATCTTTTTGAACTATAGCAATTAAATGGAAAATAGAAAAATCAGTTCAGCATCCTGTTTGGATGTAATTAAAGGTATAATCTGTTCCATTTGAATACTTCAGTGCTTACCCTTCTTAAAACAACAAATAAGAATAGTAGCTCATTTGCAATATGTTTTTTTTTTTCAAGCCTGCTAAAAAGACTAACTGATGAAGCAAGAATAGTAATTTTTAAATGTGGCATAAGCACAAAAATACCAAGTACAGCTTTCGAATGATTGCTGCAGATCTCAAGTCTGATGAGAGTTCAATAACAAGGAGTATAAGCTTTATGGCAAAACAGCAGTGTCTTCCACTATTTGGTGTCAACATCTTAAAATGGCTGATATAATTACACAGAATCACAGAATGTTAGGGGTTGGAAGGGACCTAGAAAGATCATCCAGTCCAACCCCCCTGCCAGAGCAGGATCACCTAGATGAGGTCACAAATTACCTATCAGTACATCAGTGGAATGGATGTCAGAGGATATCCAAAAACATGTATCTGGGATGCATATCAGCTCAGTCTTTTAGAGGCTGTTTGATCTTAAAGGATTTTTTTCTAAAAGACAAATACTGCATTCATTGCCCCTTTGTTTTCTATAAGCAGTTGATGATTTTACAGCACAATAAAATTAGCCTTTTAATGGCTGGGTTATGAGTTTTAGCTGGATTTTTTTTTCCTCCTACTGGACATTTCTCCACTGCTCAAAGAAATTGAAGTCAGATGTAAAGTTAATATCTGCCTTGTTCATTTATTCTTCTGTAAGCAATCAAGATTTCCCCAAATCACAGGGCAATCTCTTGCCTTTCGAGAATTAATATAGGCCCTGTTCTCTCAATTTAGTTTAACAAAACAACTGGCATAAGTTCAATGGAACCGATGATTATTCTGAGAGGTTACAGCAAACCACAGAAGTTGTTAGCGAAAAGCTTGCTTCTAAGATCCCCTAAGAGGAAAAGTATATGGATATTTCAAAATATAATTAACAGCATATTCCAACAATACGAGAAAGAAACATCAGTTGCTTTAGCTGCAGAGGAACCTGGCTGCACATGGAAAGCTTCAGCTTGCCCAATGGCCACCACTCCCTTAAGAGCAAAGGACAAGATGAGCACCAGAGGGGACTGCTCACTGCTGCTAAGGAAGGGTCTGCAGGGTCTCCTTTCCTGCTGCCACCCTTACTGTGCTCGGCAGCATGGCTCCTTCCCTCATGGGCATGTTCACTGGGCCTGGGACCCACCTATTTCTCTCCACTATAGTGCTCTCTCAAAAAGATTATTTGGGGCAACATCTCAAGCTTAGTTTTGAACTTAATGCTATGATTTGTAGGACTGTTTCAACAAAACTGCTGAGTTTTGGTTTTATTTGTTTCTTAAAAACATAGCAATGAATAAAAGAAAATCCGAAAAAGCAAGATATTATTTTTTTTTAAATTATTTTTAATCATTCAATAAAATTGATTTTTCAAGCTCAGCATTTGTAAGGTAAGGCAAATGTCTAATGTAGTAGCAGGGACAGATTTAAACAGATAAAACGATTACAAAAATGAATGAGTGATATTACATATGGGATCAAAATGGCACAATGGTCTATGAAGCCTCTATTAGAATTATGAATATGAGAGAAATTTCAGCTCAAATTTACCAAAAGTTACTCAGCACCTATTAAAATTCCCAGCCTTCCTGAGTGTGCATGCTTTGCCGTTTGATAGTCCAGGTCCTTTTCAGGACTGGTTTTCAGAGGCATGGTGTTCCTCAAGCATCACCCTCTTATAGGAACAGCTCTTACTTAAGTCAGTGGACTTTATATATTTCTGATCTGGCTAAATCCATCGTGATGTGGCCTGCACATGCCCTGCCAGTCACTAAAATTCTACAATTTAATTTTTCACTTACTTATAAACCAGTAGCACTGTAAGGCTTCATAGAAAAAAGAACAAACAAAACCAACAAAATCTCCAAGCAATCACAAAACAAAAGCCCGCCAAATCCAAACACTCCAGCCCTTGTGGTTCCAGACCCTTGCTTGCCCTTCAATGGACAAGGCAGAGCTGAGCAGAGGCAAAAAAGGCAACATAAGCAGGTCTAAGGTTTACACCACCAGCTACTGTCTTAGATCCTATTGCCTCTGTTTGAACTGTGTAGCCTCCTGCATGCCAAAAAACGTTTATGTGACCTTAATGCCAGAACTACTGTTAAAAGAAACACAACAGAACTCGACTTGTTAAAAAATACCCACGGCGGGGGTGGAGGGGGGGCGGGAACCGGGGAAGGGGAAACCAACCTCAACACAGTCCTGTCTGTCTCCAGTAAACAGGACTTTGTTTCAGGCCTTGGGCTCAGACATATGACCAGTCTACTGCGGGTGAATGAATCACTGGCTGTCAGATGGGCCATTTTCACTGAGGTTTAAGCACAGGCATTTTACCAGCCATTTGCCAGGAACTAAGAGGCTGCACTGGCTGGGAGGGTACAGCCGCGCAGCTCAGCCAGCACCCAGGCACTGTGGTACCCATTTACCGTCTGACACAGCAGTTAGCTCAGCCTGGTGGGTCACACTTCAGGACTAGGACCCAACCCATCTCACCTCCCCCAAGGAACGTCTCTGAGAGAGACACAAACCTGTTTCTAAATGAAGTATCGCTTATCTCATGCATGCCACAGGTGTGATGTCATCCCCTCTGGCAAAGGAACCAGGATATCTACAGCCTCCACTGTGCAAAAATGCAGGAACTAAAGGTAACATGTCTCAGACTTTGTTAAAATATGGTGATAATTAAGAAATATAATTACCACTCCAAAGTTAATTCCTCTTTGAGTTCTTACAAACAAGTTTTTAATTTGCACAAAAAAATTTACATTTCAGATTTCCAGTCAACCATGAATGACTACGAGCTTGGCGGGGGACACAAGGCTGCGGCTGGTGGGTTCTGCCAGCCTTGGGGCAGTAGTGCTGTGGCTTCCCAGGAATGTCACAGTTACCAGCAAACCCTGAGTATGCCCAGGTAAGCTGATCAGAGTGCTTTAAACTGTCTCACCTGTTGTACAAGTTGTGAAAATAATAGCTGTGTCAGATAAACTTCTGCTTTTTATTAAAAAAAAAGAACAACTTCTTATAAGGTAATTGATTGCTTTCTTCTAGTCTTTTATTAGTTATGATTAAGGAGATAGAGTAGCCCTGTTTACACAGCTCTAACAAGTCAGGACCTGCAGTACATTATTGGCTTGAGGCCCACAACTTGCAGTCCATTCTCAACAGAATCAATCTGAAGTTGAAAACATCCCCTGTAGGAAGCATACACATCCCTGCTTATACAGGAACAGAAAACAGTAATAACTTCAGGTCCTGTAAGTTGCAAGTTCAACTTACAGAGATCAGCCCTGACTTGTCATTGCTCTCAGCATGTTCGTGATGAGATCAGAGTGCTTCACAGAGGACTCATACTTTCAACTTGACAAGGGACATAGGTGAGCATGTTACACTTCACTGTTACTTGCAACTCAGACTGCAGAAATAAATTGAGAGCTCCTTGCTATTTAACATGCAGTCAAAGCACTGCCAATCTAAAATGGCTGATCAGTAATACTTTAATTGCAGTTTCATAGAAACAAATTGCTATTTAATTGCAATAAGCTCTTCTGTGGCTTAGCTGGACTGACAATAGGCATACACCTGGTAGTAAAAGTAAAAAGCAGCAACAATGGTTATCTGGTATTTTATGTACAGGAGGCTCAGGCAGTGAAATCAGAGCTCAAACACAATTTAACACTGAAGAAATATAATATTTAAAAAAATATATATATACACACATACATAAATGTTCCAATCTCAATTTTGTTATTTTAATAGAGCTGTTCAGAAAGTAGAGCCTTGTAAAAAGCCTCACACTTGACATATAACTACCCACCAAACAATTTGATAAAAAAATTTAAAATTATCTTTAGGAATGCTTGACAGAACTTCATAGCAAGTCATACTATGCCAGTATGTGATATTTTTTATTGTTTTTATAGTATTTACCCTAAAATTAGATGATGCAAATTTTACCAGTGTTAACAGGGAAAAAAGGGAGACAAACTCAGTGTGGTTAATATTCTAAAGATGTGACTTAATTTCATAGGCTTCATTTTGGTAAGACATTCTCATTTTATACTTCATAAGATACTGCATAACCTGTTAAAATATTTAAAGATAAATCATGTAGGACTGAAAAGACAGTATCTTGTTGCAAACGGAATTTGGTTTGGAAAGGCTTAATGTCCCACTGCCTGCCAGGATGCGTAAATCTCATAACTAGACAGCTGGATAGGTAAAAACATTAAACCCATTTAGAGGGCAATCTTTCTACAAAATTGTTTCATTAATAAGAGTGACAATTTATATGATTGAGACATTTAGATGCAGCATAGACAGAGCATTTTATCCAGGTTCACGAGGATGATTTCAGATTAGTAATATTTCCTTTGGTTTTTTTTAACAGCATTCATTTTTGAAATTCAGGGAAGCTCTTACTGAATGATTATTTGTATGACTTTTCAGCAGCACTAAATGCAGAGGGTGTATTTCAGCCTCAGTGTAGCGAATGTATGTGATAAAAGGTGAACAAGTACATGTTTTTCCTTACAGATCTCCTAAAAAAGTGATTTTTTTTCACATAAGGACAAAGCTAAGTCTTTCCAGTAGCCTTCTATCCACACCTACTGTCCCCATTAAAGCCTGTTTTATTGTCTGAAATGCCTCTGGTTTCAAGAAAGTGTTTTACCTAAAGCAAGAATACTACTTAAATATGTTCTATTGTATATTCATAGCTCCATTAGTCCTCCTCCAATTTAGCACATCAAAGCAAAGGCTTCATCACTTGCATGTGGATTATGCTAACATGAGTGACATTTGTAATCTTATAGGTCTGCAACTTAAGAAATGCTTTTAAAGTAAGCTATTAAAAAGGTAGCTGTGCTTCACAAACGAGTCATATAATAGTTTATTTAAAGCCGTTAATGAACTTCAACCTCTACATCACTAAATGCTATACTACATTACTTACTGGAAGTTATTAGCTATCTTCTTAGCACTTCTAGGTTATATTGGACAACCAAAAATCTGTACATGTTAGATTTAAACACTGTACCTTGAGTGCTTATACTGAAAGAGTATGAAAAGATGCCTAAAGTCACACTAATACTTGAATTCTATAATCATTCGTCTTTTCACAGATACTGAAGCAGCACAATTTGCAGGACTCTACCTAAAGACATTAATGCCAGATCAAAAAGCTTAGAAACTTATTTATAAACTATGTCAGTGCATTTAATTAAATGCATACATAGCTTTATGTCATACATAGCCTCAGTCATTTTATTGCTTTCTATGTCATGCAAGTATTCTTCTGTCTTTACTGCCTGATACTGTACATTATGACTTTTTCTCTGTGACAGTCCTATTTTTCCTCAAGCACTGAAGTGTTAAAAGAAGGAATTCAGTAGACCTCCAATACACTAGAGGTTAAGAAGTAATATCTGAAAAAAAAATCTGCTGTTGGTTGGTTAGACAGACAAATCTATAAATCAGCTTTTGTGTATCAGCATCACAATGAAAATGTCAAGCTCATTCTGTAACCAAGCACTCTGAACAGTGAACAGATTCTCAAAAACAATTAAAAAAGAAAATATAATCATGATGTATTTCAAATATGTTGGTCTGATATTAAAGTAGATTAGTTGTTAATATTGATTTATTAATTGTGGCAGAGGCATATTCTAGGTGCTTGCAGTTTCCTGACTGAAGGCATACAATGCACAGCCATAAACTGATGTTAGCATTCTCGCTACAAACATGAGAAGTCTGATTTTTTTCTCAAAATTACTCTGCACAGCTCTACCACTGAGCAGCTGATAGGAAAAACACACTAAATGAAGTTGCTCTCTTTCCAAGCTTAGACGAGGCTTTGTTGCTTTGGGGCGTGGGGGTGGGTGTTGTGTTTGTTTGTTTGCTTTCAGAGAACAGATCATACTTGAGCTCAGTTTGTTCTCAGAAATAGCCTGGGAAATATATTTTTATTTTCTTAAGATTATCAGTGTTGAAAAGTTAGTCTCTTACCACAGCAAACACAACTTTATGTTGTTCAGATGAGAATAGCTATTGTATTACTTTTTATGAATGCTCAATTCTAGTGCTCAGCATGAGGTACAGACCTTTTGTTGATTTTTTATTTTATTATTCTTTGACCTCTTATGGTATATCCATGCACTCTCATGCCTGCACACTCAAAGACACATGCACATCCTTAATACAGATGATTCTGTGGAAAGGAACTGCATAGAAAGAGACCACAATACCTATATGCATACCATAATTCACTGTAATATGAATTATAATATACTTGCTGTTATCAGAATTAAGAATCTCAATGAAAAATAAAGATCATTTTGTAATGAGCTGTATCTTTGCCAGAAGTAACACGGTTAAGTAGTTTAACAAATTCTTTGCCAGCATAAGACAAAAAAGCTGTCCAAACCAAAAAGCTACTTATAAAGGTAATTGACAACTAAGGTAATGACTATGTAAGACTAGTTTCAGAATGTTTTGAATGTAGTTAGTGGGTTTTTTCCCTAAGAAAAAAAAAGCTTGTAAAACCCATACTCATTTAGTGTTGTTTGTTTTACTTTTTTATTATTTAAATACACCATACTAGAGCAAATGTCTCTGAAAATATCACAAATAAAAGATTTTTCTTCATTCAGCAAATTAGAAGTAGGTGAAAATTTCTACACAGTAGCTGCTGTGAGCCTGACCTTTTTTCTTTTTTTTTTCTTTTTTTTTTTTTCTT